>JAJGOT010000382.1:282500-695000 GCA_022457155.1 Cladopsammia gracilis
TATCGATTCTATTCGCTTTCTTTTTTATGACGTGCTGTGTGTTCATGGTTATAACAATATTTCCCATTATACATGTAGTGCATATCCCTGCATATCTATCGATACCATTTCCTATTTGACCTAATTCACAAGAAAATCGACCATTGAATTCGAATATCAGTTAGAGTAACTGTTATATTGTAGGACTGAAGGTGAAACTTTAAAAAAACTACAATGGAAAGTAATCAAATTTTGATAGCTTACTGGAGATGAAAATTCTAGAACTTTCAATTTATGGTCCGCAATTTAGGTATTTGTGCAAAGTTCCCACAGACGTGTCTGCATTGTAATTGTATATGCAGTTAAGGATGTCGTCACTGTACAGAACATCCGTGCGAACAATGATGTTTTTGACAGCCGGTATTGTGATACGACAAAAAGCTTGACAACTTTAATTATAACAGACCGCGATTACAAATAAAGTAAAGGAAAAGATCGGAGTGTTATTGTTGTGGTTTATGGCCGGCGGCGGGCAGCAATTCACGGAGAAGTGATTTGCGAATATTTTCTCTCGGTGGGTATAAAAAACAACACTTTGGCGGTTTCAAAATCAAATAGGATCTCACTTGGCAAAATACATTGCTTGAATAACAATGAGATAGATTAGTAACACGATCGACGCGATGGAGGAGAAATCGTGATTTCGCACTATGAGAAATCAAAGGTAAGATAGTTAACGAAGTCACAAGAGACAAGCTTTGAATTACATATGCAAATAGAGTGTGTATTCGTGCATGAAATCCTAAAGTGTGATCGTACAGAAAGATTCGAAGCACAAATTTCATTTGTTATGTCTGTTATTCTGTTTGTTTGTCGATATTTTGCAGCATATTATTAGGGATTCTGTCCCTGAGATTTGAATGTGGTCCTCTCGGAAGTGCATAACTTACTATTGCAGCATATACTCACAGCGTATAACTTACTATTGTAGCATATACTCACATTGAACGTTCAATTGAATTGTACTTGGTGTTGTGAAGAAACTGCTTTGAAAAGCGCACTGATAACGAGTGTGATCTTTAACGTTGACGTTTTTCACCGTCAAGGTGCCGTCGCGGAACGAAATGCGTTCTGTGTCACCATGAATAACCTTGCTTCCAGTTAGCGTCGATTTCACTGCCAAACCTGTCCAATTATTGCTGTTCATGGGCTCCTCTCGCGTCCATGTTAACAAATGAAATATATTGGCTTCCTGTTGCTCTTGCGGAGAAAGGACATATTCACACGGTAGTGAAATTTCTAACCCAACAGCTACATCCATTACATCGTTTGCCTGTTGTTGAAACGACCATTGAAATCCCTCTGAAATGGAACAAAAACAGATAAACAAGCGGCCTTGAAAATATCGAAACAACCACTGACGTCCGCGAAAGCCGAGTTGTCGCGAAGGTTACCAAGGTACGCTCGATCCTATCAGCTTAAATCGAGTTATATCCCGTTTTCAAAGACACACCGCCAAAAGAAAAGTACAAACTAACTTCCTACATGACTTACCCAGTAAAATAAAATTGGGAACGAGGAATAAAATCACGCAAACAGCGTTCAAGTAATAGATCTCCATCATGCGTCGTTCGCTCGTGCCTCGAAATAACCCAGGCATGACCTTCTTTTGTATTTGTGTTTATTTTGGGCGGCTGACAACCTCTCGACTTTCAATAGCCTTTCAAACTACGCTGTTGTTGACGTCAGATGTTACCGGTAAACCCAAAATCCTTTTATTTAGCGAGTGAAAATGGTTTCCGGTTTGTTCCTCACAACTTTGCGTCGGCTGGCTGAGTTGACTGAGTTCAGTCTTCATCTTGCACCCCGCGACCTCACGCACTTTTGTATCTTGTATATCACGTAATTTTGAGCGACAGGAAATTAAGGAATGGATAGAATTTCGCTGACGAAAGCATACCAATGTGTCGCCTGCAAGTTTTATTTCCGGGCGACTACATTTCTTTGAAGACCTTTGAAGCCTCTGGCGTCACTTGTATTTGATTCTAAACTCACGTTTCCGACTTTCCCTTATAATTTTGAACCAACCAATCTTAGGTCCGCTATAGACCAAAGCATTTTGCATTTAACAAACTAAATTTGGGGAGACCGTGTTTAATAATTGACAACAAATATTTTTTTCTTACTTTATAGTTAGAGAAACTCTTGCTGTTAAGAAGATTCCGGTTTCCACGTTTTAAAATCAAACAAAATCAAACAAAAAGTAGACGTGAATTTAATTAAAATAATGTTAATACTGCGAAATGAAAAGAAACGGCTGGTATAAACTCGTGTGCTGTTAAAAGGCGCTTTATTTAAAGTAAAGGATCATTTAATTCATTCGAAGGCAAAAAAGAAAAGAAGAAAAATACCGTGTAGCGTAAAATTGTTGCAGGCTGAGTTTTATTTTGCGGATGCGATTTTGTGTGTTTGCGGTTAGAAACGACTGAAATTTCTGCTAGGAACTAAGTTTTGCGATTTTCTGTTCAAGCAGCAGCAGAACATTGTATCAACTTTTATTACTTGTCGAGTTACTGAGTACGCTCTCCTTAACTTAGCGACATTTCACTGAATTCTATCTGAAATCTTCGAAGGTGGTACAGTACTGCCCTAAAGGACTGACGCACGAAAGAGTGAAACAAAAAGCCAACTCTGCCTCCTGCCATTCTCAAGAAAAACTTCGACCGGTAATATTTTATTACGATAAGGTAAAATTTTAAATGCAAAATGTAACGATGCTTGAATATGCTTGAATATGCTTGAATATACTTCATTTGACTGAAGGAAGTATTTTTTTTGCGGAATATTATTCTGCGAGTGAGGAATATTATTCTGCAAGATTTTTTTCTGTGGCGGATATAGATGGCAATCCGCAAAAATTAAAACCCGCTAATATTTCTTGCTACACGGTATACCACACACATATTATTTTGTCTTCAAAGTTCGGAATAATTATAAGTATGTTTCCTCGCTTTTTTTCTGCCTCTGTTTTCAGGTGTAAGCTTTATTCATAAAGTAAAATTATAACGTGTTCTGTTTTGCATTATCAAACTACACAGCGACTATTTGTGTAAAAACGTAGCGGGCGTCTTTTTAAGAGCACTTCCCGCGCAGTTGTTTACAGGTTTCTGTGTGAATGTGGTCTCTCGGAGCGCTGATTCAAACGGTTTTTTAATACGCATTCTGTATGAAGCTCTCAACCATGCCGTAGAAATAGCTAAAATCAGTGTAAAATGCCCGGAAAATGGAGAATTTTGTCAGCGATAGTTTGGATTAAGATCCGGCAATTCTGAAAACCGCAACCAATTTCGCACATGTTTCCTCTTTGTCAGTTATAAATTTTCGTATTTAAACGCGACCGTTTGAAAGGTAGGTTACACGTAAAATATTATCAAATTTTTAAATTCTCTGCATCCTGTCAAGGGTGTATTTTTTCGTATATGCGACCGGTATTTGAAAATATAGATCACGTTAATGAAACGACATTTTACAGTCTTATAAAACCATTTTCTGTTTGTGTGGTGTATGCTCTGTAATGGCCGTATCGGTATACATAACAAGCCTCACAAAAAGCGAAATTTAGGACTCTTATAATGAAATGAAATGAAAACTCTTCAAATCACAGCCATGTTGTTTATTTTGGCGATTTGTGGCTTGCAAAATTTGTATTTTCAAAATAGCGGTTCGACTCACTCAAAAAGTATGCTTTCACGAGATACAAAGTTAAACAACATGACAGTGATTTTAAGGGTTTTTATTTAATTCTTATCAGTTTTAAGATCCCTAAAACTCGGTCATTACAGATGCACAGCATACCACAGAAACAGAGGATGGCAAGCCTGTGTATGGACTTGAATATGTAAACTACGGACTTGAAGCTGTGGTTACAATTATTGCCTTATTAGCATATGAGCCTCATTCTCTAATCGAGCCGGCTACAAAAAAAAATCAACTCCGAATATTGAAAGGGAATTGAAAATTAGCTTTCTATGGAAGAGATACCATGCACGTCATCAGAACCTCTAATTTCATTGGAGCTGATTATCACGCACTTGTGTTGTTTTCAGCGCTAGGGTTCATTGTTCTGTTGGTTGTTCTATTGTTTTCTCAGCCAATAAGGTAAAAATATGCAAATTACAAAAAACATGGTGTCAAAATCTTGTTGCTATGGAAACATCAAGTCACGTGATCAATAAAATGTCATATGAAATTGTTGCCAGATAAATTTTAGGAAAAGTCACAAAGTTTGATGGTGTTTGAATACATATTAAGGAAGTTATGGATGTTGAAAGTTAGCGCGGGCACTTTGTGCCCCCTCCCCCCAGGCAAAATGAGGTTAAGTAAAGATCTAAAACAGCTCTTTCAACTTTTGAAGTCAATTTGTATTTTTCACATTTTTAAAATTTAAGCAATGACGTCAGCAAAGATTCGCCTATGTGTGTTCGTCAGTTGTTTTCATGAATGTAGTTTTAGCGCGTATATAACAAGTGTCTTCTCTCAGCGTCACCATGTCCATTTTATTGGGTAGTTCATCAAGGACCACTTTCATTTCATTTCATTCATTTATTTATTTCTCCTAACCTTAGCAGCTGATAATACAGAATTGAATATAAGATGAAAAAAGTAAGTAAATGATATAAAATGTTCAAGGAAAGAAAACGTACAGTACACCGCTTAAATTAAGTCACATTGTATATAGGAAGGAGAGGAGAGGGGCACATCCAATCTAGATAAACTAATATCGTGCCCCTTAAGTTACGTCAGTATAACAAAAAAACTTTATAACTTTGGTTATGAAGGGGCTATTTCACTATTCTAGTGTAACTTTAAAAAGCCAAAAGATATCTTTGTATCATTGGAACCCCAAAATTATGGTCTAGTTTTGTTTGAAATTATTCTACTGATGCTCTAAGAGTAAAAATAAGTGTCTTGAGCTGCAGCTGGCCAGGATGGAAATGGATTGCAACTTCAACACAGTGGGTCATTTTTTTTTTCAAGTTTAACGCTTGTGCCTTTGAAAACTCGCTAAACCTCAGACTATGTTTTATTCTCCTTGGAAATTCACTTGATATCTTTCTCTTATCCAGTGTTCTATAAGCATTTCGTGTACGCCAAAGGAACTTAGCTTTTACTTGGGGCAGTTTTGATCCTCAAAGAGTAAAAAAATCGCCGTGACATAGCTACTACTAGTGTTAATGAAAAATAAATAAATCGACTTTGTTTAACGAGGGTAATACTTAACAGTCTCGCAAGAGACTGACAAACCTGTGGCCCTCGAATTTCGGATCGAATTGGAATTTGGAAATGTTGTGGAGGGAGGAAAACCGGAGTACCCGGAGAAAAACCTTCTCAAAGATGAGAACCAACAACAAACTCAACCCACATATGCCACCGAGACCGGGAATCGAACCCGGGCCACATTGGTGAGAGGTGAGTGCTCTCACCATTACACCGCCCCTGCTCCCTCTTAATTTAGTTCTTAGTTCTCCCTTAGTTAATTTTTCTCTCTTATTCACAGACTGCAATCCCGCTGTCAGTTTAAGATGACTATTTAAATGTTGGTGATTATAGAAATAGCCGTTTTGGCTGTCGTTTCACTGTTCACGTTGTCAGGTAAGACTTCTATTCGCGCCTTACTGGCAGCTCAAAGCTTATTCCTCAACTAAAATTAACAAGCAAACGATTTCATTGGAACTTTCTCTGATTATTTCCTGACAAGCATTGTTTCAAAATATGCAATAATAAACATCATCACCATGCTTGCAAAAGTGATATGATGGACTAAAGTTACCCTATTTATACCTGTGGTACTGCGTATCACGCGCGTGTTTATGTGGTCAGTTTTCGACACTTTACGCGGTACATGCAGCTGTCGATGT
This sequence comes from Cladopsammia gracilis, assembly GCA_022457155.1. NCBI lineage: Eukaryota > Metazoa > Cnidaria > Anthozoa > Scleractinia > Dendrophylliidae > Cladopsammia > Cladopsammia gracilis. The sequence goes on from JAJGOT010000382.1 coordinate 288,398, forward strand.
CGATGGATGCAGAACAGTACAATATATAATTTATGGCAAAGGTGAACAGCTTCAAAAGTAAACGGCGTTGCCTAAAAATGTTCCTTACTTCAAGATCTCAAGATCATAATTTTATATCCACGAGTAATGGGAAGGTACGTAGAACGTAGCCTCAAATGAAACCTTTTGGTTCGGACTGTGTGCGCACTTGCGTAGTATAGTTATATGCAATGTTATAGCACACGAGGATTCATCTTAAGATAAAGTAATACGGGCCTCTGCATCATTTTTTTGTGCAACTTGCCGCGCAACAATGTTGCGTTGCAAGTTGAAATTAAATTTTTTTTTCGCGTGCTACCACCTAGGCGTGCAATAAATTTTTCATGTTGCAGAAAGTAGAAGTCGCCTCTACTTTTTGCAACATGAAAATGTGTTGCGCGCGTAGATGGTAGTACGCGCAACAAATAGTCTTACCTTGCAACGCGAAATTTTTGCGCGACAAGCTACACGGAAATGTTGCTCGTATAACTTTGCCTTTAAGGTCATACGTAATCAATTATTCATCGTTTTGCATTGTTTTAACAGAGTCGCTCTCGTGGAGAATCCAGCAACCTGGGGAGGTACGCAAAGGATTACCCGCCACATTACAATGGACGGTGTCATTAACAACAGAAGAAACTTTAAAAGCAAATCGTTTTTCATTGATTATTCTGGAACGTGAGATGTTCCTTTACAGCAATCGATGGCAGGTTATGGTGGTTAAACAGTTTTCTGGTGGAGCTCTTCAGGAAGTTGGCAATAAAGACACTTTTGATGTCATTCCTGGAAATGACATGACACTCAAGTTAAACAATGTAACGGATACTGATGCCACGCGTTTTCGTTGTTCATTTCTCAGCTCTTTTTCGGCACCTAGAAGTATCATTAGAGTGGAAATAAAAGGTAAGGTTTTTGTATATTCAAATTAACATATCCCTTATCACAGTAAACCAGGTGGACTGTTTCCATGAAGTCAGTAGCCTGTCAGTCTCTCGGCTAAGAGTGTTCCTAAAATAACTGTTTTGGGTCATACAGTCAACTTTCTCAAAGCGGATACCAATGTCCGCCGCTGACAACCCTCTATGCCAGACCGGTTTGGGTAGTCCTGGCTGAACGTCACTAGTCTGTCTGTATACCGTAAAATGCGGGTTAACCCACACCCGCTTATAAGCCCACCTGGTTATAGGCCCATCAGTTTGGTAACAAAACATTATTCCCCGTTACACCCCTCCTATATATAAGGCAGCACACCACAGTTGCTGAACAGCAAATCTTTACAACATTTACACTAAATTAACTGAAACAACGCTGCTTTATCACAAAATGTTTGCTTGCCCAGGGCTTGTCACTCTGTCTCTATGTAATTAAAAACCATTTCAAGCGCACACCTCTCTAAGGCGGACAGCGGACGCTTTAAAACAAAAGTCTCGTTCAAAATACGTTAAAGGGACGCTGTCCCAGCTGAAATGACGTGTTTTTCATGAACCTGTAATCCACTTCAATCCTTGCAATTCTGCTCTTTATCTCCAAACTACTGCTTTTCTTTTGCTCTATAGAATCATTTTATCCAACTAAGTTGTATATTTGGTGGTATTTGGCGATATAACGTGTAAATGCAAACTCAGCGAAATTGTGCTATTTTAGCGGGACAGTGTCCCTTTAAGATGCAAATTTGTGCACAATCAATATATTGTAGACAGGATACTGTTTCATATTGACCCACCGAAGCACTGGTAATCTCAAATTAACTGATTACAATATCAGGCAGTAGCACTCTTTGTTGGATTATAATCCTACAATGAGATCTTTGTAAATGGAACAAAAACAACGAATCACGTACGCAAAGTGCAGAAAGTTACAGAAATATCGCCAGGACATTGGCTCTTTGCTCACAGGCACGCCTCCAAGCTCACGTTGTGAGTCAGCTCTTTGATCCGCCGTATTACGTCAGCAGTTATGGCGAAAAATATAAGGATTTGTATGGAGATTTTACTAACAGATTCTAAGACATAGGAATATTGCAAATTTCTCAATACAATTATCTGACCTTGCTTCCAAAGTGTTTAATTTTACCTGCTGTCTGTGTGATTGTTTTCCTGATCCAAGCCGGATTTTTCGATTTTGTTTTTAACAATCTCCATCTCCTTTTTCTAAAAGGGAGACAAGGCAGCACAATCATGTGGACAGAAGAGACAGAGAATCGGAAAAAATCGCTAAAATCGGCTTAAATCAGCAAAAAAGGAAGTCACAATGCTTTCGTTTATCATTTCGTTTTGTTTTTCTTTTTAGATCTTCCCATAGAAGTGCGTCTCGTTGGTGGCACTACTCCCAATAAAGGCCGAGTCGAATTATACCGCAATGGATACTGGGGCAGCATATGCAGTGATGGTTGGGATCTCCCGGATGCGTCTGTTGTTTGTCGAATGTTGGGATACGATGGGGCCTGGACTGCCGACTGTTGCACAGAACACCGAGGAGGGACTGGGCCGGTTTGGTTAAGTGAATTGTCCTGCATTGGAACAGAGGCGTCCTTATCAGAATGCGGCCATAGTGGCTGGGGTGTGAGTAACTGCGATCATGCAAAAGATGCAGAAATAATATGCCATAGTCCACCAACTGAAAAACCACTGTATTCCAGCGTAGAACCAACGGCGATGAAGTTGACATCTTTACATCCCAGCACAACAAAAGCAGCAATCCTTACATCCTTACCGTCACATTTTGTTGTTCAATCAACAAGTCAGCTAATCTTACCCATTACTCACATACAGATGTCTTCTTCTACTTCACCATCCAGTTCATTTGCAGACGTTGTTCCTTCAGTTCTATCGCCTTCTTCTACGATGGTAGTTTCTACCACCTCAATGACTCCCGGTTTGCTACCAGGTGAGTATTCGTATAACTTTAATCCAAGGCTCCTCGTGAATACGAAACAACCTTCGTTCCCTCCCCTCCCCTCTCCTTGTTGTTTTGCTTTTTGGAGTAATATTAAAAATTGTAACATACCCCCTTTAAGATCAAGACGGCGTCTAGTTCTGCGGAACAAGCCATTCGCGCGTTGCTTTCATGCTCCACACAAACAATACTCTCATATTTCGCACTTGTTTCTCACAAGCGCGAAATCCAAGGTTAAATACCAGGGCCGGGTTGTTCGAAGGCCGATTAGCGCTAATCCAGCGTTAATTACCATGACAACTCATATATTCTGTTGACAGTTACTCCAGGATTAGTGCTAATCAGTATTTGAACAACTCGGCCCAGAGCACTAAAAACAACCGCCATCATTGCAGAGAAAAAAGGGTGACCATGCGATAGACTTCCAATTTTATTGATGGAGATAGGGAGAATAATTCATACGCAATACCCTTATCACAGACACACGATGCACCAGATTTTGAGACAGATCATGTTAACCTTTTCGTCACGTAACCCAGAGGTAATTGCTTTATTTGATTGTAAGCTTTCATCACCTCTCAGTTTTACACGTCGAGCTGCTGGATGGCTTGTTCGGTTTCCCTAATCAAGGCCGCGTGATTCTTTACTACAATGGTCAGTGGGGGACGGTATGTGATGATTCTTGGGACAAAACCGATGCGCATGTGGTGTGCCGCATGCTGGGGTACCCAAGAGCAATTGGGTTCACGACAGATTCTATATTTGGTGGTGCCAAGGATGGGCCCATATGGTTAGATGAAGTGAACTGCACGGGGAGTGAGAACACGCTTGCCGCGTGTGCACATGATGGCTGGGGAATCAGCGACTGTGATCATACTGAAGATGCAGGAGTCATCTGTGACTACAACTACACTGTGGATGCAAAGGGTGAGGTGATTCTTTTCGAATTTGTCAATGCGTTCCGCTGTTCTGTTCTTGGAAAAAGAGGCGAATGCAAACAATGTGAATTACTAGTATTTTTACTTCAATTGAATTACAAGATTTGCAGATATCTATCCATGTGGCTTGGTAGCTCAGTGGATAGAGCATTGCACCGGTGTCGCAAGGTCATGGGCTCTAATCCCGTTCAAGCCTGAATTTGTTTTTTTTTAAGTTGATACCACACTGTGATTATAAGCCCAGTGGTTTCTTTTGGAATTCCTTGCTACTAAATTTTATATTTATGTAACTGTTTTCAATATAGGGCAATAAACTTGAACTTGAACTTGAACTTGAGGATCACAAATTTCGCTCAAGTTTTATCCGCAGTTCACATAAATGATTTTCATATATTCATATCCATATATTTCACTATCATCGGCTTGTTTCGAACTCACAATTGACTATTTATCCATATGGCTTGGTAACTCAGTGGACAGAGCATTGCGCCAGTCATGGTAGGTCATGGGTCATGGGTCATGGGTTCGAATCCCGTTCAACCCCGACTTTTTTTCAGGTTGGTTTTTCAACTGCTTAAATTAATAATACACTGCGAGGATCACAAATTTCACTCATAGTTGTGTTAACATATGCAAATTCAATAGTTTCTTTGCATGAGTTGATCACGTGACCCACTTCCTGTCAATGATTATGGGCTGCAACCTCTGTCTAAGACGCACACCCTCGGGACCAGCTCTAGCTGAGTTTATTTAAACACAAACAAGTGAAATTCGGTCAGGAACAGCCAAGAACTGATGATGTCCGCCATTCAGGGGTGTTTACTTTAAAAGAGTTGACTGTGAACATCTATAAGTATCCTACAATTTTTTCGCAGATGCAAGTTGCAATTTTGACGTTTGGTATTGTGGCTGGGACAATGGGCCTGGTAACTCAGGCTTTAAGTGGATCCGCCAGTTTGGTTCTACGTCATCGAGTAACACTGGACCATCGAGAGATCACACTTCAGGACAAGGTAAAGGCAACTGAGTCCTAACAAAATATAGTCTATACTTAATTTTACGTGTTTAAAATTTTGGTAACTTTCTTGCGCAATGATTGGCCAAGAGCCTTCGTCCTTGAGAAAACTTACAACGCTTGTTGATGTCAAAGATCACTCAATCTGCGTATAGAGGTTTTGCACGGCAGCTATGTTGCATGGCAGGAACAATGAAAATGTTTTGCATTAGAAAGAACATTCTTTCCCATAGGGAAAATAATCTATTGTTCCTGCCATGCAACATGGCCGCCGTGCAAAACCTCTATTCTCAGCTTCATTGCCTCGCAATTATTTTGACACACAGGACTAAATTTTGCGCCTCCATAATGTAGTTGACACCTTGTGGCTTATAAAACTGCAGCTTTGCAAAGGTATAGATTGATCTTCAGAGGCAATTTGTAGAAGCGAGCAGGAGGCGTATGTTTTTTTTCTTTAGAGTGCAGTTCCTGTTTAAACGAAGCCCATTATATTTTATGCAAAACAATAGTCTTCGTTGATGACGGTAAACTGTTTGTGATTGACTGATGAAACAAAGGATGCTTTGGTTCTTAGGTGGAATTATTAACTCTTTAATTCCCAAGAGTGCCAAATATCAAATGCAAGGAAAATTCCAAATTTCATTTTGTAAAACATTGCAAAACGCAAAAGTACTGTCGAAGAGCTTCCATTTGAATGGTCAGATCATAGGATTTCATCGGCAGACTCAAAAGTTAGAACAAGACTACATGTCTCTATAGCTGACTCTGGGAGTGAAGCATTATACTACATGTACAAAGAAAACAATCTGGTGAGTTCCCGAAGGGAGCCGAATCCACTGATATTCGGCACACTGGTCGGTTGGTCGGATTTTACTTTAGTTGTTTTCCTTGGCAGGTTACTACTTTTACATAGAAGCATCAGGGAATCCGCATAGGGTTGCTACACTCGAGTCTCCATGGATACAAAGTAATGGAAACTCTACATGTATGGTGTTTTACTATCACATGTATGGACAGTCTATTGATAGCCTTCGAGTGAAAGTTCGACATCAGGTTTTGTTGCAGATTTCAGGCAACCAAGGAAACAATTGGTACAAGGCCACTGTACCCCTCAACTTTGACGGTACATACAAGGTGAGATGATGTAAAGAATGCCTAATTTATCGAGGTTCTTTAATATTATGATGATACATTGAATGATGATACTGAGTATGCAGTTATATAGCGTAGTTTCCGTGCATATTCATCGATGTTCAACTGCGCTTTACAATTTAACAGAGAAGTGAGATCTCACCTCGCCATTCCAACAGATGAATCCGAACAGAAAAGAGCACACGCCCTACTCTATTCAAACAACGATATGGATTCTTTAAAATCCCCTATACTAGATTATGGAATTAAGTATATAAAAGTGTTGAAAATAAGGCCAACGGTGTAACGTCTCTGCGCAATTTCACAATCATCTGAACTACAAGGTGTTGAATACAGCCAGCATGATCTTACCAGTTCTTTAAAGACCCTGGTTGGTGGTCTTGGCCGGGAATTGGACCCGAGACCTTCCACTCTGCAGGCTGCATGGAGCTTTACCAACCGAGCGAACCAGGCGGCGGAGTGGTGATGGCTGGAACCAACTTTAGACCATTATAGGATTATTATTCTTTTCGTTTCTACATGTTTCTGTCGATATTTAACGTAATAGAAATGTTGAATACAGGACGCGCACGTGAATTGAAGACAAAGTTTGATGGTCAAGCCAATAGGCCTTTATCACGCCCCGCCATTTTGCATAAAACCAAAAGATCTACGCCGCTAAGCCTCACAGTGAAAAAGTTGAAAACGAGGTTGGGCGAGCAAAAACAAAGCATTTTATTCTCCGGGGAGTCAACATGGCCGCCGCGTCATAAAAGCCTATAACCTTTTTTTTTCTTGCATTAGTTACTTCTTCAATCATTATTATTTATCTGTGTTTTCTTCAGGTTTCGTTTGAAGGTGTGGCTGGTTCTGATGCCCGTAGTGACATAGCCATCGATGATGTCGAGTTTCAAGAAAACACAGTTTGCGCTAAAACGGCTGAAAGCTTTGGTAACTTACCTATTCATTTTATTTGAAAACAGCTAGCAACTACTTTTAACGTTATTTTTTTATTATTTAAAAAATGTCTCACCGCCAACGGCTTCGCTTACCATAAAATCTACACAACACACAGACCCCCGTCCCACCCTCCCTGTACTTCCCGGCAGCAAATCAAACACGAAAGTTTATTTCATAGCAAATTGTGGTCCTTGTACTCTGCACTCGTTTGCTTGCCTGTTTAATGACTTAGGTTTACGCAGTGAAATTTACGTCCTTTGTTGAAACCAAGCCTGAATCGCAGAAGAGGGTAAAATTTGATGTCAGTATTCAAATTTTGGCTGTTTTCATTTTGAATTACTTATACATATTCTCTTTGTTTTATTTTCTCCGAGATACTTCTAGAACCTTCCGGGTATCTTTGTCTTCTTTATATCTTTCTATATGACCATTAAAGTTTGTTTCCGGAACTTTTTTCCAGTTCCGTCCAGGATCGTGTGGATTTCGGCCGATCAAACAGCCGACCTTGGCAGCAAAGTGACATTAGGATGCACAGCGACTGGAAGGCCTACGCCACGTGTTATGTGGAAGAGAAATCGTCGAATTGTATTGGAGAACTACGCGACTGCTGACATCACCATATCCAGCATTTCACCAGCAGATCGTGGTATCTATGAGTGTTCGGCGATTAATATTGTGGCAAATGACACCAAGATAGTAGTTGTCAATGTTGAAGGTTGGAGAATTGTTATTTATTATTTAATCTTACTGTGAAAAATAATATCTTCACACTTCACATGTGAAGATATATATATATATTTTCAAAGGTTTTCGCAAATATTTGGAAAATCGCTAAAACGTAGTATCGTTTATAGAATAAACAAACTAATGGCTTTCTGAAGATGTGAAATTTCTCTTGGACATCTCACTTGTTCGCCGCGCTCACTCGACACTCGAAGAGAAATCTCCTCGCACCTTTGTATTATCTTCTGTATTGAAAATATTCGAAATCTGTTAATACGAAATATAACATAGAATTTGTCATGTTAATAGAAAGATCTATAAATAAAGATTGGTATAAACCTACATTTATGAGCATTAGGCCCGGTTCAAGCGTCGAACTTCACATGTGCCGAACCTAATGCAAATGAGAAAATCTATTGTTCTTGCTCATTTGCATTAGATTCGGCACATGTGAAGTTCGACGTTTGAACCGGGTCTTAATCACCATTGAAATCATAGAACTGTAAATTCTTCAAAATTGGAACTCTTTCTTTGCATGTAGCAAGTCCAAAGGAAACCATCGTAACAACTAACGTCTCTTACAATGTGGCTGCTCTGGGAGAACATGTCGCTATTCAGTGCTCGTCTAATGGCTTCCCTGCGCCCATTTGCCGACTTTACCACAAGGGGCGCTTACTGAGCGCCAATGCGAGTGTTTATGTTATTCAGAACTTCACAGCAGCAGACCAAGGCGAATACACGTGTAACTGCTCCAATGTGGCCGGTGTAGACGAGGTCAATATCACTATTTCTCTCTATGGTAAGTAAACAGGAAGAAAGCCGTTGGTAATAACATGAGAAGATCAGCAAGATTTATTCACGATTTTCATTGAGCTGAATTTTAACTGAAAAAACAAACCAAGTTCTTTGATGTCTTGCGATATGTTAAACCAAAATGTTAAATAAAACAACAGGATGGTGTTCTAAACTGTGTGGTCAAGTGCACTTAGCTATATAACAGTAATTATTATACAATTTGTTCACTATTTCTATTCCCAGTGCACACAGCTAAGTCGCTCTGGCACCGAATTGTGACGTCATGTCTACAGATAGTGGGATTTATGCACTCAGATGTGACGTCATATCTACAAACAGTCATTTTTTTGACACGCAGAGGTGACGTCATGCAAGCCTGCCATGCGCCGCCCGCTTAATTAGTGGCAGCCGGGAAAAAAAATTCAAGATTTCAGAATCTGCGAAGGGGAAAGCTAAAACAAAGCTACCCCAAAGCTTGGCCTCAAATGACGAATTAGTACTTTTAACGTCTAACAACACAATTATTGGATTCGGTTTTCTCATGATAGCGAGACTTATCAAGGCCTCTGTTTGTGTTATCCGCCTCAGCCTTCCGGCTTTGGCACAAACACAAATCTCGGCCTTGATAATTCTCTCTATCGTGCTCAACCTCATCTAAAAACTGTCAACTGTAAGCTGGTTTTGAGCTACGCCACGAGCTTCTTCTTTGAAGTGTAAATAGATTAAAAGATAAAGACTAAGGTCATCCTCCTGTTTAGCCGTGTAAGCGACTACGACTGGTAGATAACAACAACTGTCATTTTTAAACTTTCCTCGCAGATGCTCCAAGTATCCACACCATTCTTCCTGCTCATCAGCTCGTCAACGAGACGAGCAATTTCGCAATTTTCTGCAACGCGACGGGATACCCACCCCCAGTAATAACATGGAGAAAAGTCGGCGACAGAAGCAAAGAACATCCCACCGAAAAAACACTGAGAATACAAAATGCCAACAAATCGGACTTTGGAACTTATCAATGTACTGCAGTGAGCGTGCGCGGAGAGAATGCTACCGCTGAAGCTTCGGTCGAGTTGGATTATTGTAAGTCTAAAAGATTACTTATAATCGAACTTGAACTTTGTTCAACTTCATAACGGAAAATTCAAACATTTAAAAGGCACACATTCAATCAGTACTGATTGATTGTGTGAATTAACTTGGAACGCTCTCGCTCTTTTACTATGTATGCGGTTTTCTCAAATGCGATTCGCTCTGATGAAGGGATGATGTTTAAAACGATATTTTTTTTCAAATCCTTAACGGCGGTTAATTTAATTATCTTATCAATCCCCCCACCCCCCCCCCCCAAAAAAAAAATAGCATAATATATCACCATAATCTATCAATAATTAGAACTGTTTCATGCCGTTTTCGTGCTTCGTCTTATAGACAGCCTTTCTTTTAGGTGACGTGCGTTTTATACGCGAGCCTCTGACTCGGATATGGAGGCAGCCCCATCCCACGCTTGACGTTAATAAATTGATTGTATTTGACCAATTTGAACGTAGATATGTGACCGATTAAGGAAATTGACCAATGAATCCCTGAGTTAAACGACTGGATATTCCTTGATATTTCTATTTCAGTCTCGCCAGTTCTTGACAACATCACTCACAACATCACTGTCCTGGAAAAAGAAAGACAGAATGTCACACTGAGCTGTAATGCCACAGGCAGACCAACCCCACGGCTATCCTGGGTGCGAGTAAGAGATGGTACAACTGTGGCTTCTGGAAATACTCTAGTGATCACATCCACTGACAGAAAAGATCGTGGGGAATATAGATGTGTTGCAGACAATGCTGTCGGGAATCCAGTTTTTGGGTCGATGTATCTTGATGTGTATTGTAAGTATATTGTAATTTAGTTCATTCTTTGCTGAATTTGGTACTTTGTCCTCTCGGAAAATGTTGCATCATGGGTATTTGAGACAAACATTACGAAAATGCAAAGTTTTCATTGGGACTTCAAGGTTAGGAATGGCTCTTCTGTTCCTGTTTGATTTGTTTTCACGACTAAACTTAAGAAACATCTTCAAGGCAATACAAGCTGGAAATAGCCTCCATATTTTTACCCAAAACTCATGATGCAACATTTTGCTTGAAATGGCTTATTCCATAACAGACAAAAGTAAATGAGATAATTTGAAATATTGTTTGTATACAGCATTCATTGTGGACAAGAAAGCGTGAGACATAAGAAAGAATTTGGGGTGCATAAGACCATTTATTTTAAAATTATAAACATTAAATTGAAATTACATGGGCGATTTAAGACACAACATTTGATAGTTGCTTTAAAAATTGTTAACACTGACTGTTTCATGTATCGTAACTCAAATGATAAAAAGACATTAAATATGGTTTATACGTCAAGGCAATCATCTCATGAGATGTTTGCTGTTTATCCAAGTAAACATCCTTTAATTTTTTTAAAAATATTTTGAGTATGTAACATTGTATTCCTTTAATTCAAGTTGTATTCTAATGCTGTTTTGTTTTAGATTCGCCATCATCCACAAGGTTAATCACTGATAAACTGAATGCAGTAGTTAGAGGCAATGGTCACATTACATTGACGTGTCTGACAGATGCCAACCCGCCGTCCAGTCAATACCTGTTTTATCATGATGGTGTCTACCTCAGAACCAGTATGACAGGAAAACATAAGGTCCAGAAGGCCAAGCATTTTGACGCAGGGACATATCTTTGCGCGCCACTCAACCGCCTGGGGACTGGAATCAACAGCTCTATCGTTGTTTCTGTTTATGGTGAGTTCTAGAAAATTCCAATCATATGCACATGAGGTCAGTGTGCACGAACAAAATAACTTTTGTTTAACTGATACCATTAACCGACACAAAATTTAGGCTAGACTCTGGAGTATAAAAGAGTAAATTTGTTTACCTTTAAAATCCGGCCTTAACAGCCCACGAAAATCGCTTTTAAATTCCTTTAAAACGTATTTATTGTGACAAACAAGATGCGAACGTACTCAAGCAATCACTGCATGTGTGCGATTGCTGAGTTTTAGTAGCGTCGCAAGCATGTTAAGATCTAAAAATAACACTTCATTCATTATTTACTGAGGTGAAAATAAATTAAACCTATATGGTGATTTTAAAATGCCATTCTCGTCCTCAGGAGCGTTCACTATCATTGAATCTCCTCGGAACACGACTGTCAACGAAAATGGTAGCGCGACATTTTTCTGTAATGCCACTTCGTATCCTCCACACGAGAGCCTCCCAACTCATGTCACCTGGAGTAAACAGGGAGACAGTAGCAAAGTATTTCCACCAGGAGAGAAACTTGTTCTGCAGAACGTTGATAGACACGACGCAGGAACATACATCTGCAAGGCCGAGAATGGACTGGGAGTTCCTGATACTGCTGCTGCTATCCTAAGCGTGCTACGTAAGTCTAAGTCTTTTAGGCGCGAAGAAATAGTAATTTCTGTTAAGGCTCAGGTTTTTTTTTCTAGGCAGAAACAAGCGAAAACAATGTCTCATTTAAGTTGTTCAGCCTCCGAAAACCTCCTTTTAACGGTTACCCATGTGAACTACACACAAACACTATATTTAATACGGGAAGTTCAAGCTTAAAATCATGCGTGTCAGTTCTAACCTTCGATGCCGTGAATAAGATCATTTGTTATTTAGCTGGAGTTTTTCTCAATACAACGCGCGTGTTCATTGGTTGATTCATGGTTACATGACTTCTAACAAACAAACTGTTTCTCGCCAAACGGCCACGGATATAGCACCTCAAACACACTATCATGTCACGAATATAGCACCTCCTACACACTATCATGTCCATATTGTTGCATATAGAGTGTTTTCACTCACGTGGTCTGCAGCTATGCTAATTTATTTAAACAAAACAAAGTGTTTGCATTAGAAAAGAGTATTTATAGTTTCCGCGACACCAAGAAATACCCACTTTGTTTTACAGATAAACCATACGACACGGTACTTGAAGCATCAGTTCCAGACAACATTGGTGTAATCAACTCATCTGTCATCTTGACATGCAGTGCGCATGCCTACCCACCTGTTACAGCGTACCATATTTACCACAATGGAATCTTGGTTTCCAATTCATCCACTGGTATTCATAACATCACACGCGCACTAGCAGAGCATAACGGATCATACGTCTGTATACCTTACAATGGGTTTGGCCGAGGACAAAGTGCCGCTTTGAATGTTACATTTGTAGGTTAGCTAACACGGATTAAGAATAGTTTCCCTATTGTGTTGCGTAGGATTATAAGCAACTTTCTTTTGACGGCTGTTTAAACAAAGAAAAAATACTAAGAGTAGTTTCGGCGATGAAGATAAAAATCCCGTGTGGTGGGGTGAGGGGGGGCCGGGGGGTACTCTGTGGGTGGTGGCCGCTGGGACTCGAAACCCTAACCCTATACCAGACCATGTTCAGCTGATTTCGAAACCCTATAAGGCAAGACACCGAAAATCCCTAACCTATCCCAGACTTGCTAATTTTAGAACTGTATCATTATTAGTGTCTTTAATGGAAAACCATCTGTCGACAATGTTGCCACGATGATTTTATTTCTGTTTAGGGAAGGCTCTTTCTCTTGACTTAATTCTTCATACCACTGATCGTTTTCCCCGCAAATGATACCCTATTCTAGACCAAAACTCTCTGATTTCTAGACCCTATCCTAGACTAAACTGCTTGAAATCCATACCCCTCACAGCGACACATACCCACATAGCATACATATGAGAGTAACCCACCCCCCAGATCAAAATATCCGTTACTAAAAAGCACAGTATCTCTTTACCTTACCCAACAGGTCCCTGTGGTGTTAAGCGGGTGTACGTCTCCTGGTCGCCACAGATCGTAGGAGGAGTGGCCGCTAAGCCAGGGGAGTGGCCTTGGCAGGTCCAGTTGGGATACACTCACGACGGTAAAAAATATTTTCACATCTGTGGAGCCGCCATCTTGGATCATTACTGGATTGTTACTGCAGCGCATTGCGTCGAGAATGGAAATGCAACCAAATATAATGTTACTGTTGGTAGGTACCTCTACGATCAAATTTTATCAACAGGCCATCGCCAAACTACCTGGACAACTTTTTTAAACGCGTCCGGGTACTGAGACTTGGTACGAATTGTTTTGCACTGGGCCTCCCTTAAAAATATCGTAGCCTATTATGTCTATAAGATGTTTCGATACTTCATGTAAACGAATTCTTGTTTTGTAGGGCGTAAGACCAATCGAATGGGCCATATTAATTGTCTCCACCCCCATCCCATCCCCGTTCTGTTTAGCCTAAGTTAACGAAACGAAAGTTATTTAAACTGCTGTTTTCACGTGTTATTGTTGACTTTGTTGAAATTTTCATTGGAATCAATCACCCTTCGTTCTGCCACTAACTCTCGTGCGTTTTAGGAGACTTTCGTGCGATCTTCGCGAGTGTGGACGTTCATTCTTGTGACTAGTCTGTGAATGAAGGGAAAACCAAAGTAATCTTCAAGTTTTGCTGCGAATTTTAGTAATTGTGTTTTAAATATCATTTGTGACTTATTGCATCTCCTTTCATTCACTCCTTAGGAGAACTACACAGAGGAATCGCTGAAGGAAGCGAGCAATACAGCGCAGTAGAAAACGTTATTGTACATGAACACTACAACCATGATACTTATGAAAACGACATCGCCCTCATAAAACTCAAGCGCCCAATTCTGTTCAACGCGTATGTCTCACCCATCTGCCTCCCCAAAGTTGATTTCCCTGTCGCTACCACTTGTTACGTCACAGGGTGGGGTCGGTTGGGACCTCTTGGTCCCCCATCAGATGTCCTTCAGGAAACCACTGTTCCACTATTGGATCACGGTGTATGTAAACAATATTACATTAAGAATAACATAAACGGTGTGACGTCAGACATGCGCTGCGCTGGGACACTAGGTCAGAGTCAAGGCACATGTAAAGCGGACAGCGGTGGGCCGCTGGCCTGTGAGAGGGATGGACGTTGGTATTTACTTGGAATCACGAGTTGGACTAATGGCGGCTGCATGGATCAAGGAGATCCGGGAGTGTTTGCTGATACTTTTTATTTTAGGAACTGGATTGCAGATAATATGAAACCAAACACGAGGACAAGAGTGTAAAACGCCATGAATTGTTTGTTTCGAAGGCAAGTAATAGAGTATGCACACAGAAAACAACAAACAAATCAACAAAGTCGAAAAAGTCGTCAAGGTAGTAAAGAAACGTCCTTCGGGAAGAAAGGCTATTTGCATTGTTTACGAGGGGTTTCTGATATATGAACAACAGATTTAGGCCGTGTTTACACTGTACCGGTTCTATTTTTGACTGAACCGTAGAACATTTACATGAATCTGCCCTCTGTTCACACTGTACGTACTATCCGACAGTTTTCTGACCGCCTATCTATGCAAGACTGCTTGCATAGCTAGGTGCTGGTTCAGATACAGGTTCAAAGTAACTTCTCTCCAACTATTTCTCCAATGAATTTTCCCAGTGCGATGCCAGCGAAGTGATTTACCGACGGAAATCATCTCCCTCAGGAGACAAAAACCAAGATTTTATGATATCCCCCACGGCACGATGTTTTTGCCGGGGTAATATTTGCGACGCGCTTAGGTGGGTATTATTAAATGATTACCCCAGAGAACACCTTATGTGACAAAGTTGTTTGAGAGATGGGTAGAAAAGAAATTTAAAAAAGATGAACATTTATTTTTTTATAGCGAGAGTAATGTATTTTACAGAGATATTATATGTGAAAAAGAAAATCTAAGTTGATTAATTTTACACAAAAAGAAAAAAATATATATATTTATTAGAAAAAAAATTACAAATCTACATTTATTTTTTTATTGATTAGGTGAAAAATATGAAACAAAAAATAAAGTATTCATAACCATCATCTTACCGTTTGTTTACTCTTGTCAAGAAATTGATAAATTCGATGGCATCCGGGTCCATTAAATAGAGATGAGACCTGCCATTGTTTCACGACGACTCAAATTTCCCCTTCGTAAACGGTCGCATCCATTTTAGCGACACTTTGAAAATTTACACCAATTATTAGACTGAGAGTAGTCCCTATTTTTCCTCAGGGATAGTAGCGCGAGCGAAACGCGAGCGCGCGTGAGCGCGGGGTGATTTTCTCGCGCGCTCGCGTTTTGCTCGCTCAACTATCCCTGAGGAATCGTAGTCTAACCAATTATCGAATTATTTTTTTTAATCAGAATAAGAAAAATGCAATTAAGTAACAATCCATGTAAGAGTAAGAAGTAGGCAACCCAAATGCACGGAATGCAGAAAGGTGTGAATTGTGCTATTGTTGAAACCGTCCACCTCATTGGCTAAAACATGAAAATTTACCATAACTTCATCAGGCAGCGCATTTATTTATCTCTAGTTTACTAATTGATTCCCTTTTAGTGAAAACTATTGTGATTTTTAATGCAACAAAAATTCTATGTGGGGAACATGGATGAAATCTTGTAACACAAAAGAAACATCGCTTTAAAATAAAGTTTCAGTAAATTTTATTTCAAAACCATGTTGTCCATAGGTTGACGTATTCTCAGTACGAAAATCTAAACATTCTAATGCGGGGAAAGCAAAATGCAGCGGAACAATAGAGAATTGCCTACTTCTTACACGGATTGTTACTTAATAACCTAGACTCGAACCCGGAACCTCTTGTACGCTAACACTTAAGCCTCGCTCGTTCGATTTCTGATACGAACCAACTCGTGCGTAAATACCTTACTCGCGCACTGCCAATGAAGTAATCTATATTTTCTTAATGATTCATCTATAACGGGTGACCCTATCCCTAAATCTAACCTAATCGCGAATCTAATTTTAGCGGAGCTCTCGCGGGCCGAAGACCCGCTCGCATAGCTCCATACTCATAGAACTCATGCCCGTCATTTTTCATGGTCATGGCTAGCGAAATATTTCGCGGGAGTGCGCCCGTAACATGTGTGTCCGAGCGAGCGAGCGTTGGGTAGGACTAGTTCTCGGGCGTGTATGACGTCGCAAGACATGCGCGTATGACGTCACGCAACATCCGGGATCTTAGCAGTTTTGAAACCAAAGAGGCTTTGTTTTTCGCGCGGCTACATGGCATGCATGCTGTAGTAAACACTCTTGTTGTGTTTAGCGGAGAAAAGCAGTTATGTCCAGGATTGCAGATAATTAGATGCATGACAAATTTAATAAGCGTCACAAAGTGTCCTCTTGCTCTTCTACTCAACTTCAACATCACTTGTTTTCAAAAATTCAGACAATAAACGTCATGAAGTGTCCCCTAAATTCTGCTCCTTAAGTAAAGATAAACAGGTGCGTTTACCCTAACCTAAAAACAACACTAACACTAATGCTTACCTTACATTTCAAAAACAAAAAGGATAGTTGACACTTAGACTTAATCTGACGCTTCGTGTTGGATATCAAAATTTGCCATGCATCTAGTTATCTACAATCCTGGACATAAGTGGTTCTGAAATCCCGAAAGCAAACATCTCCCCGCATTGCTCCCGCATTGATAAAAACGTATGAAGTTCCTCGAAGCTAACTATAGCGGCTTCTGAGTATCCCTTAATTAGTATCCTTATCTTGAGTGTAGCAAACCGCGAAAAAATGCAGGGAAAAACGACTTTGCAGCGGAGATTTAAAGAATTTCCAAGTAGTCGAGGGGCTTAAAGGTAAAACAAATTATATTTTAAAATAATTTTACGATGGGAATTTATGTTGATATCAATCTGTGATTGACTTTTTCTTTGTGTTCTCGTTAGTTAGTTTTCAGTGGTATCAATTTCTTGAATTTTATCGAAGACAGCGCAGCCTCGATGCGCTATAAATGGTACGCGTTTTGCTTTTAAACATAAAATTATGGAGATTTGAATATTTTTTTTTCGAAAGAAGATTGTACATGTGTTGTCTATTTTTATTTACACAATGAACTGAATACTACGCGCTCTGTGATTGGTCGTTGCCTATGATCTATCCGGCAGAGTACAGACGCACGGCTGACGTCATAGAAAAATCGTTTGTTTTGTCATATATATATATTAATTTAGATCTTATAATCGCTTTACCTTAGGCCCAATTTTATCTAATGCTGATAGCCTACTTTCGTGCCAATCCAGGCATTAGCGATAGAGAAATGGCATCGACCATTACAAAAGGCTTGGTCACTTATGAATGTTAATAATGGCATCGACCGTTTACGAAAGGAAAATCAGTCACGCCGACGTTTCAACTTGGGTTGACTTGCGCTGGGTGACCAAACAGAGTCAAAAGTTGGCTTGCAAGTACACGCACGTTTGGTTGTCCTGGTCCCGCGGTCTTGCTTGTTACTGCATGACTTGACGAACGACTACTTGTGTTTGGTGGCCAAACGGTGAAAACATCTTACAGACGAATTTGAGCTCAATCAGAAAGATTGCAGGTCAACGCAAGCCATCGCAAGTTATCGCAATTATTCCAGCTTGTTTAATGTGACTGGTTTGATTAAGAGATGAGCTGTTTAAGATATGAATTCTTTGAAACGGCATTCAAGTTCAGATGGAGGAAGGAAAATTAACCGTCGGGTGTTCACGTTCTATATAAAACCGTGAATCTGGTCATTTCACTTTGAATGGCAAAGGGTTTCCATTTTTTTCCTTTTCAAATGTTATTAAATATTGTTATCATTGTTTCGTTTGTGTTTTGTTATTGTAACTGTCTAAAGAACACAAGATTAAAAATCAAAAGAAATACAAAAAACCCCGCGCATGTTTCTATTTCGTGTTCATTCAATCATTGTCGTCTATTGCTTTCTGAAAGTAATAACCAATAAGCGTAGTAAATGTCTTGCCCCGCAGAACCTTAAGATCCTTAAACAGCTGTCGTCTTTTTTATTCTTTTTACTTTATTTAAAAGTCATTGACATTACACTAGTCCCATCAAGTAATTACTTGTTTTAACAAATAAATACACAGCGTGTTTTTGTATTCAGAAGAAAACCCCTTCAATATATTTTTCGCACTACAAATTTAACATTTAACAAATTAAACGTGTAAATTTGCTTTAAATCAGTTATAACAATTCACCCGTATGCGAGTTATCCACTGAATATTAAAATATCTATAGAAAAATAAATTCCCTGTCTGTTTACTTAATATATAAATACTTGGTATTTTTTAAATATATGTATATTATTGTCATTGGAGGACTATCCTTAACACCAAATCAAGAGTTCATTACAAACGAGAAACCATGTTCCATAATTAACTACCGTTTGCACGTGAAGTCACGGCGGCCATATTGGTGTCCCAAAACAATAAAATGGCAGCCATATTGGAGTCGTAAACGAATTCTATGGGATTTCACCTCCATCCTTATTCAGACACTTCCTACTGTTTAAGCACTCCAATATGGCCGCCGGTCACGTGAGTCAAAACACTATTTTGAATGCATTTGTGACTTTAATGAATTGTTTCTGATGTAGGAGAAGGATCTGTAAGTGATGATGATGATGATGATGATGATGATGATGATGGTGGTGTGTTGGTGGTGGTAATGGTGATGATGAAGACTACGACTGAAGTATTAAACACGAGGAAGATGATAAAATTAAAGATAAATAACTATGCTTTTCTTTGGTACGATATTCGAACAGCCATTGGCCATTATAACGATTCAGACCAATTACTTTGTTTTAACTTCTTGTATATATTAACGTCGGGGTTGTATATGAAGCAATTTGCTTTACAATTATTTTAAATACACATTATATCGATTGAATAATGTCCATAAAGAGGGAATCCTTTTTACATCCACTCGTTAAAAATTCAAGTCGCGTCTTCACAATACCTACTCTCAATTGTTTTTTTATAAAACAACATCAAAAATATAATTTAGTTGGTTTTTCGTATACACATCCGGTACATATTATATTAACAACATTTCAAAAAAAAGGTTAACAAAACAGTCTTAGCAGACCTTTGCACTCTTATATTTACAAGTGTATTTAGGATTTGCATTGTTTAGAATATACAGTCATCGTTTGCCGATATTCACTCTTCTAAGTAACCAAGTTGCTATCATGTGCTATCAAATCTACATATAAGGAGGCTGGGGTATTTTGCAGAACGCCGACAACCGAATCCATGCAATAACAATTATGCAACGCCGGCCGATAATATAATCAGTGCTTAACATTTAATAATGTAAAGGAATGCTTAGGTCTAAAATCTATTTATTGGCCAAAATAATGCCAATAAATGTGTGACTCTAAATACTGCATTCGACGCTTGGCTTTCGGCGTTCAACGTCCTGCATCATAATCTCATCTACAAGGCAATGGACCATTTTAAAGTTGTCTGCTTAGTGACGTGGCCTTTGAGTGGAAGTGACGCTCAAGTTGGCCTTCCTGCTTTTCATATACAGCTATTTCAATTAACGTTGTCGGATAAAAGCTTAAAGCCAAGACCGCAAGGTAGTATGGGTTAGGGTAAATAACATTGCATAAGAATCCCATACTACCTTGCGGTCTTGGCTTTTCGCCTTTTTCATCCGACAACGTTAATAGAAATAGCTGTATAAATCATGTTGTTTTTATGCTAACTAGTTATTGTTGAACATGACTGATTTACATATGAAAAGCAGGAAGGTTTATATCAAAACAGCCAACTCCAGCCTCATTTTCACTCAAAGGCTAGAGTACTAAGCACACAACTGTAAAATGGTCTTTTACAGTAATTAATCATTTGTGATGCACATTTTCGGAATACGCCGTCAAGCGAATGCGCTCTGGCCTATTTTCCCAAATTAAAATTCCTTATTTTACACTACTCCTCTCGTGTCGTTTCTCATTACTTCCTCTATCCAATTTCGAAAGTACAAAGTATCAGCAAACACTCCGGGGTCCCCTTGATCCACACATCCGTTATTACTCCAACTCGTGATACCAAGTAAATACCAACGGCCCGCTCGCTCACAGGCAAGCGGTCCACCGCTGTCTCCCCTACACGTGCCTTGACTCTGACCTATTGTTCCGACGCAGCGCATGTCTGACGTCACGCCGTTGATATTGCTCTGATTAAAATGCTGTCTACAAACTTCGCGATCCAATAGAGGTACAGTGGTCTCCTGAAGAATGTCTGACGGCGGAGAGAACCGTCCTAGACGCCCCCAGCCGGTGACGTAACACGTGGTACCAGTGGTGAAGTCAAAGTCTGGAAGGCAGATTGGTGAGGCATATGTATTGAAGAGTATTGGGCGTTTAAGTTTCATCAGCGCAATGTCATTTTTTAGGGTGGTAGGATTGAAGTTTTCGTGTAAAATGATCTTTTCCGCTGGGATGTTCTGTTCCGTCCCTTCTGTGACACCCCTATGATGTTCACCTAAAGATAAGGTGCGGTCGAATGAGATTAATTTTGAAGGTGAAAACAGCAAATAGAAGATAGTCAATAAATGCGTGGACTGGTGTTCAACTCAATATAGAACGAGTGAGGAAAAGTAAAAACAAGAAAAGCAATGTCTTGACCCCAAGGAAACACAGCATAATTTGTTGACTATGTAAACAAAATAGATAAAGACTTTACTGATTTTCCAAAGACCTGACATTTATCCGACCATTTTTTTATATTTGTTCGAATGTCGTACTAACGTTTCTTAAGAAAGCTCTTACAATGTAACTTTTCTTGTGATGATTTTGCTGAGAGTAACCAAGCGCGAAGGCGGGGTGGTGTAGTGGTTAGCTCGTTGGACTTTCAAAATGAAGGTCGGTGGTCACTTAAACGAGAAGCAATCGTGACGCCATGAACAATTTTGCACGCATACTTATTGTAATTCTTAGGTGACAGATCGTTTTGCATCTCTGGCGCGCCTATAAACACTAACACACTTAACTATTCAACCCTTTCACTCTCAAGAATGCCAAAAATCAAAATTCAAGAAAAATCCCAATTTCATTTTGTAAAACATATAAAAGCAAATGGTACCATGCAAAAGTACTGCCGAAGAGGTTTCATTTGAATGGTCACACCATAGGATTTCGTCCACAGACTCAAAAGTTAGAACAAGTGGTACCATGCAAAAGTACTTCTGAAGAGGTTTTATTTGAATGGTCACACCCTAGGATTTCATCCACAAACTCAAAAGTTAGAACTTACTACACTACACGTCTTCATAATTGACTCTGAGAGTGAAAGGGTTAAACAGACTCAAAAGTTAGAACTACACTACATGTCTCCATAACTGACTCTGGAAATGAAAGGGGTAAGAAAGTTCATAATTGAAGTACTTACCAACAGTCACATTAAAGTTAGCTGCAGGTAGTAACGTGGATTGAGTTGTAACACAATGCGCTGCAGTAACAATCCAGTAATGATCCAAGATGGAGGCTCCACATTTATGAGGAAGGCCAGAGTATCCCAACTGGACCTGCCAAGGCCACTCCCCTGGCTTAGCGGCCACTCCTCCTACGATCTGTGGCGACCAGGAAACATACACCCGCTTAACACCGCAGGGACCTGTTGAGAAAAAAAAATTATCGTCAGCATCGAATCGGTCATCGAGAACTGGTTATTCCAGGTATAGCATACGAACGGTGTTTGACTTTAAGCAACATTTCAATTTAAGAGTAACGCACTTCAGGTGGACTCTTAAAGGCCAAAAACGATAAAAGGAACAAGTGTTATAATCTTTGAGTCCTTCGAGCCAGATTCTAATTTATCACACCAAGAACACAACGTGATTTCTTTAATTAATTACGCATTTACTTTGACAGAGGGGACATGGGCACTTTGCGCTTCAAATTTCCAATAATTTCAGTTGTAATTCAAATGAAATATTTATTAGTCGGACCGGTAGGTCCCAAAATCAACCGTAACATTTACATTTCTAGCGCCTCTTTTCTTTCTGTTCTTACTGAAATTTCTGGAATGTTCTGGTAAAAGGCAAAAATAAAAATCATATTTTTCTGTTAATTCCAGTTCAACCAAAAATTTGTGTTTCATTCACCGCCAGAATGATTGGTCACCTGATGCCCCAGATACCACGCAGTTCTTAACATCCTCCAATTTCATTGGACCTAGGCATCACGCAGCTCTGTTGTTTTCAGTGCCAGGGTCCATTGTTGTGTTGTTTGTTCTATTGTTTTCTCAGCAAATCAAAGAAGACCTTGTGAGAGCTGCGGCAAATGATTGGTTCTTGTTAATTCTCGTTTCTCTGGTTGGCAATTGATTGGTTCTTGTTAATTCTCGTTTCTCTGGTTGGCAAAATATTCATATTTTTGCTTTCCTTTTACAGCAGCCAAAAGAAAGTAACTCAATTTAAGATTCACTTTAGCGAAACCACTTTTAATCTTTGTTAACTTACCTACAAATGAAACGTTTAAAGCTTTACTTTCTCCTTGGCCAAAATCATTGTAAGGTATACAGACGTATGATCCGCTATGCTCTACCAGTGCGCGTGTGATGTTATGAATACCAGTGGATGAATTAGAAACCAAGGTTCCATTGTGGTAAATATTGTACGCGGTAACAGGTGGGTAGGCATGCGCACTGCACGTCAAGATGATAGACGAATTGATTACTCCAATATTGTCTGGAATTGATGCTTCAAGTACCGTGTCGTATGGTTTATCTACAGAAGAAAGAATAAAGTACCCAAAACAAATTAAAGGCTCCTCGTGAATACGAAACGCTTTAAATAAAACTGATTCTGCACACCCTCGGAACCTCCCCTCTCTTAGGCATTTTGCTGCACCGACCCACTGACCCCTGCGTAATACTACCCACCCTCCCCTCTCTTAGGCGTTTTGCCGCACCGACCCACTACCCCTGCGTAATATTCCCCACCCTCCACTCTCTTAGGCGTTTTGCCGCACCGACCAACTAACCCGTGCGTAATACTCCCCAGCCTCCCCTCTCTTAGGCATTTTGCTGCACCGACCCACTTACCCGTGCGTAATACTCCCCACCCTCCCCTCTCTTAGGCGTTTTGCCGCACCGACCAACTAATCCCCGCGTAATACTCCCCGCCCTCCCCTTCCTCCAACAGCGGTTCCATGGTTAAGGTAGGTGATCATTACAAATCGATGTTTACAGCCGATCGAGCGAGTGATCGAGTGACCGAATTAAATTTTTACCCAAATGCTACAACTCGATTTTCCAAATAGTACATAATGTTAATAGAGTAGAAAGTATCTAAACGTCAAGTTCCTCGATAGCGACAGGTTGCAGTGGCATAAAACCAACCAGAGGTTTAGCAAAATAATAGTTATACTCGTATTGTACTTACGTAACACGATGAGAACAGCAGGCGCAGTATCAGGACGTCCCAGTCCATTCTCGGCCTTGCAGATGTACGTTCCTGCATCGTGTCTACCAACGTTTTGCAGAACAAGGTTCTCTCCTGGTGGAAATACTTTGCTACTGTCTCCAAGCTTACTCCAGGTGATATGAGTTGCGAGTGCCTCATATGGAGGATATGATGTAGCATTACAAAAAAATGTCGCGCTTCCATTTTCGTTCACGGTAAAGTTCCGTGGAGGGTGAATGATGGAGAAAGCACCTGCGAGGACAAGAATAATAATAACAGCACACGTTTTACTTTTCTGGAGAACGGTTGATTTGCAACAGAAACATTTTCCATGCGTTGTTGAAGGATATCTCTTATATACTTGGAATGGTTTTAAAGCATGCTATGGGTTCGTCTTTTCATCAGGCAAACATGACCAAACAATAATCATTTTCTATTTCTTTTTATAACAGATAACCTAGAAAATGTTACCGTGTAGCATGACATTTTCACGGGGTTTAATTTTTGCAGATTTTGCGGATTGCTCTCGATCCGCAAAAGTAAATGGCCCTTATCGTAGATGAGTACGCCACGCCAACATATCAGCGGTTTCTCGCTTTCTTGACCCTATAGTCTCGTTTTAATGTTTACGAGAACCTCTGACGACGATAAGCGTAAACATCAAAACGAGACTGTAGGGTCAAGAAAGCGAGAAACCGCTAATATGTTGGCGTGGCGTACTCATCTACGATAAGGGCCATTTCCTCCAGTCAAATAAAGAACTCTGCCTTTTAATGTAAACTTGCGTTACTGGGACGATATCGGACGTAGATAAGAACGGCTAAAGTTGATTTTTAACAGAAAACAACAGTTTTTCAATAGTAATAACATTTTTTTCTTGAGCGTGGCAGGGGGCAGGGGTAGGCTTTTTGTTTGATTTTGTTGTTACATCAGTCCTTTAGGTCCAATACTGTATCACCTTCGAGGATTTAATAAAATTCAGTGTCTCTACGTAGAGCGTACCGTAATCATGGCAGAGGGCTAGGGCAGGCTTTTTGTTTGATTTTGTTGCTACGTCAGTCCTTTAGGTCCAGTACTGTATCACCTTCGAGGATTTAATAGAATTCAGTGAAATGTCTCTAATTAAAGCGTAACGTAACTAAATAATTAATAAAAGTTGAAAACATCATGTTCCTTCCTTGTTAACGTTCTGCTGTTTGAACAGGAAATCGCAAAAATACGTTCCCAGCAGAAATTTCAGACATCTCGAACCGCAAAAAAAATTGTCCCCGCAAAACACAAAAAATAGCCAATCCGCAAAATAAAACTCCCGCAAAAATGACACGGTATATGACACGGTATATGACACGGTATTTGACACGGTATATGACACGGTATAAGACACGGTATATGACACGGTATATGACACGGTATTTGACACGATATATGACACGATATATGACACGGTATATGACACGGTATATGACACGGTATATGACGTGTATCCGAGTTTTCAAACGGTTAGCCAGTTACTGGGGGAGCGAATTTTATGGATAAACAAATAATAAATAAACTAAATACTTACCAATAACAGTAACATCGACAGAACTGTTGGTCCCAGTCCCCAGTAGGTTGATTGGGACGCAATGATATCTTCCCTTGTCAGTATGCCTGGCCTTCTGGATCACGTATTTTCCTGTCAAACTTGTTCTGAGGTGGACACCATCATGATAAAATCGATATTGACTGGCCGGCGGGTTGGCATCTGTCACGCATGTCAGTGCAATGCGATCGTTACCGTAAACAATCGAGTTCACTTTGTTAGTGGTCAGTCTCGTCGAAGATGGAGAGTCTGAAATAGTCCATGAGACAAAAAACGTTAATGGGAACGAGAAGGTATAAAATGAACTTGTATGTTTTGAATTACTCGCAGGTTTCAGTAATATACCTTCAGGGGTGATTACGCGTAAACACAAGCAAAACAACAAAAGAACTGTAAAGGAGGTAAAGCGAACAGTTTGCGAGCTAAAAAGTGCTATTCTCTTTGACGTCAGACGCTTTCAAGCATTCTAATAGGTCAATTCCATATTAGGGATTTCCATATTAGCGATTTCCATATTAGGGATATTTTTAGCAGGAAAACGAGCAAAGCTTGTTTTGATCCTTTCAATTACTGGCCGATGAAACAAATCACGAACATTCAGGGAAACCGTTTTTTTCAAGGTCACACGAAAATCGATCTAAATACACTTGGAAAAGAAGATGAAAAGAAAGGAAAGAAACTTACAATGTACATCAAGGAAGGCTGATTTAGTAGCTGGATTTCCTACGCCATTCTCCGCTATGCATCTGTATTCCCCAATATCTGAACGGTGAGCAGCTGTGATCATTAGAGAATGCCCAAACGCTACTGTTTTTCCATCTTTTACTCGTACCCAGGACATTCGCACTGCTGGTCTGCCTGTGGCATTGCAGTACAGTGTGACGTTTCTTTTTTCAGTTTCTTTTACAGTAACATTCTGTGGTGCGTGGATAATATTCGGTGAAACTGTAAAAGGGAAAATAATTGCCTTTGTTAAGACTAACAGGCAGTTGTGAGTATAATCGGACATCTCCTTACGGACAGTTCAGTATAACTGAGAAACTTGTTTTCCAGAGATCAGCAATTTAGATGTCAGTGTAAAGTCTACTTCTGTAATACGGACACCTCCGTAATATAAACACTCCACCCTGTGTCCCTCTGTCCATATAAAAAAGGTTCAATTATTGTTCAAAATGCACCATATAACCAACTATAAGTTAAAGTAAATGATTAACACTAAGTTAAGTAGAGTCACCCTACTTAAATAAAACTATATTGTCTAGGTAAGTCCCCCCTTTTGATATTTCAAATATTATTTAGTAGGTGCATCTTTTATAAAAACATATCCAAGGTCAAGAGAGATAAAAATAGTTAATAGGTTTCTAAAACAATGACTTACGGTTATCCGACTCAACTGATGCTTCAGCGGTAACATTCTCTCCGCGCACGCTCACAGCCGTGCACTGATAAGTTCCAAAGTCCGATTTGTCGGCACTTTGTATTCTCAGTGTTTTTCCTGTGGGAAATACTTTGTTACTGTCGTCGACTTTTCTCCATGTTATTGCTGGTAGGGGGTGTCCCGTCGCGTTGCAGAATATTTCGAAATTGTCTGTTTCGTTGACGAGCTGATGAGCTGGAAGAATGGTGTGTATGCTCGGAGACTCTGTGAAACATTTTAAAACAATAGTAAATGTCAGTCCTTTGTTTGCTTCCTTCTGGTTACCAGAGGCGAACCCCAGAGTTGGGCACACAGTTAAGAGAAAGAAATGGGAGGCAAGGGAGGGTTTTGTCGAGTTATTCAGTTTGTTTTCACCGTCACTACTGATACTGATACTGATACTGATACTGATACTGATACTGATACTGATTTCACCGTCACTACTGATATGTTCTACTGACACGATGTGTCATGTCACGTGTTTACCCCGAGAGCTTTATCCTTTGATCTTCGCGACGCAAGACAAAAATTGTATTTACCAAAACCGAGAACTCACTTCCTGAAGCGTAGCTTCAGTTACAGCGGGGCTTCTCTATGGAACGATCTTCCAGAGGAACTTCGCACTGCAAA
The DNA here is from genome assembly GCA_022457155.1 of Cladopsammia gracilis. NCBI lineage: Eukaryota > Metazoa > Cnidaria > Anthozoa > Scleractinia > Dendrophylliidae > Cladopsammia > Cladopsammia gracilis. The sequence continues at coordinate 315,876 of JAJGOT010000382.1, forward strand.
ATCTCTAGACACCTTCAAGAGAGCCATTAATAAATGGTTCTCTATATCGGACTCCCACACGGCAAATATGTAAACCAGTGAATGGAAAATTTTATACATGTTATGTATTTTTTTTCTATTATTGTATACTGATATTTTTACCGTGTTTTAAATAAAGTTTTCATTCATTCATTTTCATTCATTTTAATTGTAACAAATAAGAATTAGTTTTGTACCTTGTTTTCACAATGTTTTGTAATGTTTTAGTCCAATGCATGGATGTCCTCTCATGCGCTTATTTAATATCACCCGGCAGTTCACAGAAATTATAAAAGATACTGCCGTTTAGAACTCCTAATATTCTAACAATGACCGTGAATTATCTTCCGTGGCCTCCTTATCTAACACAAATTACTTTCCCTTGCGTGCTTACCGTAGAGAGCAAGAGTGATATTAGCTTCGCCTACACCCGCTACATTAGAGCAGTTACATGTGTATTCGCCTTGATCTGCTCCTGTGAAGTTCTGAATAACATAAACACTCGCATTGACGTTTGGTGAGTTCCCCTGGCGATAAAGTCGGCAAACTGGTGCAGGAAAGCCATTAGATGAGCACTGCAACACAACATGTTCTCCCAAAGCAGCCACACTGTACGAGACGTTACTGGTAATGGTGGTTTCTTTGGGGCTTCCTATATGAAAAAGTGAAAATCATCTAAGCTTTTCATCTCGGCTTACTGTTACATGAACATTTGTGACACAGACAAGAAGAAGGCAGAACTGTAAACGAAGCAGCCGCATTACAGAAGAGCAGGAGTCACGCAATACCTACTTTAAGTTATGGTTCTAGCTGTGATAACTGGCGTGCAACAAAAATCCAAACATACAGTTAACCGGTTAAAAAAAATGCTGTTGCGAGACTCAATAAAATGGCACGGCAATGGCTGTTATAGCCAGAACAACTGAATCCAGTGTAACCGCAAAACGTTTTCGTGAGAAATGTATATTCTTTACCTTCAATATTGATTACTGTCGTTCTTGTGTCATTTTCCACAATGTTAATCGCCGAACACTCATAAATTCCACCATCTGCTTGTGAAATGCTAGATATAGTTAGGTTAGCAGTTGTTTCTTTCTCCAGAAGAACTTGGCCATTTTTCTTCCACACAACACGTGGTGTAGGTCGTCCAGTCGCTGTACAAGTTAATGTCACTTTGTCGCCAAGATTGGTTCTTTGGTTTGGAGAAATCCACATGATCCTGGACGGAACTGGAAAATAATAGCATTGCCGAGAATGAAACGTTTTTCCCAAGAATGCTCACATTGAAAATTCAAGGAAAAAAATAAATACAAACTTAAGTTCATTTGGAAAAATACCGAGAAAGTTCAACAAAAAAGTATCTTCAAATCAGTATTAACAGTTTAAAATAGGATCAGAAACTTAATTAAATGTTAGAAGGTGCCCAAAATGTTTGCGTATGTTTGTGTCTGCCCTAGTTGTATTACGTTTGTTGTTAGCTGTAGTACTTTACCTAACGTTTCAGCCGTTTTTGCGCACACTGTGTTTTCTTGAAACTCAACATCATCGATAGCGATGTCACTAAAGGGAGTACTGCCAACTACACCTTCGAACGATACCTGAAGGAAACGAAAATGCAAAACGTCCCTGCTTAGATTACGTTTAGATTGTGATTGTGATTGTGTTGTTCGCTTTCCAGACGTTTCTGTCATACAAATGAGCCAAAAAAAAAAAAAAACAGGCAAAAGGAAACAGACTAATGCCAATTATATCTGTTCATGGGCACTTAATACAAGTCCTACATTACATGTATGTAAAACACATTTTTATTCTTATTTTTATTATTAGATTTACTGATAATTATAAATGACGAAACTTCATTGATTCTATCACTTCTTAATGATTTCACTGTACTAACCCAAAAATTTGAAAAACAAAAACATTTAAAAATTTCGCAGTTTAAAACACTACTGTGGGAAAGTAACGCACGATAGCTAATATTGAAAAGTGTCAAACCTTAGAATTTAATTCGCAGACTCAAGGGTTTTAACAACATCATCTGACTAGTGGAGTTGAGGATCCAGTCCCATCATTATGTTACTGAGACTGAAAGACTTAAGGCCCTTTCGGCCTTATTGGTTTGGCAAGATAACGGGGGTGGGGTGAAGTGTGGGGTTGGGTGGCAGGAGCGGTTCCCCTCCGCTAGATCTGCCACAGCAATTGCTGACGCACAGTTAACCTTGGTGGTGAAAGGTTTCAACTTATGAATGTAGAGGGGAAAATATTGCATCAAGTACCTTGTATGCATTGTCAAAGTTAAGGGGCACCGTAGCTTTGTACCAATCGTTTCCTTGGCTGCCTGATATTTGCCACAAAACCTGATCTCCAACTTTTACTCTAAGAGTGTCAACGGAATGTCCATAGAGATGGTAGTAGAAAACCATGCATGTAGCGTTTCCATTGCTTCGTATCCATGGAGATTGGAGTGTAGCATCCTTAAACAGATTCCCTGATGCCTCTATGTAGAAGTAGTACCCTTGGAAGGAAAGAGTTTTCAAAATATGAAGGTTATACATTTCAAAGAAACACTTGAAACATGAGTAATTAGTTAGGGTACATTCTCTTCCCTAACTTTTGGTGACCCAATCTTAATTCCATGCTTTTCTTGACCTGGACCTTGACCAGGTTATTTTTAAAAACATGTATAAACCTGTTGAAGATACATTTTCCCGGTTCTGAAGACTAGTCTACAAGTGCATGAGAAATAACTTGTGACATGTACACTGGTGACTTGTATGAGATACGCCTTAAAGTATTGCATGTTTTTGTAATTTGCATATTTGAATAAAGAAAAACAATGTTATTGGTATAACATTTACATATTTACGTCATTTAGCGTTTATTCATTGGTTTTGATTAATTTTGAGTCAATTTGGACGGTTTTTAAGAGGTTATGAAAAATTTCAGAAATCCAAGATGGCGATCCAAGATGGCGGCTGTATAACTAATTACCTAATAACTACATCATAGGATGTCATCGTTCCATTGTGCGGACCGCAAAGGAGACAGTTACGAGGGGGGGAATGTCTCCCCCCCCCCCCCCCCCAGGCTCAGGAACTCAAAAAAAAAAGCCCAGGCAAAATAGGGGTAAGAAAAACAATAATTGAGCACATATGGGAAAAGATATATAAGAACGAAGAACATAAAAACTGTTGGCAGTAGTAGTAGCGCATCCGATCAGTTTCCACTGGGGAATTTTGCTTTGAATTCTTATGGTTCAGGGAGATAGACTAGATACGGTTTTACTTAAGAATATTATCACAATATATCACAGCTTACCTTGCCCTGAAGTGTGATCTCTGGATGGCCCAGTGTCATCTGATTCCGTGGGACCAAATTTTCGAATCCAATTAAAGGTCGGGTTACCAGGACCATTGTCCCATCCACAATACCACGTGTCAAAATTACAACTGGCATCTACAGAGAGTTATTTTGGCAGATTATTAATAAAGTAAGTACATAGATACACTTACTATAGTCAGAGACTCCTTGTCTTAACTCAATTAGATCACTTAACTTCTGTGTTTTTATTCATTATTATGTGCAATCTGCAAGGCTTTTCAATAGTATAAGGTTTTTGATTTTGTAGATATCTGTATTATTCATGTACTTGTTTTGCCTCGCCCCGATTAGCTTTCCAGCTATTTGCAGGGCAAACAAATCATTCAACTCTTCCATTATTGTACTAAGAATACATTGTTGTTGTTGTTTGTTGTTGAATAAATTGTTGTTGTAATTGTTGTTATAAACTAATTAATCAATAAAATACTTCTTTTTACTGGCAGTTTTAGCAAACACAGCACAATACATTTCATAAAAAAGGGAAGACGAACTAGACAAAGGGACATAGATTCTCGGTTCGAAAAGAGGCGTAGCGCTCTTGTTGCATTGTAAAAACATCTTTGATATACAGTAGACAATCGAAGCTTTCTTAGCTTGGAGCTAATGGTTGTAGTATCAACCGAGCCTTTATTGGAAAGCGAGTACAAATTGGTGGCACTAAAATAAATTTAATGTTTTGAACACGGCCTCACCTTTTGCATCCACAGTGTAGTTATGATCGCACACGACTCCTGCATCCTCAGTATGATTACAGTCGCTGATTCCCCAGCCGTTGTGTGGACACGCAGCAAGCGTGTTCTCATTTCCCGTGCAGCTCACCTCATCCATCCATATAGGTCTATTCATAGCACCACCAAAAGCGGATTCTGTCAGGAACCCAATAGCTCTTGGGTACCCCAGCATGCGGCACACCACATGTGCATCAGCTATGTCCCACGAATCATCACATACCGTGCCCCACTGGTCATTGTAGTAAAGGGAAACGCGACCCATATAGGGTAATCCGTACTTTTCATTGCCACCCAGTAACTCGACGTATATGACTGTGGGGAATTAAATAACAGAAAATGATTGAAACTTCTCACTGATAAAGAAACAGTAGTATCCCTGTCATATATTTTATTTACCAAATGAATTTAGACACTTTTACACTTTTGAAAGAGTATTTAAAAATGCATTATAAAAAAAATATATAACAGGCAATAACACGCCTTTGTATTTTAGCTTTTACAAAACCAGCCAACAATTCGGCATTGGTTATACCAGTCCGAGCTTAGTTCCATTTCACAATCATCCTATAGGAGTAAAAAGTCACATTTGTAGGCAAGTAAACTGCCTTCAGTATGTTAAAAGTATTTAGCGGAGTGCCCAGGGCAGTTGGAACCATGATATTCCCCGGACCAGTAGAATACGTTAACCATCAAGACTGACAGGAGGTCCCAATGGACAATCCGTTTATGATATCTACACCAAATTTATCTAATGACGTAACAGTGTAAAAGAAGACGCAATTATATTTGAAGCTCGGTTATTAACCCCGAATGAATTGACACGCGTTTGCACTTTCAAACGAGGATTTTGAAATGGCAGTCAAAACTATAATCTTTTCCATACCAGTCGAATGCTCTAACCACTACCCGTACCGAAAGACCCAACTGTGAACTCGTTGGTACATACAATGCATGTAATGGCTTCCATACCTGGAACTTTTTCCTTGCAAATTACTCCAGCATCTTCATTGTGACTACAGTCATGTGATCCCCATCCGCGGAATGAACATGAGGCAACAGAAGTCTCATCTCCACTGCACCACAAGTCATCCAGTAACACCCTCTGGCTAGAATTTCCAGCACCAAATCTCCCTTGAATCTCAGCAGATATGGCCTCGGGAAAACCCATCATCCGGCAAATGACATTTGCATCTCGGATATCGAAATCATCATCGCAGACAGTTCCCCATGCGCCATTGTAGAAGACCTCAACGCGACCTTCCCGATCGCTTGATCCATTGACCAGTCGCACTTGAACAGCTGAAGTATTAAAATAACAATTTAAGCAAATAAATCCATGTCATGAAATGCGAATACTATTTAATGAGGGAGAAATACCACATAACTTCAGTTTCATAAGACAACAAGAAGTGTTTTTTCCCTGGACAGGGTGGTATAATTTATCCCAGTACCCCAGCATCTTGTTAGGTTGAATAGGAAAATGTGGCCTAATTGTCCTGTCGAAAGACACAACACTAGGGCTGCGCTAGGCTTTTTAAAGCTGCTACCAAGCTTTTGATCTCCATGACGCAATTAACTACAAAGGCACTGCTTCTCAACTGCAACATATTGTCTTAATTAGAGGGGAGTTAATCGCATTGAGATCGAAAAACGCGCACACTAAGCTATGGCCGCTCCTGGCTAAAACTGAACTAAAATTAATAAGTTAGCAAAAGTACACATTTATTATATATATATATATATATATATATATATATATATATATATATATATATATATATATATATATATATATATATATATATATATATATATATATTGAAGGGCAGCAGAACTTACAAGGTGGTCCTGCAGGCTTGTTAGTATCATTAACTACTAGTACTTCAGGTTGATCATGTGGTCTTGGGGAGTCACCACACCACACTCCAGCGTCTTCAAGATGATCGCAGTTGTGCACCAGCCAACCATTGTTACTGCATTCGGTCAGAGAACTCTCATTTCCGATACAGGCGACATCATCAAGCCAAATAGGACCAGTTCCAATACGGTCAGTGGTTGGATCTTGTCTCAGGACCACGTCAGCGAATGACAGAGCGGTCCAAGTGTAGTTGAAGCCGAGCATTCGGCAAACTACAGTGGCGTCGTTAATATCCCAGTGATCGTCACAGACTGTGCCCCAAGTTCCATTGTGTAGAATCTCCACTCGGCCAATATCAGCGGTCCAACCATCACTCAATCGCACTATTGGAGCTATTAAATAGATTGTGACAAGTTATAAAAGCAAAAATATAAATTTAACTCACATTACATGATATATTAAACACTTAATGACTTGTCCCGGGGGAAACAGTGAATTTTGTTTTCCGAAACGAATTATATAGCAACACAAATAAAACACAACACAAGACAGTTTAAAAAACGCGCCGAGCATTGGAGGTGAACATCAATCCATCATAATCATGCCACCTTTTGTCACGGTCTGATAACGTGCGCTAGCGGGCAACAGTGCAATGTTACCCTCTGACGTAAAAATTGTTGCCGCTTTCGCAAGGTCAGTATTAGATCCCATCCGCCTAAACCACCTTGAACACCTTATTGAGACTTATATAAGGGAGTAACTGGTTGGCTTTTAGTTGAGGTTAGGGTTAGCAGTTTATGTAGTTACATTTAGGCCTAAAAAAACCGAGAAGTTAGGTGGTACTGTGGTTAGGTAGGTTATGTAAGCCTAAGCCTAGCTGAGGTCACAGGTTCAATCCTGAGTGGGGGTTTTAAATTTTCTTTTTTACACTTAAACAGTTTATTGAAAATAAAATTCTAAGTGTCGACATTAGGTTATATAATTCTCAATGAGTGTCCGAGGTGGTTTAGGTGGATGGGATCTATTGCTAACCCTTTTGCAAATGTTGCCCGCTTAGCACAATTAGCGGGAAACAGTTTGTTTGTTAGATACCATGTGACCATGAATCAACCAATCAATGCGCGCGTTGTATTGAGAAAAACTCCAGCTATATAACAATACATGAAATCCGTTACCATCGAAGTACGAGTATGATCACTATGTTTCCCCATCTGACATACGAATAATGTCCTAGATACCTTCAACATTTGAACCCATTCGGCTGCGTAAGCGCTTGTTTGCTTCCATGGGCGCCCGCGCACTTTGTCCACACTTTGCGTCAAAAAATTAATACCGTCCGATGTTCCTAGCTGTGGTGTGCTGCCTGTGCGAGGATAGCTGAATTACCGCGCAAAAAAGTAGTGCTGCTTATGAGAGGCTTAACTATTGGGTTAAAGGGTTTGTACAAACGAAGAAGTAAAGAAATTTAAAGGAATGGAAATATTAGATATGTTTCAGTTAGTTGAAACTTTTTTGGACTGTAACGTGGGAGGAGAAAATTATATTCCCCTCCCCCACAAAACCAACCCCTCCACCCTACCTCCACCAAAAACTTTATCACAGTTGACTTGGAAAAGTCTTCGATAATAACAAAGACTTCAACATGTTTATACCCGAATGATACTTCGCCAAAAACGGGTGAATGACTTGGTCATTTTCATGCAAACAAACTTGATCAGATTTTAATTTGTTTGCGACCGCATAGACAATTAAGAACAATAATTTTATCAATACTTACGTTTCTTCTGACAAACTACCCCAGCATCTTCTTCGTGGTAGCAATCACTTGATCCCCACCTTCTAAAAGAACAAGAAACAATAGATTCCTCCTGTCCACTGCACCACAGGTCATCAAGTACGATTTTCTGGCTCTCATTTCCTCCACCGAATCTCCCTCCTTCACCAAGGACGGAAACTGCTCCGGGAAAACCCATCATTCGGCAAATAACATTTGCGTCTCGGATATCAAAGTCATCGTCGCACACAGTTCCCCATTCACCACCGTAAAAAACTTCAACGCGACCTTCCCGATCGCTTGATCCATTGACCAGTCGCACTTGAACAGCTATAAGACAATTAAAAGTTAATCTCACGGGCTGAGATTTATGAATTTGAATTATGATTTTTTAATACAGCAAACTTTGAGTAGTACTTTCTGGTGGTACTATGAACAATTGTGTTGCACAGGAGGGTTGTAATGTTTTCAGTTTGACAATTTAAATGAAAGCTTTTTGGGGCATTGAGTCTGTGGATGAAATCCTAAAATGTGACTATTCAAAGAAAACTATTGAGCAATACTTTCCTGTGGCATTGTTTATTATGCTGTATACAAGCTGATTCTAACTTTTGAGTCTGTAGATGTAATCCTAAAGTTACCCTGGGTGCCAGAGGTTTTTTTAGTGAAAACGGCGAGTTTGAGCGGCGAAGCCGCGACGACGAGGCGCAACGCGCGGAGAAAAAATAAAAACCTCTGGGCACTCGAGTACACAACCTCATTTCCATGCGATTTGTGGATCGGATATCTCACCAAACCGGTTTTAAACCTTGGGGACCAACGCGTGTCTGTTTGTTGACATTAAATCTGACAGCTGACATGTTTAAAACGGACGTGGCGCCGTTATGCATGACAATATTCCGCGGTCGAGACAGAAATATTAAATCAAATCCACTCCAGTGGAAAAGATACATCGATGACATTTTTTCACTGTAGAGTGTTGAGAAAAAGGAGATATTATGTACTTATTGACTAAGTGGGAGGGCCGGATGGGAAAATATTTGGCTCGAGGTCATGGCGTACGGACCGAGCGCAGCGAGGTCCGTGCGCCATGACCGAGAGCCAAATATTTTCCCATCCGGCCCGACCTAACTTAGTCAATAAGCATTTTATCATATGACCAAATTGGAGACAAAATTACTTGAAATTTTAACGCGCGAGGCCGTCCGCTTTTGTAGTAGGGCCGTACGCCTTTTTCCGGCCCCGCTCGCACAAATGCGTACGGCCCTCATACGGGACTTTCATCAATGGTTTTGCAAAGAAAAGGTTCGCAGGGCCGTACGGGTCATATGATAAAAGATTTTATTGTCCTTGCAAACAAACATTAATCTCAGACAAAGAGGTAAACTTTCTGGATACAACCGTTTTCAAAGGCGAGAGATTTAACAAACAAAGAATCCTTGATACCCGTACATAATTAATCCAGTACACCTTTTTCTCTTCCTGTCACCTACCAGTAGTCAGCGAAATCGTTCAACGAGAATACCTACAACTCCAAAGCACGCCTCCGTGCTTGAGATAAAAATTAAATAGAAATAAAAATTTTCCTCGTTCAAACAAAACTCTAAAGGTCACACTCCACGATAACACGAATTAATAAGTCGTGTCTGGCCTGCCGCAACACCTCTTTTCAAGACATCCTTGCGCTGAATAAATTTTAACAGCGCTTCTTTCTGAACTGGCTTTAGTTCTCTGATATTTTAAAAATTTGGATACTAAAGAGTAATCCACAGCGTTTCTTAAAGATTGCAAAAAGCCGCAATCTCTATCTACGTCCGCCATTGTTGTTTGTGTGGCTTCACTTTGGGAAACCGGTTTTTCACGGGCCTATGGCGAATTGTTTTGGTCCAGCCAATCGAAGTTGCTGTTGCATCATTAACTCCCGGTAGAGTCTGGAAATAAGTAGGAGTAACCAATCAGCGACCTAGTTCAGATTCTGAACTAGATCCTCGCATGGAAATGAGGTTGTATATTCGAGTGACCAGAGGTCCGTCTCGCGAGCTTCTTCTAACCGTTTATGCGGTTAATTTCACTCATGATATTCAGAGAACGGACCTCTGGATCCAGGGTGTCCTAAAGTGTGACCATTCAAATGAAAGTTACTGATCAGCACTTTCCTGTGGGATTGTTTATTATGCTGTACAAGGTGATTCTAACTTTTGAGTCTGTGGATGAATTCCTAAAGTGTGACTATTCAAATGAAAACTATTGAACAGTACTTGCCTGTTTTGCTGTTTATTATGCTGTATTAGGTGGTTCTAACTTTTGAGTCTGTAGATGGAATCTTTAAGTGTTCCCATTTAAATGAAAGCTTTAAGTAGTGCTGTCCTGAAGTGGTCCATTGTTTTTCAAAATTATACTAGATAAAATTATGGATTTAGGACTATTTTAAGTCAGAAGGGTTAATACTTCTACAACGGCAGAACTTACAGGTTGGTCGAACAGGCTTGTTACTGTTATTTACCAAAGATGCAGGCAAATTATCCGACCTTGGTGTATTACCACACCACACTCCAGCGTCCTCCACATGATCGCAGTTGTGCACCAGCCAACCACTGTGACTGCATTCGGTCAGAGAACTCTCATTTCCGATACAGGCGACATTGTCAAGCCAAATGGGACCAGTTCCAACAAAGTTAGGATAGTAGTCACCATATGAGATGGGGACCCATGCGTAGTTGAAGCCGAGCATTCGGCAAACAACAGTGGCATCGTTAATATCCCAGTGATCATCACAGACTGTGCCCCAGGTTCCGTTGTGGTAGATTTCCACTCGGCCAATGTCAGACTCCTGATTAGCATCTATTAATCGTACTATGGGACCTGTTAGATGACAAAATGACATTAGCAGTTACAAGCACTTGAATAGCTCATCAATGGCTGCGATGTCTTTGGTACTCATTTTTCTTCTATTTGAGTTTCAGACGCGAAACAAATCCCTTTCACTTCTGGATTCAGACCAAAAATCACGTAATGCAGTTCTGATAATATTAAGTGTTTGGAAGAAAACGTTAAGTGTGGCCATTAAGAAAAAGCAACGGAGCAGTAGTAGTGGTACTGTTTATTATATAATGTCGTTCGAGATGGTTCCAACTATTGTGTTCGTGTATGAAATTCCTTTAAAAGTATGACCCAAAAATTAAAGCGCCAATGTAGCTTTTATTTATTTAGTAAAATGAGTCAAAAGAGTCGCAAATTGTATTGGTTACATCCCTTACAAAACGACGAGGTTTTGAGGTGAAAATTTCATTTCTGGCCGACAATTGTATGATTTCTTTAAATCAGCACTACGCTGTTTGCGTCATCTCAAGAACCGTATACAATTGTCACTTGCCAACATTACAATGTTAAGATAGTGGTAGGGTTTTAAATATGTTATAAATAATGTTACCTCATTTCGAAATCGTGCGCAACAATCGTTAGTTTGGTTTGATTTCATGTCGCAAGGTTATTTTTTGTACCGTGCTCAAATCGACTTTCATTCAGCCACTCGACCAACTATGCATTCACTTACCGGGAGGTGTAGTGGGAGATACTGAGGAAGATACAACCACAGAAGAAGAGCTTGGAGATATCACAGATGGTACAACAACTGTAAATGAACTAGATGGTAAGGTAGCTTTGAGAGACTCAGTGGCAGCAGATGTTATAGGTGTGACTTGGAGAGATGAAGACGTCTGCAAATTCGATATTACTGAGCTTAAGGGTAAAGAACGGGATGCTTGAGTTGTTGTTGTTGTTGCTGCCGTACTGGAGGGAAAAGATTTCGACGTGATTACAGCTATCGTTGTTTCTACGCTGGAGTGTGGTGAAGGTTTTTCAGTTGGTGGACTATGGCATATTATTTCTGCATCTTTTGTATGATCGCAGTTACTCACACCCCAGCCACTATGGCCGCATTCTGATAAGGTCGCCTCTGTTCCAGTGCAAGACAATTCACTTAACCAAACCGGCCCAGTTCCCCCTCGGGATTCAGTACAACAGCCAGCGTTCCAGGCCCCCTCGTATCCCAACATTCGACAAACAACAGACGCGTCCGGGAGATCCCAACCGTCACTGCATATGCTGCCCCAGTATCCATTGCGGTATAATTCGACTCGGCCTTTATTGGGAGTAGTGCCACCAACGAGACGCACTTCTATGGGAAGATCTAAAGACAAGAAGCAATTGTAAGCAAAGAGGACCATGATATTCTTATATTCTTATTCGTTTATTAATTCTATGGTTTGTGTTTCAGTTAATGTATTCTTAGCTTGATTCAAATCACACAAATGGAGGGATGGAATTTACCTTTCAACGTTCAGGAAAATCCAGTGCCTTTAACAATAAGCGGTTGTTGGTAATATAAGGGACAAATTTTCGAGACTACATGCACGTCTAACCAGGAAAAACGTTGTTATCGTCAAACATTACATATGCCTACCTTTTATTTCCACCTGAATGATACTCTTTGGTGCTGAAAACGAGCTGAAAAAAGAACAGCGAAACCGAGTGGCATCAGTGTCCGTGACATTGTTCAACTTGAGTATCATGTCATTTCCAGGAATGACATCAAAAGTGTCTTTATTGCCCACTTCCTGAAGAGCTCCACCAGAAAACTGTTTAACCACCATGACCTGCCATCGATTGCTGTAAAGGAACATCTCACGTTCCAGGATAATTAATGAAAAACGATTTGCTTTTAAAGTTTCTTCTGTTGTTAATGACACCGTCCATTGTAATGTGGCGGGTGATCCTTTGCGAACCTCATTAGGCTGCTCGATTCTCCATGAGAGCGAATCTGTTAAAGAATGCAACAATACAACGTTTAAAAGGGGCAGATTCAGCTACCGGACGTAGAGGTCCACGTATGGCAATTGGAAAGTTGAACTCAGTCTAATTATAAGGTTTTGCTTCCATGGCATGAAGCAACGATCATCGCCTGGGGATTGCCATTACTAGGGGCATCTCTAGGAATTTGCAGTTGGTGGGACGTATCTCGCAGACTAAAGGACCTTCAGCCATGGAAATCCATTATTTCTGCTTTTGAAAATTATTTCTTGGATTTTAATTATTTATTTATTTTTTAAAAAACTTGGAAATCCATCTTCTCGGGGTTTGGTTGCTTATTTTAACAGTGATTTGTTCTTTTAAAAGTCCTCACGTGAAAGGAGTTCACAAGGATGACTTCAAGAACGGCTAAAATCAATATCCGAGTAAAACCCCAATATTAAATTGTAAAATACTAAAAAATTGAAAAGTACCATAGCAAAGCATTGCTGAAAAACTTTTAATTAAGTGGTCTCACTTCAGGATTTTTGATCCACAAACGAAAAATTAGAATCACACTACAAGACTCAAGGTTTGACTCCGGGAGAGAAACGAAATAATTATGCATTGTTGAATTGGAGTGACGCGCTAAATGCGACTCAACCGAGCTCCATGAAACAAACGGAAAACCCATAAAAATTAGAGTGCTTGGGTGAAATGATCCTTATACAGTCGAAGCTCCTGTAAGAGGACGCCATCGGGAAGAAGGGCCGCTAACGGGAATGATTCTCGTGATGCTGGAGAATTCAAACGGGGTTCTGTCAAGGTGGCCATAAGCAACTGAAGGATGTTTTCTAACGAGAGTCTCCGTTAGATAGCTTTGAATGTATGAACTTGTATTCATAGCGGAGCACTCGCCGAGCCGAAGGCTCGGCTGCGCAGCCCCATACTCATAGAACCGTCCCGTCATTTTTCATGGTCATGGCTAGCGGAATGTTTCGCGGGCGCGTCGGTCCGTGTGCACGTCTGTCCACCCGTTACGTCATCATCGATGATGACGTATATGAAGAGAGAGGAACTGGAAACGAGGCTTTGTTTTTCGCGCGCTTCCCCGCGGCTACAAACAGGGCAGTTCGCAAAAGCTTGCCTCCGCGCCAAAACCAACACAACGACCACAACCTGTACTCGTCAATGGAAAAATCACGGAGAAAGACAAACAAGATACGCCAATTCCTGAAGCAAAGAAAATGGACCCTAAAACTCGCGAACGTTCTGAATATGACGGCGAACAACCTTTGCCGAAGAGGAAAAACACTGGATATCGGACAAACAAGCATAAACAGAAAAGCAAGTAACTGTCTAAATGTGATTTACAAAAATTGCTTAGTTAAGCCTATGTAATTTTACCAGAAGAATGTTCTCCAAGTTTTTACATTCAGAGCTAAATTTACATCTTTGAATATCCGTGGTTTTGGCAATGAAGCCAAACAACGCTCTGTTTTTGATTTTGCGAAAAATTCCCGTTCTGATTTTATTTGTTTACAAGAAACTTTAGCGATCGACAAGTCAAAATGCGATAAATTCTCTGACAGCTAAATGGCGCGGTAAAAGTTTCTGGTCGCCCGCTCTTGGTAAACAAGGCGGCGTTGCCATTCTTGTAGCTGAAAATACTGATTTCAAATGTTTACAATGGAAAAAAAGATTCTTCTGGTAGAATTGTTAGTGTTTTAAATGAACTCGACGACACCAAAATTAATTTGGTTAATACTTATGCACCCACGAATCCAAGTGAACGTAAATGCTTTTATGATACAATTCATGAATTTTTTTTCAGAACTCTTTTAAAATTACTGGCTATTTTAACTGATAAGTTTGGAGGAAATCTTACAATTTCCACGGATTTGAAAGATCTGCACAAGTGTTCATCGTTTATTGATATCTGGCGCAAAAAAAACACGGCCGACTGAAAAATACAATGCACATGGTTTAACGCGGATAAAACTATCGGTACACGTTTGGATAATTTTTTTTATTGCTCAGGACTTGTATGATTCCCTTCTAAAATGTGAAATTTTGCCTTGTGTTTTTTCCGATCATGATTCTGTTGATTTATCCGCAATTTGCATAATGCATTTTCCCGTGGACCAGGACTTTGGAGGCTAAATTTAGAATTTAATATTTACGATATGATCTCAGAAATTATTAAGAAACATGCATTGTACCGGAAAGCATTTAATTCCATTCAAGCTTGGTGGGATTTTCTTAAAGAATCTATAACATTAGTTGCTATAGATTTTGGTCGAAGTAAACAACGCATATTTAATCGCGATAAGGCCACGCAACTATAATTTCTTTGATCGAAGCAAGAGGGGCTCTTATTTAAGGAGATAACTTAGCGAAAACCACCATAAAACGCTCGAAAGAGAAATTCGAGCCGTTAATTTATCCCAAATGAGAGGAAACCAAATTCGTAGCAGAGTCAAATGGCTTGAAGAAGGTGAAAAACCTAGCAAATTCTTTTTTACGCTCGAAGCAACACGGCTCAGAAAAATACTGTTCATTCTATTTACAACTCCGCCGGTGTTAAAGTCTTTTAACAAGACTCCGGCTCATTTCGATTTTTACCGTAATTTGTACTCGCAAGAACCTGTTAATTTAACAGTCCAGACCGAATTTTTGAACAAACTTGAACACAGATTAGAGCGAAATTTTATCCTGCGAAGAATCAGTTTTATCTTTGGCTAAAATTACCCACGCAATGCGTGGACTTTCTTCGGGGAAACCCCCCGGTTCAGACGGATTACCTCAAGAATTTTACGCTAAATTCTGGGATCTTTTTGGCCTTATTTAGTTTGGAAAATAATTCTTTCAGTGATTCAATGCAAGGAGGCGTGACTAGGTTACTTTACAAGAAAGATGATAGGAAAAACTTAAAAAATTGGTGACCCCGCCATTTCGCTACTCGATGTTGATTACAAATTTGTTCAAAAGCTCTTACAAACAGACTTTCAGAAGTGTTTACCCTCGATTATTCAAGAAGATCAAACTTGTTCCGTCCCAGGTAGGACGATTTTTGAGAATTTATTTATTTCTCTTGCGTGACACTCACTGTCAAGCAAATATGAAAATTATAGCTAATCGTAATTCCACTCAAGTCGGGGGTGAGGCAGGGAGATCCCCCGGACTCCACTTTTGTACATTTTTGGCTACCAGTGTAAGAAAGGATGATAATATTGAAGGTTTTCTCCTTCCAGAAGCCCGAGGAAAGCGTTTTAAAATTCGCCAATATGCGGATGACTCCACATGTTTTGTGAAGTACATTTTTTCTTTAGACAAATTGTTTACCTCACTTCTCAAATACGAGACAGGTACAGGGACTAAATTAAATGCCATGAGGTTAGGAGCTTGGTGCTCACATCCGGACAATCCTTTTGGCCTGACGTGGGTGTCAAGAATGTGAATCTTGGGTGTCTGGTCTAGCAATGGTAATGCAAATTTGAAACCAGATAACTGGCTACCACGCCTTTCCAAGCTAGATTATAATTTGAACCTGTGGAAGGGTGTGGGGTGTTTTCACTCCCACCCTATCGGCACTACTCAATACTAGGTTTTTAGTTAATGTTAAGACTATTTTCTTTTACCTATGGACTTCTGCTTACGATGAGAATGACATGCGAGCGCGCTTTTTCATTAAGACCATACTTTGGTATATGGGTTTTTCGAAATAAGGCAACTTTCCACAATGGCACCGAAAACTCTCGGGCCACTGTAAGGGACATGAGGAATGACATCACAACACAGTTGCAAATTGATTTCTCCCGAATGACCGAACAGAAATTTTCTGCTTTGTGGTGTCATCCGAATATTTGTGAAGCTTGTGACTCATAATTGAGCTACTGGCACCTCATCATTTCCAAATCAGTTTTTCGGGTAATTTTCCATACGCAACAGATGTATTTTATTCAGAAATTAGTCATACTAGTTATTCTAGACCTAGAAAATGTTGTTTTGTGAGCTGTTGTGTAATTTGTGCAGTCTAAATGTACTGTGCAGACGGTCGCGTTATACGCTTACTATTTTTGAGAATTGCTAAAATTGAAAAATAGTCTGGTCGTCAATCTTAATTCTAATTTTTCTTGTGCTTCCGACCTTTCACCTAAGTTATTAAGCTTATCATTATCGTTTCTGTTCAGAGAGCTCCGCTGTTAGGCTAAGCCTATCTATATATATTATTTGTATGACCATACAAGTGAAAACTATTGATTGGAACCGTTTTTTCCCCTGTGGGACTGTTTATTATGCTTAACAAGGTGAGTCTGTGGATAATATTATACAGTGTTATTATTTCAAATTAAAGCTATTTTAAAAGCAGTATTTTTCTGTGGTGCTGTTTATTATGCTGTACTGACAAAGCGGTTCAAACTTTGGAGTCTGTAGATGAAATCCTAAAGTGTGACCATTCAAATGAAAGTATTTAGCAGTACTTTCCTGTGGAACTGTTTATTATGCTGCAGAAGGTGGTTCTAACTTTTGAGGCTATGGATGACATCTTAATATACGTAACAGTCTAAACGAAAGCTGTTGAGCAGCACTTTTCTCTTGGCCTGTTTATTATGTTTTACAAGGTGGTTCTAACTTTTGCGTCTGTGGATGAAATCCTGGTTAAAGTATGACCATTTAAATGAAAGCTATTGAACAGTACTTTCCTCTGGGACTTTTTCTTATACTGTACATTGGGGCTCTAATCCATTCAATCGTACATTTTCTCTTTAAAATTTGCAAATTAAAGCATGGGATTTGTTAATATATGCAACAGAGATTTGGTTCATTTCCTGACGTTTGAAACGTATATGTATTCGATTGAAATGTATTGATTAATATAAACTAGATCGGGGAGAACTCAGTTAGGTATTCAACGACATTGGCCGTCAAATATTGATATGTTTCTTAGAAGCTGTCGTGTTCAATCGTATCGGTGTTAATAATGTTAATTGTAAGGGCAGTAGTTTGCTTTTTTGCATAAAGGCAATTATTATTAATATCAGTTTCTTTAATAATTCAGGGTCCGAATAATACAGAGTCAGCGTCGATGCCTTCACCGTGAAATTGACGAATTGTCAATCGTGTTACAATATTTGCTGATGTTGGAAGTTAACCTTCGTCTACGAAAAGCTTATATCATCTGTCAAAACGTATCGTCATTACTGCTGATTTATAACAAACCAAGAGTTTTCAAATATCAATTAAACCGGTCAAGCATTGCAATCACAATTTTGAATGCCGCCATTAAATAAACCTTCCACAAATGTCCTCCGTTCTGTGTTTTGCTAAAGATCAGTTTAGAACAAACAAAGCGCGTTTGATTATAGATTTAATCCTTGTCTGAAGTAGGAATTTAACAACTCAAAAGGGCACCAATAATCGTCTATTAACTCTGCGCAAAGCTCAAGAGACCTTCGAACACAATAATTGTCTGTGTGTCTGAAATATTCATTCAAGACATTTTATTTCAGACCGAACCGAATACTCAATGTATTAAATATAACTGCTACCTTGTGTTAAAAGTTAAACGTTACTGTTAAACGCCATTTACACAAGCAATTTCTTCACGGTCAAACGCTAGACAATACTAAAATATTACGTTAACCACCGGCGAAATGACGCAAAGCTTGCTTACAAAACATCCACGGGTTTTCTTTAGATCTCTCTTAATAAACCTATTTTATGGCGGTATAATAATTACGATTTGAGCGTGTTTGTCCTCAAAGTTTCCAAGCTTGATCAGGTGTATTCCGATATCTGCGCATTCCTTCGCATGAAATCTCTCGTAAAAATTAGCATAGCTAGTTGTTCTGCTTACCTGATAACGTAAAGAGAGAGGGAAGTATTAACAGTATTAAAAGCGCCAGGAAATTGTCCATCATCACTGCTAGATGATTTCACGTTAAAACGGACAGTTTTTGTGTAATCCTGTATCATGAGCAACGGGAGTTTGTGACATCAAAGTAAACGAGTACCTGACGTAATTGTCAAAAAATGAATAATTATTTAGTCTGGAATGTCCCGTCACGCTTCCCTCACTTGAACAATAAGGATATGCATGGAGGGGCTGACGTCACTCTGTTTTCGTTCGTTTGATTACGTAATGCGTTTCTGACCCGGTTTCTATTTACTCCAAAGATTCAAACCTTAGCATTATTCTAGAGATCTCCAGAAGCTTCTCATTTCTGTTGCATAGATTGTTTATCGAAACACTATTTCTAAAAAAAATAGTTTGTCTTATTATTACGGATTACCAGTCATGGGAGGAGAGCATGTCGCCGCCGGAAATGCTCCTTTTTGACTCGTTCTTAAAATGGACATGCTCGAGTATGTGAAGCGAATATTCATATCATTTGCATAACGTATGGGATACATGAAGAACATCAGGTGATAAGAGCATAGAAAAGGAATTGAAACAAAACTACACCGTTTTCTGATTCTATGATGAACAAAAATAAAATGTCGAGGAAGCCTGGCAGAAAAAATGGAAGAGAGGAGATTGGAGCAAGACTTCCATCACTAGAAGCGTCCCGGCTGCTGCGTAAGATCCATTGAGCTGTTGTGCTGAACATTAGACTACCGCATTTCCGCCTGTCACTAATGGGTTCAGTACTACAAGCGAACATATGGCTACGTATGCAAATCAGTTGGAAGTCAAAATACATAACTCATCATTTCTGCCACTTAGTGTATTGTCTGTACGTCAATTCCCTTCATACTAGTATATGTCCTAATATCGTACTGTCAGATTTGCGGATAGCACACCCACTCCTTTTTCCAAGCCCTCTTTTTATAGCGGGGCTCTGAGGGCCGAAGGCCCGCGCGGAGCTCCATACTCATAGACCTAAACCTATGCCCGTCATTTTTCATGGTCATGACAGGCGGAATGTTTCGCAGGCGCGTGTGTCGCCCGCCGCCCGCCGCGGACGTGTTGACAAGAGCTAGTTCGCTGGCGCGTATGACGTCGCAAAACACGCGCGTAACATGGGCGTATGACGCCACACAACATCCGAGATGTTTGTTTTCATTACGAATTTCACAACCTTTTTCCAAGCAAGCGAGGGACTTAAAGGTAAAACAGATTACATTTTTCGATGGGAATTTATGTTGATATCAATCTTTGATTGACTTTTTCTTCGTGTTATTGTTAGTTTTAGAGAATTCCTTTAAAAACGTGCTTAAATTCAGTTGTATCAATTTCTTGAATTTCATCGAAGGCAGCTTGTTGAACTCAATGCGCTATAGATGGTACGCGTTTTGCTTTTAAACATAAACTAATGGAGATTTGAATAAAATTTTTCGAAAGAAGATTGTGTTATCCATTTTTATGTGATTGTTCATTCATTACATAGGTTGGAAAGCGATTTTATGTAAACAAAACAAGACTTGGATTTTATAGTACAGTCATCCATCTTCACTCGCATCGCCTTATGCAAATATGTTTGCGTATTTTTGCAATTTTGATTTTCAAATCAGTTTCTCGGGCAATTTTTGACAAGCAACAAGTGTATTTTATTCGGAAAGTAGTCGTGCTAGTTATTCTAGACGGAGAAAAAGTTGTTTTTGTGAACTTTTGTACGGTCTAAATGCACTGTGCAGACCGTCGCTTAATACTGTTTTTGAGAATTGCAAAAATTGAAAAATAGCTTTCGTCAATCTTAATTCAAAATTTATCAAACAGACGCACGAAAAGGCTACATGAAAGGGGTACCATTTTCAATGAAAGGTATATGAAAGGGGTACCTTTTCTGTCAAAAACGGTATATGAAAGGGTAAGGGGTTGGACCTCGGGGCGGAGCATTCCCGTACAAAATTTTGTACGGGAATGGGGGGGGGGGGGGGGGAGGGGGTCTGATCATCTTAGTTAAGCTTATTCACAGAGCGATGCTCAGCAGGCTCAGCCTATCTATATACTGTATATTAAGATATAACCCACCAGTCTGGTACAAGTTCCGATTAAATATAACACGGTCTCAATGAGGAACTCATAACTGCAATGGGTCAATTACACCAAGGAAGAAAGCCATCCACGGGCTAGGCTGTTTGCTTTGCTTCGCTTGCGTGCAGGCTAGGCTGCCACTACTCTGTGATATAGCGTGAGCATCGGCGTAAGGTACTGGTTATACCGCGGGGTGCAACTTTGAAGGTAAACGATCGACAAAAAGTAGTATAAAGGCTGTGACGGCGAAATTCCAATTCATGAAATCATAAAGGAGAGGCGCTGTCGTTTGAAGTTTTGTCCATTTGACGTTCAACGCAGCACCCTCTGTTGACTCCGTTAGCAGTTAACGGTAAAAATAATTCCTTTATTTGTCGGTTTACGGTGCCATTATTAGTTATTTGATACTGAACAGATGCCACTGAACAGCTACCAGCGGCTTGCAAACGACTTGCCAACAAAACAGACGAACAATAGACTGAACTCACTGACGAATTTGACTAACAATTACACTAACAATACGCGGATCGAAACGCACCTATCACTGACTTGAGTCTCTACAGCCAATAACATCACGGCTAAACTGACCAATGACAGCTATAACCAGACTTATATACCTAACTCAATAAAGGTTGCTTTGGTCATTGGTAATTGGGCATTGGGAAGCTATTGTTTGGCGGTCACTCAAGCAAAGCATTGCATTGTGTTCCGTGTGCCAAATGCCAATTCCCAATAGGCCATTTGCACGATGGCGTCATTTGACTACAACTACCAGAATTCATTTCGTTTTTCCTTTCTTATTTAAATTTTGTAATCCCAGTGAAGTTTAAATAACAATGGCCCTAATTTGCACTACAAAACAAAAAAACTGAAGGATTGTGGTAGTTGTAGTCATATGACGTCATCGTGCAAATGGCCTATTACCAATGACCAACTGCCAAAGCAACCTTTATTGAATTAGGTGTATAACATCAACTGACCATTCACAATTCACATGACTCTGAAGATGACTTCCGCTCAGGTTGTCGGAACATCAGTCATTGTCAACAGTTCCTTTTATAGCTACACTCACCCGGACGATCACAAACGACAGACTACTGATACTCCTGGGTTCAAACCATTTACAATGTTGACGTCTTATGTTTAACCTCATGAGCACACCGGCTCTCTACATATTTATGTCTTAAATTTACGCCTCATAAGTCAATGTATTATTTAACAAGGAAACGACACTGTTGTTGGCTAACGTATTTCGGCTAGTTTAGATCAAAATTATGCTCAGAATAAACATGTTTCGATCATGATTCGCGCGATACGACGCCTGCATAATGTGAACACTTTTAGGCATAGAGGAACATGTTTCATTCGTCATCAGACTTAACATGTTTCGCCCTAGTGTGAACACAGTACACCATTATTTGGCCAGAAAATTACTGTACACGAAAATTTTCGGGTTTCCATCAATGCAATTTTCGAATTTCAATGTTTTGAGATGGCTGACGTAGTCCTTTATAGCCACAAAAACTAAAATGAGAAAGATCTTTGTCAATATAACCGCCGTCAACTATATCTCACGTGAAAAATAATGATGCTGGGCATGAATCAATCTAATGCTGTGTTCATACTAGGGCGAAACATTTTTAGTCAAAACATGTTTCGCTATGAAAAGAGTTCACATCAGGCGCTGCCGGCATCGCGCGATTCCGGCGATCGAAACATGGTTATTCTGAGTTCGAAACTACGTCGTAAGGACGGTTTCGAGCGAAGCCAGACGAGAAACGTAAGCGGAAATGTCGTCTCCCCGTCCTTCGTTCCCTATTAAAAGGGCTTGACAGCTGAGATTATACCACAAAATCATGCAACAGCAAGTTCGAGCTATATCAGCATTTTGTGGTTCATGTGTAATTATATACCTAATTCAATAAAGGTTGCTTTGGTCATTGGTAGTTGGGCATTGGCATTTGCGTACACGTAACACAATGCAATGCTCTGCTTGAATGACCGCCAAACAATAGCTTCCCAATGCCCAAATTATCAATGACCCAAGCAACCTTTATTGAATTAGATTCTGTTCCTTAAAACAGTACAAATTATAGAACCAGGCATGAAACCTATAATGTGTTTTAAATTTAACAATAGTACATGCTTACGCAAACGTCAGTTCGTTTCTTTTTTTTTTTTTTTTTGCTCTAAATATGTTTCGGCGCTGATGTGAACGCAGCATAACAGACTCATATTAATTCCGGTAGAAATATCTTTAATATAACCCCGCACTCATAAAAATCCCTTAATATATCAAGGGATTAATTTATAACGATGATTCGAAAGTATTAAATGCCTGTGGAACTCCGATTGTTTCCGTACGGAAATCATCTTTCAGTTAGCTTCAGCGGCAAAAATGGCGTTAACTGTGGCTGTTCGGTTATCGTTCCTCAGGCTAATAGGGAGAAAGAGCCCTTTCATCCTCGCGTTGATGGTGACCCTCTCTCGGTCAATATCAGGTAATACGCCAGGCTCTATATCGCAACTATTGAGCGCTTTAGCCCGCGGAATCCGAAAATAGTCTACACTGTATATGCAGCTGTAGGCCTGGCATAGTTTCAATGTAAAATTGCGAAGATAGAACAAATCAACCGGAGAAGTTTGCTTTTTTTATAATATGTGTTCTCCTTTTCCAGCATTTTCCTGGAAAAAGAAACCTTCAGATCCTATTTATGGAATTCTCGGTGAAAATATTACTCTGCGATGGAATTTTACTTTAGACTGGGCAGCGGAAAATCTTCACTCCTTTACGTTGCTTCGTGATGGTATCGACAAGATTACATACACCGATGGTGTGGGAGTAATATTATACGATGGACGTGTTGCGCTGGTGAGGAATGGAACCCCATCTTTTGTCCTCATTAATTTGAAAAGAGATGACGAAGCTAAATATTGCTGCAAAGTTAGTACAACGTCTGTAGGGGGATCGCAAGGAAAACTATTCAATGATTGCACTCAACTTAAACTACTAGGTAAGGTGTTAAGCTCCTATTAAATAGTGCCAAAGTAAAAATATGAATAACAACGATCATCACGAAACTACTGAACATCTGCTTGTACAGCATAATAAACGACCACAGAAAAGAACTACTCAATAACTGCAAAGTTAGTAACGCGTGTAGGGGGATCATAGGGATATGTCGACAATGATTGCTCCCCCAACTTAAAATACTACAGTGTAAGTAAGGCTTTTTTAAAATCTCTAGCCTCTTTTTCTCAAAAAATAAGAGAGCTAAACAGAATAGTTTATTTCCTAAGAGTGCCAAATTTGAATAACAAGAATCATCACATGCAAGAAAGTTCTCCTCAGTACTAGCTTTCATTTGAATGGTCAAATTGAAGGGTTTCATTCACATCCTGCACCGTTTAGGGCCACTTTGTACAACATAATAATCAGCACCACAGAAAAGAACACTGAATAGCTTCTTCAGTTTCATTTAAGTGATCATACGTTGGGTTTTTATGCGCATAATTAAAGCAGATCAATAAACAGTAAATATGAAAATAAGGAACGCTCGGTCCCAGTGCGAAAACCAGGATTTAGTTCTAGTTGAGCAACGAATGACTACAAAACGTTAAGCAACATGCAAGGTGTTCATTGTTCTTGAGTCCTTTGTTGAAAGGCGAATAAGACATTACTTGTGGATGGGTCTTTCGTGTTCTCCATTTTGTCGTATTCTCCATTCCGTTTATTGTTCTAGCTTTCCTGACGAAACCATCCTTACCTGTGTACGCGCTGATAACAAGAGACCCCTTATATTGGTATCTTTCATGTTTTGCCCAGTAGGGTTGCACCTCTTCCGAACCTCTAATTTCATTGGACATGGATAACCCGCACTCTATTATTTTCAAGGCTAGGGTCCATTGTTCTGTTGTTTGTTCTATTGTTTTCTTAGCGAATCATGTGGTCGCCAATGAAGACGTTTTCGTCCATGTGGAACAACTTGTTTCGTTTGCAGCAACAGATTGTGTACGGAGTTTCAGTACCCTGCTATTCTCTATTGTGTACTTTAGTGTAGTTTTTTGTGATTGATCCTGTCTTCAGCCCTGTGGCTCTGGTTGGGGTGGTGGATTATGATGCCCAATAAGGGTTCGGGGGTGACAGGCCTACTCTTGAAAATATCATCGATCAGCATCGTGTTACTTGTAGTATCGTAGACTGTGAGGAACTAACATCCCATCCAGGGGAAGTTGCAATACTTCCAGTTACTTCATACGACAGAAAGTGGAATGTTTACAACAGTATTTTAGTCCACCAGTCCAGATACTAAGGTGCTTTGACTGGAAGAATAGTTAACAAGCCTATACCGGCATGTATCGTGAAGGCGCGCAGTATGGTTAAGAGATCATGGTAACCGAACGATGGACTATCATCCTTCTTTTCTTGTGGGTATCAGTCCTTCTTTCGGGGAGGGGGACGTTTCTCTGACCCCTCTCCCGACAAGAAGCCTATAACACTCGGGTAATGCCCGAGAACCAACCCCTGAATGGGGAATTTAGTAATCAGATCCCTTAGAAGAAATCATTTTGTTGTACTAAATAAACATAAAGAGATAATGCCTTGAATATTTAAGAGGATGTCTCCATAACAACCGACCGATGATTCATGTAAGGTTATTTTGCTCTATTTTGCGATTATCGCCGAGCGCGATTCTCTAAAATTTGCTGATTGATAGCTCTCTGTTGTGCTGTGTTATATTTGATATTAAAAGATTTTAGCGATGATTAAAGCTAAAGCTTATTTTTGTGTAAGTATTTTTAATTGCATTATTTATTCGCTTAAGGCTTGCGGCAGTCTGTTCAGTGTTGATTGTTTATCTTTATTTCTAATATGATTAATCATTTCAGTTGTTAAGGAAAATGTTAAGTTCGAAAATGTCAAATATTAGCAGTAAAACCACACGCTTAACGGCTCGTGATTCCACTTGAGTTTTGATCACTTTATGACGCCATTTCTATGGTAATTAATAGAACAGACCATGGAAAAATGGGGTCAATTTGTTAATTTTATGTTTCAAACATTTTCATTTCTTCGAACGCGACATCGTTCGTCCATAACGAAGCGACGGGCAAAACGAAAAATTGAGAAAGGAGATGAAAGTATTTGCGATGCTGAGTTTTCCAAGTGGAAATCCAAAAGCGTACTCAGAATCTTTATTATTCTTTCATTTTGCGTCTTAGATATGTATGTGTGTCAACCTCGCCCATATGGAAAATACACTTTAAGACGGTAACTTTTAGGCACTTCGTGGATATGTGAATATTCATCTCGGGCGAATGAATTACATATCCCCACATTGCCTAAAATAGCCCTTACTTAATTCCGATTGAAAGCTCGTAAACCGATTATAGGACCCATCAAAACCTTCGTTTGATGACAAGGAGTTCAACGGGGATTTGGCGGTGTTAAATGTCTTTTTGTCTGTGGAATTCTTTGTTTCCATTAAAGCCAACTAAGCTGTCTGCATTGTTGTTTCGGTGCTGAAATAGCAGCAAAATGGTAACCGAAACTGTTCGGTTATTGGTCTCACCGATTAATAGGAATAGCCCTTTACTTGTTGCATTGACTTTGGTTCTTTTTCTGCAAATAACAGGTAATATGCTAAGTTGTTGCGACTTTTGTATGGCCTAATGTTAGCAAGGGGAATCCACCGTTTCCCCTACGTACAGCTGTCGATACAGCGAGGTTTCAATCAGTGTGTTATTCTGCGAATCAACATATGAAATACACTTTTTTTTTTTAGCATTTACCTGGAATAAGAAACCTTCAGATCCTATTTATGGAATTCTCGGTGAAAACATTACTCTGCGATGGAATTTTACTATAGATGCAGCGGAAAAGCTTCACTACTTTACGTTGCTTCGTGATGGTATCGACATGATTACATGCACCGATGGTGTGGGAGTAATATTATACGATGGACGTGTTGCGCTGGTGAGGAATGGAACCCCATCTTTTGTCATCACTAATTTGAAAAGAGATGACGAAGCTAAATATTGTTGCAAAGTTACTACAACGCCTGTAGGGGGATCACAGGGAAAACTATACTATGATTGCACCCAACTTAAAATACTAGGTAAGGTTTGAGCTCCTAAGAGTGCCAAAGTAAAAATATGAATAACAGTGATCATCACTGATTGTACATCTGCTTGTGCAGCATAATAAACGACCACAGGAAAAAACTGCTCAATAGCTGCAAAGTTAGTACAACGCGTAAAGGGGGATCATAGGGATATGTCGACAATGATTGCTCCCACGGGTTAAAATACTAGGTAAGGTTTTTTTAAAATCTCTCTTTTTCTCAAAAATCAAAAAATAAAGAAGCTAAACATAATTGTTTATTTCCAAAGAGTGCCAAATTTAAATAACGAAAGGCATCACATGCACAAACGTTCTCCTCAGTACTAGCTTTCATTTGAATGGTCAAATTGAAGGGTTTCATTCACATCCTCCACCGTTTAGGGCCACTTTGTACAACATAGTAAACATCACCACAGAAAAGAACATAACTCCTTCAGTTTCATTTAAATGGTCATACTTGGGGTTTTATGTGCATAATTAAGAGGGTCTGAATGGGGTTAACCGACTAGCGACAAAGGGCGAAAAATATAACTGACTACCGACAAAACGAGGAAAAAATTACCGACTATAAGCGACAAATAAATTCTAACCGACAACCAACATGGTCCGACGTTATAGGGATGTTTGTATTCAGAAAGAAGAGCATTTTGAATTTATTTTTAGCGCAGGAAATGTCCAGATCCTTTGGTGGGCTCTATTTCACCAGACGTAACCACATTAATTCCAAATTTCGTCAATTATAGAATTTCCTGTCTTCAAATTACTTTAAAGCCCCGGGATCCTCCTTTTCGGAGAGCAGCGGCGGGCTCATTTCTAGAACAGCGGCTCGTAAGCGAGCCGACGAGACGCCCTGCTGTTGTGTCATGATTCTCAGATACTTTTGCCTAAACTTTTGCCCGCTTTTGAGACGTCAATATAAAGTCGTATTGACGTCTCAAAAGTCAGCCTGTGATTGGTTGAAAACTTCCCGCGGCAAATTAATGAGTTCCTTCCCTAGAAAAGAAAAGCTTCATATTATCTTCAAAGTAAGGGCTAAAATGTTAATTACTTTGTCAAGTTTGGTAAATAGAACAACACTGTATTCAATGAAACGATCATTTCTATTGAAAATTAACGATGAGGTGGGTTTTAAATATCTTTTTGTTTGTTTGAACAGTTTGTTTACATCAAACTATGCTATGCGCGCGCTAATCACGCCACAACGTGTTGTTAGCATACAATTTGTGGACGAAGGGGATGTTAATATATTACTGAGGTGTTTGAGGATCACAGGGAAGTACAAATTGATGAGTATGAGACAGATGCGGATGACGAGGAATCAGATTTTGAAGAACATTCAGGGCTTGTCAACAGAGCGTGTGTTACACGATCCGGCAGGGCTGTTCGTGCATTTGTGCGTCTCGACATGTGACGGTAAGAGGTAATAATAGTTGTAAAATTATTAAAGATCCATTAAACGGTGCAGATTGATACGCATGGCAGCGAAATGTTTGGCAAAAAAACAAAGAAACCCCACAGTAAAGCCACGAGAGCCGTTGAATAATAAGTGTAATAAGTGTTTGTGGACGTCTTGGGAAAAAAAGACTTCCGTAGCTAACAAAATTACGTATCCCAAAGGCTAAAGTGGGCATTTCAGGCTACGTTTACACGGTACCGGACGAATTTTCGACCGGTTGAAAAATTTGGCCGGACATTTTGTTCACACGGAACCGTGCAATATTTTCGTTCTGTTCACACAGAACTGTTCACACAGAACTGTTCACACAGAACTGTTCACGTCAGTGGCTTCATAGCTCAGTTGGTAGAGCATCGCACCGGTATCGCGAGGTCACGGGTTCGAACCCCGTTGAAGTCCTGAATTTTTTTCAGGCTTCTTTTCGCAATTGTTTAAATTGCGTTCACAACTGCGAGGATCATTCTTCATTTGACACAGAACTTTGTAGGTTGTTTTACCATCTGCCCATGCGCAGAACGCTACTTAACCAAGTCCAAAATAGTCTGTTCCAGGCTCCGAGATAGTGGGGAACGCGCGAAGTTAAAAAAGGAAAAAAATCGCGGGGGAACTGGGCGCGTTCCCCACTATCTCGGAGCCTGGAACAGGCTAAGTCCAAAATGGCTTCTAGAGGAGAAAGATCAACAATGGGCGATGACGACGATAATAACAACAACAATAATAATAATAATAATAATAATAATAATACAAAGACTTATATAGCGCACATATCACACATGTTTCATGGCGCTTTACATACACTTATGAGAATGAGATCGGACGTCAGCTTATAACGATATTATTGACAAAATTGTCCCACCAAAGACACGTCCTCCCCGGTGTCACCTAGTGTGACTCTAGTGTTTTCGCCTGTGCTTCATCTTCGACTTACGGATAGATATGCGACTGTTTTGAACTCGGTTTTCTGATATGAACAGGATTACAGCACACCGTCGCCTTCGTGCGTAATTATTATTTATTTACCTTGGCGCGATGGGCAACCTTTGTTAAGTATAAATATAGATGTAGATGTCGATGTAAAGCTCCGCATGTCATCAGCCATTTGCAAGATGATATTTTGCATTAATACTGTAATGTTAGAGAGCAAAGCGATTAAGAATCTGACACATTCTATCTTCTTAGTATAGACTTTCTTTCTCTCTTACCATGCATCCATGCAACCACGCCTTTGCCGTACAAAAATTTAGACGGTCAATAATATGCGAGCCAGCGAGTCAGCGAGCCATGCGAGTCAACATGCGAGCCATGCGAGTCAACTGCGAGCCACGCGAGCCATGCGAACCAGTATAAAATAACTTTTTTAAAATTTTAATGTAACTATTCTAAAGATTGCCGCACTCCTCGAAGTTATAAAAATATTAAGCAGTTGTCGGTTTCCTTGTGGCTGGATGGTGGATCTTTTTACATAAAGCTCTGATGCCAACTGATGCGAACACTACAAATTCTCCTTCCGGTCTCTGAACATATAGTACTAGTTTTGAAAATTTTGAGAACCCACAGTTTGGAAACGTTACATTGACGATATATTCTCACTATGGGACATCAGCAAACCATATATTGTACAATTCATCGAACAAGCCAACTCACATCACCCTACAATCAAATTAAATACGGCTGAAATCTCAGACATTGAAACTGCATTTCTGGATACAGTTATATACAAAGGCGAAAGATTCAAGAAACAATCTAATTCCTTGATATAAAAACGCATTTTAAGCCAACGGAAACGTTTCAATATACACATTTTACCTCTTGTCACCCACCAAGTGTTAAAATAGGATTCGCGAAGGGCGAAGCCCTGAGACTCCTACGAACTAATTCTTCAAAAACCACTTTTCAGGAAAATATTTCAAAATTTAAAAAACGCTTGCTGACTAGAGGCTACCCAAATAACCTGATAGAAAATCTGGTAAAAATCCTATCAAAAATAAAATTCACAGAAAGGGAATTGGTGCTTAAACAAGATAAACAAACTCGAAAGGACATTTTGCCTTTTGTGCCTTTTGTGACACAATGCCAACCATCAAACAAGTTTTAATGAGAAAATGGTACCATATACAAAACCAACCACTTTTACGGCAAATTTTTAAAGAACAACCTATGATATCTATTATATTATATCTATTATATTATATTTTTAAAGGAAAATCTTTAAAAGATACACTCGTTAGAGCAAAAATGTAAAAGGTTCTCATATGTTTCACACTGGTAGAGATTGTGCGGCCTGTCACCCTTGCTATTTCCTGCTATGATAAGAATAGGATAATCGAATTACAAGGAAAGCGAAAACTCGTGCGAACTGAGCGAACTGCCAAAGGGTGAAGGAACTAATGTATGAAAGGGACTGGGAACTAATAGTTGCCTCGCATGACTCGCGTGACTCACATGACTCGCTGGCTCGCAGTTTGTCAAGACCATTTACTTCGATGCCCTGTAATCGACAGGAAAACAAATTCACATCTAGAATAAAAGCTTTGGCGATTTTATCCGTATACTAGATTTGCAGATAAAAGTGGGGTAGACAATCACGTTGCTAAAAAACAGAGTTAACTAGGTTTAAGAGCAATCAAATAATGAATTATTACAAGTTTTACACTTCGTCTAGAGCTGAAAGTCTTTAAACTGCGCAAATTACATAACAAATGTGAATAATTAACTTGCATGATCTTGCATTTTTAATTATTAACTGAGATTTACCGACAACCGACAAAGATCGAAAATTTTAACCGACAACCGACAAAGTAATGAAATTTTAACCGACAACCGACATGTGGACCCCCCCATTCAGACCCTCAATTATTAAAGTAGATCAATAAACAGTAAATCAAAATAAGAAACACTCGGTCCCAGTGCGAAAACCAGGATTTAGTTCTAGTTGAGCAACGAATGACTACAAAACGTTAAGCAACATGCAAAGTGTTCATTGTTCTTGAGTCCTTTGTTAAAAGGCGAATAAGACATTACTTGTGGATGAGTCTTTCGTATTCTCCATTTTGTCGTATTCTCCATTCCGTTTATTGTTCTAGCTTTCCTGACGAAACCATTCTTTCCTGTGTACGCGTTGATAACAAAAGACCCCTTCTATTGGCATCTTTCATGTTTTGTATTTACTTCTATGTGGTCGCCAATTCAGACGCTTTCGTGCATGTGGAACAATGAATGAGTTACCAGTAATCGGATACTGTGTTATGTGCAAAGGGTTCTGGGATCGCTAGGAGGCAAACATTGCAAGTCGCCAGAAGGAAATGTGTGGTGTAAAGTTGTTTTTTCATCAAAAATGTCGTCGATTTTGGAAAGAGAATAACGCATTTTCGCCGTTATTTTATCAGAAATGGAGTTTAGCAAAGTTGATGCGTGGAAAATGTAAGTTTTTGCTTGAACAATGTGATAAAATCTATCGATAATCTCTCGCTTGCGTAAGGTTGAATGTGAAATTTACATCAAGTTATGGTCTCGAAATATTACAGATTTAGGTGTGAATTTGAGGGAAATGATTATATAATGGATTTTCATGATCAGTGTTCATTACTTGTGTCGAGATTGTTTTCAGTTCAGTTACGTGTGTTAATAACAAATTATGGCTTCTGGAATTTTACCCTCACAAAGGAGAGAAATCGTTGTCCGAGGAGGTGGAAATTGTTTCTACCGAGCTGTTGCTCGGTGGAGGGATGAAATCAACGATAGAGAACATGAGGAAATCCGAAGGTTGTGTAGTAGTTTTAATGAGAAACATCCACAATTTTTTAAACCGCTACTCTTCTCTTTGATGTGCGACAATCACAATGAGAGTCTCTACAACCTCATTATAACCTTGAATTTATCACGATTATTGATAGCTCTAGCCCATGACAATACATTTTGCTCGTTCTTAAGCGAGTAAGAATATATTCCAACGTGACTGAGGAAGAATGATTTGCTTTTCTGAATACCTTCGATCGTTGTCACAACCCCACACAGCACAATGCATGACCGCCGCTGGGCGTATTTCTAATAATTATGTTCTTCGTAGTACATGTAGTATCGAGCTTACTAATTGCAAGAAAACAACTACTCGACACAAGTTATTACAACTAAAAAGGCTTTATTGAGTCATTTCCCTCAAATTCACACCTAAGACCATTCATGGTCTCGAAATAGTACTCGGTGTAGATTTCACAATGTAACTCGAGCCGTAGTTTATCCCTTTCACAATCAACCTTACGCAAGCAAGAGTTTATCGATAGATTTTATCACATTATTCAAACAAAGACTTACACTTTACACGTATCAACTTTGCTCAACTCCATTTCTGATAAAATAACAGCGAAAAGGCGTTATTCTCTTCCCAAAATGGAAGTTTTTGACAAAAAAACAACTTTACACCGTACATTTCCTTCTCGCGACTTGCAATGTTTGCCCCCTAGCGATCCCAGAACCCTTTGAACATAACACAGTATCCGATTACTGGTAACTCATTCATTTGTATTGCATGCAGCAACAGATTGTGTAAGAGGAACTTCGTTCTGCCAATCAGTGTGTACTTAAGTGTAGAATTTTGTGATTGATCCTGTCTTCAGCTCTGTGGCTCTGGTTGGGGTGGTGGATTATGTTGCCCAATAAAGATTCGGGGCGATAAGCCTACTCTCGCAAATATCAACAGCATTGTGTTTCTTGT
Source organism: Cladopsammia gracilis (assembly GCA_022457155.1). Taxonomy (NCBI): domain Eukaryota; kingdom Metazoa; phylum Cnidaria; class Anthozoa; order Scleractinia; family Dendrophylliidae; genus Cladopsammia; species Cladopsammia gracilis. The sequence continues at coordinate 348,698 of JAJGOT010000382.1, forward strand.
AGTATCGAACACTGTGAGGAACTACATGTAACATCCCATCCAGGGGGAGTTGCAATACTTCCAGTTGCTTCATACGACAGAAAGTGGAATGATTACAACAGTATTTTAGTCCACCAGTTTGACTGGAAGAAAAGTTAATGTAAACCTACCGGCATGGATCGTGAAGGCGCGCTGTATCATCCCTTTCTTGTGAGAATCAGTCTTTCTTTAGGGGAGGGACGTTTCTCTGACCCCTCGCCCGACAAGAAGCCTAATACAGTGGAACCTCGATTTAACGAAGTGCCAAGGGACTGGGGAAATTGGTTCGTTACTAACGAACCAATTTCGATATAACGAACGAATGATATCGAGGGTTGTTCGTTATATCGAAATCCTCGTTATAACGAATTTGCGGGAAAAAAGAACCAAAATGTTCGTTATATCGAGGTATAGTTAATAATTGTTTTGTAACAGTGTCACGTATTTCCGGATCTTAACAAATAACATTTGCACTTTAAAGGGACTGTCACAGATTCGCATGCGTGGACCAGGCTCACTTCCGGTCCACTTCAAAACATTTGGCCGCCATTATGGATCTTGGAATCGGTGGCAGAAAATGCTCATTTTCAGCGTAATATGCGAGGCTTTTCGAAAAACAGACATGTTTTATGGTGGAAAGGACATAGTTCTTTAACTATGGCTGAAAAAATCGCCAATCGGATGGATTTTTGGGACGCAAACCGCCTCCGAGTGGAAGTCGATCTCAAACGGAATGTTTTGACTTCACTCCGTCTTATGAAGGGAAAACAGTGGTGACAAAGAAACCCGAAACGTTTAGAAAAACCCCAAAGGACAAAAGAATACGCCAGAGGCGAGTTTAATTGAATTAATGTCTGAATTTCGTTTTATTTAGCGTTCGAAATCGACGTTATTTTTCCCCATACAACGTCTTATAAAGCGCTCAAATTATCAACGGCCGCCGTGTAAAACCGCTTTCAATACCGCTTTCATAGAAGGGTCACGTCCTGACTCACACAACGCTAATAAGTAATCCTTTGCTTTCGCGAGATGTGAGCAACATTCCTCGATAAAAAGTGTGCCGCGAAGACAGAATCAGAGCCAGTTTCGTAGCTTGCAATGAATTTCGCTTCATGCAATGACTTCGGTATCTTCGAAATAAACACGTTTATGGGATTTCGACCACTCTTTCATCGCTCTTTTCGGCATACCAAATATCCTTTTCCGTTCCGAGTTTCTTCGTTTTCCACCGTGACCGCCGCCACTAGTCGACGCCATTTTGAAATTAATTGACAGTTCAACTTGAAAAATTTAGGCTAAACTTTTCAAGTTTCCATTCGAAAATCTGGCGCATGCGCCCTCGTGTCAGTGTCCCTTTAATGCCTGTATGAAGCTACAGTACACTGTAAATATAACTACGGCACTGGAAAACTGTACAGGTTATATCTTTGCCCTATAGCACAAACTGTTGGTCTGTTCCGCATTCATCTTTTGTCGCGCGTTGACATTTATTCGTTATATCGGGGTAGATTTCACGTTTGGGCTGCCGGATTGTGTTCGTTTTAACGAGGATTTCGTTATATCGAGGTTCTGTTCCATACATTTTACTTGTAATTTTGCCGGGCTGAAGAATATCGTTTGTTATACCGTGGATTTCGTTGCATAAAGGTTCGTTAAATCGAGGTTCCACGTACTGTACTGGGGTAATGCTACAGGAACCGCTGAGTAATTTAGTAATTAGATCCCTTAGATAAACCTTTACATGTAAAACGAAGAAATCATTTTGTGTGCTAAATAAACATAAAGAGAGAATGCCCTGAATATTTAAGAGGTTATCTCCGTAACAACCGACCGATGATTTTGGTTCGAAGGACAAAATTCTCTGATATGGAGTTATTCAAAAGTCTTCACCTTAGCCGTCATAAAAATGCAATTCGTTTGATCCAAAATTATAAATATATTCATTTTACGATTTATTTAAGTCTTACGTCGTAGGTACTAGTTTCATGCTTCACCTTACTTAGCGGTCATAAAAATGCAATTCGTTTGGTCCAAGATAATAAATATATTCCTTTTACGATTTATTTACGTTTCACGTGGTCGGTACGTAGTTTTATGCCGCCGAGACCCTAATAAATCACTGATCACATGCACATGTATTTAGTTTCAAGACTTCATTACTGCGCCTTTCAATAACATGTGGAATTTGAAATTCAAATCTCCATCAACGGTTGCGTTATTCCTTGCCGTCAGTCATAATTAATACGAAAGCCAACGGACAATGTAAAAAAGAAACAAACAAAATGGATTGAAATCTACCAATCATAATGCACGGACGTGACCTTTTGAACTCATTGAAGTGAAGATCTGTTTCCTGAGAGGTAAGCTAAGATGATTGACGGCAGTGTAAAACGCAAGCGTTGGTGGAAATTTGAATTTCAAATTCCGCATGTTATTGAAAGGCGCAGTAAAAAAAACCTTATAGAGAGAGCTATAAATTAAACTCGCCTGACCATGATATGGCAGCTTACATTAAATCATAATTAAATATAAGGAGCCCAATTTCTACAAGCTTTTTAGCTTCCATTGGGCTTCCTTGCCACTCTACCTATCAAAGTTAAGACACTTAATATTACATTAAATTTTGAACTATTTTTGTAGCTCTTCCTGTTCTGTAAATTTGAAATTTTAGTAATATTCTTTTTTCTTTTTCTTTTTGTAATATTTAATCTATGTGGCAAATGTAAAATAAACAAATAAAATAAATAAACATTGCCGTCGCTGTTCAAAAAATTTTCCGAAAAATTTGAATTTTTTAGGTGGCGGCCATCTTGGCGGCCATTTTGGATGACGTCACGGACCCCAGCAGCGCCACAACCCATTATTTTTACCTTATCTTGTAGAGCACATCACAGGCTATCTATCAAACGCAAAATATTTCCGAAATATTGCAACATCGCAAAAACCCATTTCCTTCCCCCTTGTACCACGGTGGGGGTATAAGTTTGCGTGTACGTCCGATGGTTAATGTATTCGGTTAATACTCTTTTTGATAGATTGGTTTTTTTTTTCTATTTTTAATTCATTACTATTACAAACCCGTAGGTGAGCGGTATGTCAATCGTATGTATCGGTATGTATTCGTATGTTTCCGTGTGTTACTCATATGTTACTGAGAAGAAATCACATTGAGGTTCAGGGACGAATAATTCTTTCCGTTTTTATTTCCCTAAGCCTGATACTGAAGTTTCCGAAACTCAAACATTGTGTCGTGTTTTTGAAATGCGTAATATCTATACTATTGCTACGAAATTTTGGTAAAATTATTTATTGAAGGGAAAGTGAAATTTTTAGTCAGTCATAAGCCGTGTTCACATTAGACCTCAATTATGATCAAATTATAATCGAATTAAATTTTAAATGGGTTCACATCAACTTAACTAATAACAGTCCCTGATTATAATTGGATTATAATTACTTCAAACAACCTCAAGGGGGTTGTTTGAAGTAATTACAGTGTGTGATTCACAAAGGCGGTAATAATAATAATAATTATTAATTTTTTTATAATAACTTTATTCAAGTGTCAATAAAATAATAGCAGTGAAAACCACTAATTGGGGACACTATCTAAAATTCTAAAATATCAATTACAATATATTTAAAAATATTCTACACAATAACATACAATTGAGTTCAAGAACTACACGGCGTGCAGTCTTGAATACATCCAGAAGAACGAGAGTAAATACTGTGCACGACAAAAAACTCGTATAATTGGACAAAATAAGCCAAGGGATGGCCGATGGAGGGTACTCAAGAGGTGTACAACAGTGCCGTGTTAAAGTTAACAACCTAAAGCAAAAAAAGTGCTGAAAATCAAGCATGGTGGTGACAATCATGGCAGCTACGCGATAGGGCGCCATTTTGTTGTCAACTTCAGATTGCGAGGTTACCCTGCCTAGTTTATTTGCATTTTCGCAGATGTGAACCGAAACACAATCGAATAAAATAGGCCATTTCCGAGTTACGTTTTACCTCGTTGTCAAAGCGAGACTTGGTGCACAACCTTTCATATGAAAATGGATTATTATTCAAATGCAAATAAAACTCATCTTCATATGAAAGATTGTGCACCTAGCCTCGCTTTGACAACGAGGCATAACGTAACTCGGAAATGGCCTATTGAATGGAGTATGATAGCCTGAATGATACTTCAGTTAAATATAATTAAGGTTTAGTGTGAACACGGCTTTAGAAATAGGCCTTCACTTTTGCCGTTTCTTGTGAAGTGTTCCCTACTTTTTCGTCACTTTACAATAACTATGTGAATTCCCGCGCGCCGATTGGCTCATTTCTATTGTAAACAAGAGTACAGACAGTGAAAATGACGTAATAGGTAACGCAACGCGGTGAGTTTTGTTTCTTCAAACAGTGAAAAATGCACTAATTAAACTGGAATTCTTTAATGAGAAGAATGCTCTCTTGACAGTTAAATTTAGTTTACAATCAGCTTAACATTTCTGAAATTAAGTACGAGGTAAAAAGGACAGTTAATTAGTTGTCGCCGCGCGGAAGAACTAAAACTGAACTGAAAGCAACTTGAAACAAAGATTGATCTGATTATTCGAGGTCATTTCAGATTGGAAAAAAGGTTAGCTTTTTTAACTATACCAAGAAAATTTATATTTGACTTTGTGTAAGGTTATTTTGCGATTATCGCCGAGCGCGAATCTCTAAAATGACAGCTCTTTGTTGTGCTGTGTTAATATTAAAAGATTCTAGCTAAAGATAATTTTTGTGCGAGCCTTTTCAGTTACATAATTTATTCACATAAGGCTTTAAAATATTTGCGGCAGTCTGTTCAGTGTCGGTTGTTTATCTTTATTTCTAATATGATTAATTATTTCCGTTGTTAAGGAAAATGTTCGAAGCATAAAATTAACAAATTGACGGCATTTTTCCATTGTATGTATTCTTATTTACTATAGAAATGACGCCATTTAATGTTTAAAACTTAGCAGTGAAACCACTCGCCTAACGGCTCGTCGTTCCACTTGAGTTTTGAACACTTTATGATGTCATTTCTTTGGTAATTAAGAGTACAGTCCATGGAAAAATGCGGCCAATTTGTTAGTTTTATGTTTCAAACATTTTCTTTCCTGCGAACGCGACATCGTTCGTCCATAAGGAAGATTAAGTAAAAGGTAGGTAAAGTCGCACACAAGCCACGGATGGCCCACACGGTCAGAGCTTAACCCGGTTTCTAGCTGTAACATGAAGCAACTAGGAATATTGCTACTCTCCCCTGGATGGGATGCTAGTCCATCACAGGGTGACCTGTTTTATATACTATGAAGTGACTAGGAGTATTGCTACTCCTCCTTGGATGGGATGCTAGTCCATCACAGGTTTACCTGGTTTATATACTATGAAGTGACTAGGAGTATTGCTACTCCCCCCTGGATGGGATACTAGTCCATCACAGACCAGGGTGATCTGGTTTATATACTATGAAGTGACTAGGAGTATTGCTACTCCCCCTGGATGGGATGCTAGTCCATCACAGGGTGATCTGGTGTATAGCGGAGCTCTGCGGGCCGAAGGCCCGCGGGGAGCCCCATACTCATAGAACCTAGAACCTATGCCCGTCATTTTCATGGTCATGGCTAGCGGAATGTTTCGCGGGCGCGTGCGTGTGCGGCCCGCCCGTGCTGGACACGGCTAGTTCGCGGGCGCGTATGACGTCGCAAAACATGCGCGTATGACGCCACACAACATCCCGGATGTTTGTTTTCATTACGGATTGCGGAGATTTATTAAAGAATTTCCAAGCAAGCGAAGGACTTAAAGGTAAAACAGATAACATTTTTCGATGGGAATTTATGTTGATATCAATCTGTGATTGACTTTTTATTTGTGTTCTCGCTAGTTTTGAAGAATTGTTTAAAATCGTGCTCAATTAAATTCAGTTGTTTTGATTTCTTTCATCGGAGACATCTCGGCCTCGATGAGCTATAAATGGTTCGCGTTTTGCTTTTAAACATAAACTTATGGAGATTTGAATAAACTTTTTCGAAAGAAGATTGTGTTGTCCATTTTTATGTGTTTGTTCATTCATTACATAGGTTGAAAAGCGATTTTATGTAAACAAAATAAGACTTGGATTTTATAGTTCTAAACTTCACTCGCGTGGTCTTATGCAAATATGTTTGTGTATTTTTTGCAATTTTGATTTCCAAATCAGTTTCTCGGACTTTTTTTTATAAGCAACAGGTGTATTTTATTTGGAAATTAGTCGTACTAGTTATTCTAGACGGAGAAAAAGTTGTTTTTGTGAACTTTTGTACGGTCTAAATGTACCGTGCAAACGGTCGCGTAAGTCTGTTTTTGAGGATTGCTAAAATTAAAAAATATCCCGGTCGTCAATTTTATTCTTGTGCTTCCGACCTTTCACCTCAGTGAAGGCGGGGGTCTACCTGAATTTTGATGAAATTTTAAGAGGTGTTAAGAAGGGATAGGAGAAAATGAGTCTTGGAACACCAACAGACAATTCAATACCCACGCAAGAGCACCCCAGGTTGCTAGTGGACTAACTTGGGTATCCGTCTATTAACTGTTAACTACAAATTCTAATTTTAAAACTTCTTAAATCTTCAATATTTCTCATTTCTCTAAATTTTACCAAACCTTTGAAAAAAATTATTTCCTCCCCAAAATACCCAAAAATCACCCAAAAATTCATAAAACATCCCACAACATAGATTCATGAAATGAGCTAAGGGTTTTTGGATTGCTTGAAACGTGAACGAGATATTTCCATTAAAGCCATGTAAAGTGGCGGAAACATGGCATTCAGGTAGACTCCCCCCTTAAGTTTATCATCGGCTGTCTGTTCAAAGAGTGACGCTGTTAGGCTCAGCCTATCTATATATGTTGTGGTGCAATTTTGTCCTTGGTGCAAATTTTATTTTTCTTTGTTTAAACTCATTATCATATATTATCATACATTACCATAAATAAAATTTGCACCAAGCATAAAATTGCACCACAACATATATATTATACTATGAAGTGACTGTGAGTATTACTACTCCCCCCTGGATGGGATGCTAGTCCATCACAGGGTTACCCCCAGCATTATGTCGCCGGTACCCATTTATACACCTGGGTGAAGATAGACAACATGCATGGACCACAGTTTCTTGTCTAAGGAAACAACACGACGGCAGAGACCATGCCACCGACCTTTAGATTGAAATTCCAACGCCTAACCACTAGACCACCGCGCCTCCACTTATGTCCATAACTGGAGGAAGCGAAGGGCAAAATGAAAAATTGAGAAAGAAAAACATATTTGCGATATAAGTTTATCACGTGAAAATCCGAAAGCATACTTTGTCAGAATCTTTTCTTTTTTATTTTGCTACCCAGATATGTATGTGTGTCAACCTCGCCCATATGGAAAATATACTGTAAGTCGGTTACTTTTAGGCACCTCGTGGATGTGTGATTATTCACCTCGATCGGACGAATAAATTACATATCCCCTCATTGCCTAAAATAGCCCTTACTTAATTCTGGTTGAAAGCTCGTAAACCGATTATAGGACCCATCAAAACCTTCGTTTGATGACAAGGAGTTATAAACGGGGATTTGGCGGTGTTAAATTTCTTTTTGTCTGTGGAATTTTTTCTTTCTACTAAAGCCATCTGAGCTGTCTGCCGGCATTGTTGTTCGACCTTGTTCGGCGCTGAGATAGCAGCAAAATGGTAACCGAAGCTGTTCGGGTACTGTTCTCACCGAATAGGAACAGCCCTTTACATGTTGCATTGACTTTGGTTCTCTTTCTGCAAATATCAGGTAATATACTAAGTCTTTGCGACTTAATCTTCGCAAGGGCAATCCACTGATTCTCTGCGTAGATCTGTCGATACAGCGAGGTATCAATGTGTAATTCTGCGAATCAACACATGAAATACGCTGTCTTTTTCAGCATTTACCTGGAATAAGCAACCTTCTGATCCTATTAATGGAATTCTCGGTGAAAACATTACTCTGCGATGGAATTTTACTTTAGCTACACCGGTAAAGCTTCACTCCTTTACGTTGCTTCGAGAGGGTGACGACATGATCACATATACCGATGACGCGGGGGTAGTAATTTACGAACCCTACAATGGAAGCGTTACGCTGGAGAAAATTGGAAAACCATCCTTTATCCTAATTAATTTGAAAAGAGGCGACGGAGCTAAATATTGCTGCAAAGTTGCTACAAGGCGTACTGGGGGATCGGGAAAGATGTACAAAGGTTGCACCCATCTACAAATACTAGGTAAGATTTTTCTGAAAAATAAAAATAACCATTTTTATATATGAAACTGGATAACTCCTAAAGTGCCAGAGTAAAAATATGAATAACGAACTATTAATGCTCGGCTTGTACATCTGCCTGTACCGCATGATAAACGACCACAAGGAAGTACTGCTCAATTTGAAAAGTTTCATTCAAATGATCACACTGTAGGATTTCATACTTAGACTAAAAATTATAACCACATTGTACAGCATAATTAACAGTACCATGGGAAAGTTCTGTTCAATAGTTTTCATTAAAAAACTATCACACCTTGGGTTTTAACCACAGACTCATAAGTTAAACTGAATCACTTCGTACAGCGTTATAAACAGAACTATAAGAATATACTACTCAATCACGGCTTTCACTTAAATGGCACACATTAGGATTTCATCCCCAAATTTAAAGTTTAGATCCATCTTCACCAGCATAACTGCAAGTTAGTGTTTCATTTGCATAGTAAGACTACAGGTCATCTGAAGCCTAATATCATCTTAACTGAATTGTCACCATTCGTTATTAGTCCATCGATCAGTTCCAACATAACTTATTCATCAGGTCTAATTACTTTTTTATCCTTTAGTTACTGAACAAGATAATTGCCTCTTGCTATAAGTCAACTGATGAATCATTGCCTCCATTCTATTTCGTGCTCAAAATATACATTTTTCTCTTTTGTGGGTAAAGGTCAAATAAACTTATTGCGGTTTCCTAAGGATTTGAAAAAAATTCTTCTTCCTGCAAGTCAAGCTCCAGTGTAACACAACTCACAATCGATTCAAACGCTTCATAAGCTGTCAGGAGGTCTAAGAAGTTTATTGTCCAGGCTGCTCTTTGGTTTTTAATAGGAACTGCGCTGAAACAAGGTAAAAAAGATCATATATATAATTGTCACATTTTAGGAGGATTAAAGGTGCAAAGATGTGCTGCTATCTTTTCTAATTGTTTCGATTCGATGGACCTAAGCCAGAAACAACAATCTTAACTTACAGAAAGCTGAATTGGATGAACTGGCGAGAATGTGAAAGAAAGTATATTTTTCAAGTCTTTTAGGACGGTTGCCCTACATTCTGCGTGTCTGAATAAATAAAACGCTTTTGAATTTCCCAATGTCTAGAAACTCCGTATTCGTATTTGAAGCAATGCATGTCACAGCTGCAGCACTCATGAGGACAACCGTTTCAAGTAATAATCTCTTTAAATCGTTTATTCTTTCCAGCTAATACCAGTTTCACGGATCGATTCGTAAAGCAGACATGCGATGTATCACGTACGCTGAAATCGACCACAGTACCAAGTTTGGTTTCAAATGATTTCCAGCTTTAGTAAGCCTGGGAGTTCTATAAGTGACTGAGTAACATATATTTAAATCCAATGCCAGTTCCGCAAACGGGGAAAAGACTGAATCAAAGGAGCTCTTTTGGGCTATAGCTATGCGAATCTCGGGGATTACCTCAGCTGAACATGTAACAAAAGCTACTAAGTGGTGAATTAAGGAAGACAAAAAAGGTACAACAAAATATTATGAAAAGTGCGAACAATGAACAGAAAAATGTGTCTGAGCACATCAATTAACCGTTTCCCGAATACAATATACACGCCGGTAACTCGGAAAATGAGTATATAACAGTAAAAAGTTCCTTTCATCTGCCTACGTCTCGCCCTTCTCCTCTTATACTCTCTGTCCCTCTTCACATTGTGCCCAACGCAGACGTCACCAGTCAGTCTTCTCCATTCGACTCTGTTGTTCAAACTGACTGCCATACAATCAAGGACATGGCCACAGATTTATGAGGGCTTTTGCAAGTGACCTTGAAATGAAGCCTTGGTCGACCTACTGGGCGAGAACCATGAGCCAACTTACAGCACAGCAGTTGCTTTACCGGTCTGTTATAACGATTTCTCACGAGCTTCAGTTCTCTGTCTTCAACATCTGCACGCTTTAGTACCTCTTCATTACTTTTGAACTGATCCCATTTGATGTTCAGGATAAGGATAATTCCTCATGTTATTAATGAAACATTATCTGATTTCTGCGCCGGGCGGGAAGCGACTAGGAGACATAAAAATATAAGAGTCACTTCTCAAAGGGAACACCCGACTTACGGTGCGCGGACACTACTCTAAGGCAGAAATCAGTGGCTGGCTCGTCTCAGGCAAATTTCACTAATGTTTGTCTGTTACTTAAGTCTCTATAAGGCCGTTTAACCATTGTAGGTTAGCACTACAGCCGAAACTGCTCCTTTTCAAGTTTCTCAGACAATTTCCAGTTAGCAGTTTATATGACACCTGGGTGGCGAAGCAGTTGACGTTTCAAAGCCCAAAATCGTGCAACATTTACATTTGATCAACAGAAATAAGTCATTTTGTTGAGGGGAAAATGTTGTACTGCCTGCCATTTTCTGCCATTTTATACTTTGCACGAAGCAAATCAAAATGCCAGGCAGTGTTCACATGAACGTTGATGTCTCTATCAAGTTTTTGAAGCAGATTATCATTCATCTGCAACGTTAAACAAAGGAATATGACACACGGTGTAATTTTTGCAGGGTGACCACGTTTTCGAAACATTTGTTGAGCGACTTGTATTCAACAATTGTTCTATTGTCCTCATATTTTTTTGAATGGGAGGTGTGTGGCTGTGACCCATCATCGGCATCATGTCTTGTAAGGCTTGTATGGCATGTTTAATACCTATCATATACGTATATGTCTTTGGCTTGTACATGCGAGTCAGCCATGTTGTATCCTTACGATTAAATTGAAGGAACTTTACCAGCTGTGTGGTCTTTTATATGGCCCACATCTTGAAATCCACTGAGTAAACATTTTCTGAGACGTAAATATGCGATTTTACCCGAATATGTTTGTAGACCTAACCATAACAATGTTTCCATTTTTCGAATCAAAATGGCGAAAATCAACACGCATTTTCAGACAGGGATACAAAGCATACGTATACTTACTTTTATACCACTGGGCATACCCATATAACTTACCTTATTATAGGAAATTAACAATGCACGTTGACAACGCGAAGAAGATTTACGTTACACTAAATTAACGCGAATTTTTCAAAAGTTAGGTTTACATGCATTAAATTAACGCGAATTTTTCGATAAGCATCTTGCTTTATTTACTGCGATTTTCATAATTCTGCAAACTCGCACTTTACATTTCTGAAGAAGTGAGCTATCCTCTCGGGGAGACAGAGGAGTATCGAGATCAGTCAAAAGACATTTTGAACTCGATTTTAAACGAAGACGTCCTGTCAGATGGTGACTCTGAAGAGCCAATAGAGGAGTCATGAACTAATAAGGTTTTGTAATGAAATAAAGGTGCTTTAAAATAACAATGTTGTAAAATAGCGTGCATTAAATTTACATCGACATTAATTAAGATACATTAAATTAACGCGAATTTTGTAAAATCGCGTTAATAAAGTGCATTGTTAATTTCCTATAATAAGGTATATTGTGGAGTATTTCCTCGGGACCTGAACTCCAGAGTAAGTTCTTGATAAAAATGATAATTATAATCATATCATGCATGGGGAAATCCTTTTCATTACATTTTACGCTTCACAGTCCTCTAAAGAGTAAAGTTCAAGGAATGTAAAGGCCCAAACAATGCTGGCTTCAACTTTCGTGTTTGAACGAAAGAGTGACTATTCAAATGAAAGCTTCTTGGTTGTGAGAAGTTTTTCAATAGGTTCAGTGCAAAAGTACATCTCCGTTACAAGCTGTTATACAATACGATTGCAGAGTGCTCACCATTTACACAAACCATGGATGAAAACGTAATTTCATGTATAAACCAAAAATGATTTAACTTGACCTCATGACGGAAGAAAAGGACACAAGTGCCTCCAAATTAGCTGAAGATACTGTAACGAGTAGAAAGAATAAATCACCCCATCCAACAGTCCATAATTCCTGAAAATTGTCAAAGTGAATGACGCGAACCATTTGATTATCCAACCAGATGTCCGTTTTCTCTATGTAAATGGTAAACACCCTTTGACTCTAACCAGCAATCTCCATCATAATCTCAAGTGAGTGCTGGCGCTACTACCTAGACGACGTCTGGTTTCTTCAACTAGGATCATCAATTATCGTTTTTTTTTTTATTTTTATAGTCCGTCCCACCGTTGTGTCAATCTCAGCAAACCAAACAGTGAATGAGACTGATGATGTGACGTTGTCCTGTAGTGCAACTGGTAAACCCTCTCCAAATATCACGTGGTCAAAAGCTGGTAATGAAGGCAATATCCTCAGCTCGAGCTCTTCCCTTATACTAAAGAATGTCACCAGACAACAGGATGGCGTATACTGGTGCACTGCGGATAATGGTGCCAGTAAAGCCATGGCTTCAGTAAGGATAACTGTTCAGTGTAAGTAAAACCAAAGATAAAACGTATAGGCTAAAACTCATACTTATAAAATGATCACAAAACGAAGTATATTTCAGTGTTATTTCATGGCGTTATTAATAATTCTTGTTTATATTTAGCTTACTGCGTTTTGAAACAATTTGCACTAAGATACCAGAGGAGGAATGCAAGAAAAAGGAAAAGATTAACATTGCAGTGATTACTTGACTTTCAATTTTAGGGATTGTTTTCTGTTACCATCGTGCTTTATATGGAAATAGGAGGCTTAAGACATTGCTGATCATGGCAGTATGCAGGACACGTGTCACATGTGAACCTAGTGCGCGTGTTTTGGTCTGTTCTGGAATGGGAATGAATGGAATCGAAAAGTTGAAAATTATTCCGGTCATTCTGCACATGCCATGGAAAACAAACCGTCCCCTTAACGAATTCCAATGACGCACATTTCAGAATGGTTTCCAAAAAAGCGTTCTCCAAGTAAATGACCTTGCTCGCGCAAGTCTCGTCCCATTAACTCAGATGGTGAGAGCGTCCGAACGGTTTTCGGATCGCTCATTTCCCCTCGGGGACACAGTTTCGTTTCTTGGCCCCATGCTCGTGACGTGCTGAATATGTCGAATATTGCATATGTCTCAATATGGTTATAATTAATATCCTCTAAAATCTGCAGATGCACCATCGATTACTTTATCTCCGAAAAACTACAATGTTACTGAGGGCAACAACTTAGAACTTCATTGTGCTAGTGACGGTAGACCTCCTCCCACTGTCACGTGGGAAAAGAGTGGCGGTCTAAGCAACAGTGCGTATCCACAAGATCAGCGGCTTACTATCAGAAATGCTAACCGAACCGATGCCGGTGTTTACAGGTGTACGGCTGCAAATAGCATAGGGAAACAAGCAACTGCTGCAATCCAAGTTAACGTGTTCTGTAAGTTTGTTACATTGGGTCAATCTTTAACACTCGTTACGGGATTTAAACGCTAACGTTTTGACGTTTTCTTTTTTACGTTTTTGCAGATCTTTTCTCTTAGGTCAAGAATAAAAGACCTCCGATTAGGTCTATGAAACATAGGTCTATGCAAGGACTTCTTCTTTGACCCGGACCGCCAAGCCTGACCATATGTTCGAGTCATATTTTTATAAATGTTTATCTACAACATATACTGTGTTCGCTAAGGTCGCCATGTCATAGTGCGTGGGTGTATGTGTTGATGAAACAAAATGACGAAACCAACGCGCGAAGAGTAGTCTTTTATCACTCTACACTATTTTTTGGATTTTCTGACTTGTAAACACACAGGGCCGGTTTAAACGAAGTGTAGGCGGTGTTTAACAAAACCGCGGTCTTAATCAACAATCTGGCCAACCCCAACATTTAAACATTATTTGTTGTATACAGTGTCTAGAAGGCATATGGCACATGGTAGAAAAAACATTTATATACTTTAATGACCGACTCATTAAAATAATCTTAAAACGCAGTCTAAATTACACTTCGTTTAAATATCCTGCCCACAGTCTTATGCTTATGTCGACTCTGTAAACTTTATCAACAATCTACCGAAATAAGAGTATAATCTATACATGGCCAAGATGCATTTGTTCGTCCTTCTAGATCCTCCAAGTATTAACAGAGGACCCATCAATCAAACAGTAAATGAGAGCCAAGACATTCGTCTCTTCTGTAATGCCACTGGAAATCCTCAACCACTGATCACGTGGTCAAAAGGACCTGTCCGTATAGGAATACCCTCGGTTGATGGTGTTCTCATTGTAAACAACGTGAACAAAACCCATTCTGGAGTTTACCAGTGCACTGTTAGTAATGGAGTTGGAAGTGATGCACATGCGTCGTTCACTTTGACAGTCAACTGTGAGTTTTATTCATACACTTTGTTATTCCATAATAGTAAAAAAATGCAAGTAACAGAAGCTAGTTTAAGAAACGAAAGATTATCCAAATTACATATAACTACACAAGGGAAATGCAAAGAAAGAGTAAAGACATATCAAACAAAATACTAGGGAGATAAACCTGTATGACTATCTCCATCTGCACACGAAGTAAAAAGTGAAAAAGGATACCATTGCCTCTAGCCTCATGTTAATTTCTTTGTTCCTAGACAAACCAAGAGCGAGTAACTTAACAACCACTGCATCGAAAAACACTGTCATTGAGGGCCGAGCAGTAACGTTCCACTGCAATGCCGACAGTGTGCCTTCCTCGTCGCTTGAGTTACGTTTCAAGGGCATGCCATTGAGTAATTTCAGCAACGGCACGTTTACTATTCCACAAGTGAAGGCTTCTGATCAAGGACCATACGAGTGTGTAGCACGCAATATTCTTGGAATTGGGCATATAGCAACTTTAAACCTGAGTGTGTTAGGTACGTACAGAGTGAGGGAATTCACACATCATTTTATAGTTTACTAGCTATAGTTTTGTTTCGTGCGCTCTTTCGGTTCACATCAGTCCATTTCTCGCGCAAATGATGTCATCACACCTTATGATGATGATGATGGTGATGATGATGGCGATAATGATGATGATGATGATGATAACGATGATGATGACAATGATGATGATGATGATGATGATGATGATGATGACGACGATGTAATAATGTTGTGGCCTTTGGGTGTGACCGACAAGTTAATGATATTAGGGGAATTCATTTAACTTAAGGCGATAACAATTGATTGACTACCTACTGATAATTCTTACACCATTTATTTAAATTGTATTTTTTCTTTTGCGCGATCATAGTTTTGACACTTTACTAACCCTTATCAAATTAAAATGAGAACATCTGAAGCTTTAGATAAACGAGGAATGAAAAAAGGACCTTTTCAGCTCCATTTTGGCTACACGACGATTGAACAAAATATGGCCGTGATGCCTTCATAATGTTGTTTCCGGTCAATGCATTTATAAAGATATCGTTCTATTTTTCAGTTCCACCATCAATAAACTTTGTCTCCCACAATGCAACGGCAAACGAAACTGACGACGTGGCGCTGTTCTGCAATGCAACGGGAAATCCTCCTCCAAACATAACATGGACATTTCTGAGTGGTTCTGAACCAAAGGATATTATCACAGCAAAGGAAAGGCTAAATTTCACTTTGCCAAATGTCACTAAAAGTCAAACTGGAGTTTATCTGTGTACAGCTTTTAATAACGTGATGAACTCAAACACAGCAAAAGTACATGTTACAATAAATTGTGAGTAAAAAATACTGTTAATCCTTCATTGAAGTGATTTTTAAGTCGAACCTGTCGTAAAGGCCTGGCCAAACGAATAAACCAATGCTGTTGCAGAATTGTGTAATAACGCTGGATAGGCGTGTTTGATTTGTGTAACCAAATGTATGTCTTACGATGTTTGATAATACTTTCGTAACGTTTTACGAAGTTTGATTTTCTTTAAATCTCCCTTTGTTCTCGAGACAGCCAAAACTCTTTTCGCGGGCTTGTTAATCATTCGTTGTTTAACGCGAAGCAATGAGACATCCTCGCAAAACTTTCTACACATATCGCTTCATAAAGAATGTTTTATTTGTTTGGCCATCGAACGTCTCATTTCCTCGGCCGGACTGAAAAGATGATGGGTGTTTGTATGGGAATTCAGTGTCAAATATTTTCTAATATTTGTGAACTGGGAAAAAGACTTTACTCATCAATTTTGAGAAATGTAGCAGTGTTATAAAGCGCGCAGTTACGTTTTTTTTGTTTTCCATACATTGGTCGTTGAAGTCCAGGGAAAAATATACAGACAAATTTATAAAAAAAAATAATCGTATGCTTTTTAACTCAGCTACCTCCCTCAAATTTGACGAGTAAAACCTTCTTCCTGGGAAAGTGTCCAATTCACAAATATAAGAACATTTAAGTTTTACTGAAATTATTTGACACTCGATTCCTATTAATACAAACATGTACACTAAATTTGGCGACACGTTAATACTGATTACCAATGATCCCACAACAAGTGCGAATTCCTCTATGGTCGATACACACGTCTGAAATACAGTTGGTGGTCGTTGAGACTTGCAGAAGTCGTAGGAATATAATGATAACTTGCTTCCGTTGCTCAGCTATTGCGGCAAGTGTGAAGTTAAAAAAATTCTTGATTTTTTTTCGATTGCATTGCCTAGATAAACCAGAGATCAAAGACGGAGGCTCTACGCAGAATATAATGTCCTGGATTAACCGCAAAACAGAGATTATGTGCGAGGCGGAAGGGGTTCCAGTACCAGAGATTACATGGAATCGCGATGGTTCAGTGACATCTTCAAAAGAGTTTAATTCCCGCGTCAGTACACTCACGTTCACTCCTCAAGAACAAGGAGACTTTGGTGCTTATGTGTGTCAGGCAAGGAACCTGCTCGGGTCAGTGGAAAAACACATTACTATCAAAATCTTAGGTAAGCTTCATACGGGAAAGGAGGAAAAATTTACTAAAACAAAGTCCAGTGCACCACATGTCCGTGGAGTTATATTGGTGAAACCGGAAGGTCTTTTAACACCAGAAAGAAAGAACACACCAGAAATGTCAAAATGCACACCAAAGGCTCAAATATTGCAAATCATGCTTGGTCCAAGAATCATCACATTGACTTTGAAAATGCATTTATTATTCAGACAAAGGCAATTATCGCCATCTTAAGACCCTTGAGTCCTGACACACCGCAAAAACTGTTGATGTTGACAATAACTCATGCCCGCTTCCCAATCGCTATGGCATTCTTCCTAATAAACATTAACTTTCCCACGTTTAAGATATCATGTAAGTTTTTACATTCTTTCGCTTTTGTCATTTTAGCTTTTGTATTTTTTAACTTTTTGCGTTCAACGATAGGAGAACGCTATCTAATCTGGTCGGGTATCGGTCTGGGCGCAGGGGATTGTGGGAGGAATTGGCTGGATGCTATGCGATTTCAGGGCTTGGGCGCCATCTTGGACTGGCTAACCGCTCGCCTCGATTTCATGTGGGGGCCTCGAGCCCAGATCGAACGCACTTTACTAATCGATGATTATTGCTAGTTTTTAAAATTATTCAGAGAACGTCTTTCACTTTTTAAAAATAATAATAACAAAATCCCGAGTGTTTCTAAATTAACACAAAGTATAGACGTTGAAGTTAAACTTGATAGATATATGTCAATAATTAATAAAAAGACGAAATCCTATGGTGTGACCATTCAAATGAAACCTCTTCAGCAGTACTTTTGCATGGTACCATTTGTTCTAACTTTTGAGTCTGTTGATGAAATCCTATGGTGTGACCATTCAAATGAAACCTCTTCAGCAGTACTTTTGCATGGTACTATTTGTCTTTTAATTATTTTCTAAAATGAAATTTGGAATTTTTAGCTTGAATTTTGATTTTTGGCTCTCTTGGGAGTTAAAGGGCTAAATAAATAACAATTCAAATGACAACAACTTTGCTTTTTCTCGAAAGGGAAACTTCAAATCATATCCCAAAGAATATGGATGGGGAGAGAGGGGGAGAGTGAGGTGTGAACATCCAGCTTCCCTTACCCATTACTCCCAGCTCCGACCCTTCTCTTGGTGTTTCCCTATTATCAATACTTTGAATTTTTCTCCGTCCCTCCCGCTTTCCACCACATTAGAAATCCTGCTTTTTTCCCTTTCATTTCCGGTCACCCGTAGTCGCCTCACTTTATTTTGTCCCGGAGTCTCGCCGTCTACTGTCTCGCACCCCAGGCCCAAAGGAACTGGCCACTTCACAATAATCTTTTCTTCCCACCCATAGAGGAGCCAGAAGCGCCAACAATGCTGCGAATTGATCCAGGATTTGATCATTTGGAAATCCACTGGAAGGCCTCCGTCACCAATCCGGCTAGTCCAGTTCTGGATTATCTAGTGCAGGTTAAAGAGAACGATGAATCAATGCAGTGGAAGAACTGTACACAGATTGAAACGTTCCCTACCTCATTGACATGTCTTATAAAAGATTTGAAGAGTGAGACGAAGTATATTGTACGAGTTGCTGGACGGAATGTTGTGGGTTACAGTGCGTTTACAGAGAAAGAAGTCCAAACAGAACCTAAAGGTAAAGTCAATTTTATGTTACTTTTTAAAGAAAACTTTACGTGAAAATGATAAAATTTTAAGTAGAGTAAATGTGTTCAAATGTGCTTATCATCGTTAGGTTCAAATGTGAATAAAATTAAGGTTGTGCAATTTGTTGTTTGATTGTTCTAAGATTCGGTTTCCTATTTCTGACCGAATTATTTATGACACATCCAGTTCAATTGTCAGTTATTTTTTTTCCAGTTCATTTTAGCGGTTGCTCGTCACAACGCTTCGGGGTCAGTGTTTAGTTCTTTTTTGGAGGCGTTCA
This sequence comes from Cladopsammia gracilis, assembly GCA_022457155.1. Classification (NCBI taxonomy): domain Eukaryota; kingdom Metazoa; phylum Cnidaria; class Anthozoa; order Scleractinia; family Dendrophylliidae; genus Cladopsammia; species Cladopsammia gracilis. Next base: position 367,821 of record JAJGOT010000382.1, read on the forward strand.
GCTCTAAATTGTAGCTCGGCATACCTTGGTATGATATGATGTTTCTTTTTTTGATTCAGTTCACTGCGAATACTAATTATGTTCTAAATCGATCCAAGGGGGGGGGGGGGGGGGGGGGGGAATAGATCGTAATCACTCGTCAAAAATACGAGATTCTGTAGGGCATAAAACAACCATACGATAATATTATTTCAAATGATCCACGCATTGATGTAACTGATGAAACTGCGATTAATTAAGCTTGTAGTAGTTTTTGTTACAGTCTGTTATTGTTCTTCAGGCAAGATAAAAAAAAGCGCATGAATAAAACTTTTGATACTCAGGGCTTGCTTTATTAAAACCTCTAGGTACTTGTCTTACCGTTGAGTTTCATGCAACAGGATCTTCATTCGTCATGTTTTTATACATGGGAGTACACACGGGAAATTAACGCACATTTCAAGTTGTCAGTTTACTATCTGTCAAGGCAGTCCCAAATATTGGACTACTTATGCCGTCATTTTTCATGGTCATGGCTTGCGGAATGTTTCGCAGGCGCGTGTGTGCCCGCCCGTGTTGGACAACATCCGGGATCTTGGCAATTTTGAAAAGTCCTGGTTCATAAGTTTTATCGAGAAAGAGATGGTCAAATTTGAGTCCATTTTGTGGGAGCAAATTGGTATTGATACAAAAGATTTCGAAGGTCACACGATCAAGCGTGGGTTTGAAATTGTACCCAAGCACCACCTTAAGCATGCTCAATAAATTCCTGGCACGATTACTGTAAAACCTTTCCTTTCTCGTGTCGAGATAAAAAGGTAAAATATATTAAGCATTTTAACATTTTGTTTAAACATGAGATATCCCAAAGCTATAGAACTAATCTTTTAGACCTTTTCATAGAGATGGGAACCTTTGGACGACAGAAAGGCATGTCGGGATACATTGTTGACTACATTATTGCAGGCGTCATTGGTTTCAGTGTTCTGGCGGTGGTTATTATTGCTATAGTAACAAACAGACGGCCATGTCACAAAGGTTTGTTTTCTGTGTGATATTTATATTTAGCCATTATGTAACGCACTTATTTTCTTTTTACTTGTTATCTGAAAGCATTCCGTTAATTTGGACTATATCACTAAATGAAATCAAATCAATAACCATGTTTTTCGCTGTACTTATAACAGCTTATTGATAGTAGAGCAGGAGCTCTCCAGAAACTCTTTTGGACTTTGCAAGAAGAGCACAATATTTAAGTACCAGACTATAAGTAACAATAATTTAGGTATCTTGCTGCTATATGTTATTGATAAATATCACGAAGTTTTGTTTCAAAAGATATATTTTGTTCATCTTGTTAAATTTCGTTTTGAAAAATGTATAATCTTTCAGATTTAGGAAGGTTATACCAAATTTGACATCCATCGCAGGAGGCGGACCCAGGAATTTCTGAAAGGGGGGTTGTACACCTTAATACCTTTCCACGCCGTGGTCGTGGGTGGAGAGCGTCGTAGGCGCGAGCTTCTTTTACCCTCTAAAACACCATTTCCAGCATTTCTGAAACTCGAAAAGTGTCTGTGATGTCAAGATATAAAATCTGGAGTTAACCTTAATTCTTAATTCTCCTGGAGAAAGTGTAACAACTACGTATAAAACAATTTTATTCTATTATTTTTATGAACCACAAGGTGGAGACACGAAGAGTCAAACATATTTTAAAACTCTCTCAACCTCTCCACTGGATCCGCCCCTGTCTCGCCTCACGTGGCAGTAAATACAGCATCTTTTTGTGATTCATACAATAAACATGTTAAATACCCGAGCTGTGCGTGATCTCCAAAGCTACTGAATCGTTTCAAGATCGCGCGGACAGTCCAAATTTTCATTTTGGAGGGTGCGGGCAAATAACCAAAAAGATTTGAAGACAAAGATTTCGAAAGATATGCAAAATGCAAAATGTAAAAGCCAAAACACAAGTCAGATTGAACAGATGTATTAAAATCCCGAGCGTGGGGCTCTCATATAATAATGACAGGGGTGCTCGGCGTACTTTGTCGGGGCTTGTAGATTAGTACCGCTTAGGGTGCTAAAGGCGGGAACTATTGTGTCAGTTTTTGTGTTGTTTTAGAATTGGTACCTCTTAGGGTTAAAAATCCATGTCAACTATTTCCATCAAACGAGATTCTGTTACCTTTGAGGGTGTCATTTGAAAACCTCCGACTAGCAACCCCGTCATTTTTATATGCCCCCCCCCCCCTCCCCCTCCCAGATTAAAATTGAAATTAGAGTTTTGGCTACTGAGACTAACCTTGTTTTTAACTCACTCCACTAAGTAATTGTTTGTTAATGGTCAAATACCATTTTCTATACTTTTTAGGCAGTACGGAGAGCAACGGGTACGAAAGGTAAGCGCGAATCTGTGCGTGTTCTTTTCAGCTAGCTCTTGATGTTACTTATTTTTGTGTACTTGTCATAAGTAATTTAGAAAAAAGGATCCAGGTAAAACTACTGTGTAAATAAATGTTATAATTATATTATCTTATCTATCCGTAAATAAAACACTGCTCCAGTTAGAAGACGTGCCGCTCAATTTGAAAGTAGTTGGATAAATATGTTGCGTCTTCTAATGTATTGCTTTCATTCTTATTTCCATATAGTTCCAATGTATTGCTTTCATTCTTATTTCCATACAGTTTCAATGTACAGTCGGACCTCTATTAAGCGGCCACCTATTAAGCGGCCACCCTCCATTAAGCGGCCACTTTCCAAAGTCCCGAATTATTTGTCAGTAAAGTGCTGTATTCGATACTTCTATTCAACGGCCACCTCTATTAAGCGGCCGCGGCCACCTTTTTGCTGTTGCAAGTTTAGTATTTACTGTATTTTTACCTCTATTAAGCGGCCAGCAAATCATCTTTTCAAGCGAAATGGTGACAGATAATATGAAGGTGATAACTGATGATAACAAGAAAAACTGCAATTTAATCTCCACTTGCCCAGTTTCACGGTTACCAGGACCTTGCCCTATCTATCGGAAAGGCAAATGACTTGATCTTCTCGTTACAACTCCGAGCTCCACAACGGCAAACAACAGTGACGGATTATTTTAAATAAATCGTCCGTGAAATATTTTGAGCTAAAATGTTTACAGACTACTGGTGCAAAAAAGGCCTAAGAAACTTGATGTTTTGTTACATTGATTTGCATATTTTTCTGTACCTACTCAACACCAAAAAATACTGTACTTATCGACTACATGCTCTCTGTGTTAGAGCTAGAACTTTGCACGGACTTGAAATGCGCAAATACAGGGCACTTAATTTTTTGTTTCAATGATTTTTGCATTTATCTTCACATATGTTCACTTTTCAACAAGCCTTTTGCTATATAGAGGCAATAAAATTACGTTGTCTGCCATTTCTATCCAATTTATACTGTACCTCTATTAAACGGCCAACCTCTATTAAGCGGCCAGTTTTCAAAGTCCCGAGGGTGGCCGCTTAATAGAGGTCCGACTGTATTACTTTCATTCTTATTTCCATATAGTTCCAATGTATTGCTTTCATTCTTATTTCCATATAGTTCCAATGTATTGATTTCATTCTTATTTCCATATAGTTCCAATGTAGCACATGTGGACGGCCATGACAACACAGCCTTTATCGAAAATCCCAGGACTGAGGAATTAGACGTAAGTTGACCGCTCCCGTCAATTGAAAAAGCGCTCGATAACAGAACATTTCGCACGGGGAGGTGCAGCGTACACCTCCCTAACAAGGACACTGTTATGCTTCATCTTAGTGAAAAAACCGTCCACCATGTAGTGATGTTTGCAGATAGGTGTACTCTAAATTTAACTACAGGTGTCTGTTATTTTCCTTTGTTGTCTTAAAGGGACAGTATCCCGCTGAATTATTGAAATTTTACTGATAATCTAATTTCCATGTTATTTTGCCAAAATGGATTTAGGCGAGTAATGCAGACTGAACAAGTTGTCTTTTAGTAAAGTACAGGGCCCGGTTATTCAAAACGTGGATAGATAAATCACTATCCAGCGGATAACACAATGGATTTTGTTAAGACTTATCCGCTGGATAGTGATTTATCCGGTGGATAGCGCTATCCACCTTTTGAACAACCGGGGCCTGGTGTACAAGGATGGAGGACATGCGGTCCAGAAATCAAAACTAACATTCTGATAAAACTTTGAGTTTTTAGCCGTAATTTTTTCCCTTTAGTTTATTTTTCTTTGCTTTTATCACTTTTGGCCATTTTTTTTCTACATGTTTTAAGATGATAAAGCAAGCTTAAAGCAAGCTCCTGATCATATTCATCAAACTACGATATCATCAACCAGGCCACTGTCTTAAAATCCTTTCACTTCCAGAGTCAATAGTGGAGACATGCAATGAAGTTCTAACTTTTGAGTCTGTCAACAAAATTATATGGTGTGACCATTCAAATGAAACTTCTTCGGCAGTAATTTTGCATGGTACAATTTATTTTTCAATATTTTACAAAATGTTTTTCTTGAATTTTTATCTTTAGCACTCTTGGGAGTTAAGGTATTCTGACCATGCAACAAGTCCTCTTGTTAATAATTTATAGCCTCGCCTTGTAATGAAACAATGTATTTTCGTTTACAGGAGCAAGTGTGACAAGAATAGATGGATCATGTAGATATAGAATTCAAGCTGGCCTTTAACATCTAGCCTGTGAACAGGTTTCTTTTTGGGGAATCGGGTTATGTTAAAATCGGCGAGCGAAGCGAGGACTGGAGAAGAGGGAAGGGGCGGCGAAGCCTGTGGACTCGCCTTTGATGCCGCCCTTCCGCCCCCTAGTAATTATCCTGTTACTATATTGGCAACAAGTTAATTAAAATGTCAACAAGTTGTCATGTTTTAATTCGGTTGAATGCATCGTTAGTTTCGGTAGTAGTATAAAAATAGACAGGCTAAACACGACTCCCAGTCTTCGCATACCTCTTCGCATTCTATCACCGCATACCTGTCAACAAGAAGTGATCTGACCAATCAGCTCATGATATCAGATTCTGGTATCATGGAACGGCGGCATCAAAGGCGAGTCCACAGGCTTCGCCTTCCTTTCCCTCTTCCCCAGTCCGCGCTCGGCTCGCTTCGCTCGCCGATTTTAACCTAACCCAATTCCCCAAAAAGAAGCCTGTTCACAGGCTATTAACATCTAAAGTTACATACTTAGCTAAAGTAGTCAAGTTTCTTTTTATAGATTGAAGTAGTTTTGTGAAACCACGGCTAAAACTATCTTCTAATAACAGCTTGGCTAGCTGGGGCAAAGTTTTGCCATTGTTCCCTTGCAGAATGACAATAGTTATTAGCCGGTGTAAACAGGTCATGCTCTGAAGGAGGTCAAATTTGATATAATGGCTCTAAACTTCAAAAGTGTGTTGGACCAAAGCGAATGCGTTTTGAAATACGTTTAAGAAAGAGTAAGTTGATGTATATATTCGTCGTGTGTTTTTGCGTATGATTGAGATTGTAGAACCATTACGAGTCGCCGTTTTAGGCGAAATGTGTGCACATTTACTGGCCTTGATTATAAGAATAAAGCGCATTAAACAATTGTTTGAAACAATATAACATTCGTGACAGAAATATTAAAACAGAAAGAGGACAGAGAACGGCCAATATTGGATAAGAATAAAATAGTTTTGGAAGAATTTCTGCAGACGAGTGCGATCATTCAAATGAGTTATTGAACAGTGCGCCGTTTAATATACTGTAAAAGGCAGTTTACTTTGTCAAAACACAAGGGCTTGTCAATTTTCTAAGGCTTTAGTTATAACAACATGAAACAACGTGCCAACAACGTAACAACGTAACAACGTGTAACAACGTGCCAGACTGATAAGTGTGGAAATATTTATCATTTTGGCATGAATAAAAATTAGGATATGTGACCTGCAAAGGTATTTTGAGCAAAAATATTTTAACTTTGTCCTTAAAAATTAGGTTCATAATTTAATGGATGTCAGATACATTGTTTCTATGCTTGGTCTTGTGAAAGAAATTAAAAAGAAAGGTGTGATAAAAGGACTATTAAAAAATAGTCTTCCGTTTTTGTTCAATGGTTTTCCAGGAATTTTTGGCATAACACGTGATTTGCAAGTGGAAAAGACAATGTATCTAACTCTTTACTCTGCCAAAGTTTCACGTTTTTATGAACATGCATGATCTTACAAGATAAACCAGCCCCTTACTTTTACAGCAAAATAATAGGAAGCCCATGTCTTAATGTACTTGAGTTTTGAGATTTCTTAGTGTGACATTCAAAGAAAGATATTTAGTAGTAGTTTCATATGCTGGTGATTATTTAATGTGGATTTTTCAAGTGAAGGGGTTATTTTTCAGAAATCATGGCCCTCGGCAATGAATGTTGATTTCGAGTTTTTCTGATTTCTTTGTTTGGAACTGGTGGTTTAAAGAGTTAGGTAAGAATTACCTTAGATGGTGCTACCTTAAGGTTACCTCTTCAAACTATTGAAAAAGGTTTATTTCTTTTGCAAATAGTGTGTTATGTCAAAACATTAACAATTCACTGAAATGAGTTGACAGTATCATTAAAAATGAGATATAGTTGTAAGTAATGTTTTTATGTCAATTATAATGTTAATTAGAAAAGTGTGTCAAAACGGAAGCATTTAGGAGTCAAATAAAATCAAGTGTAAAATACTATTACTTTTTATATATTGTTTATTGCAACGCAATGTAGGGAAAAAATCACACCTTTATAAACGTCATCATTATCATTATTGTCGTCATCATCATCATCATCATCACCATCATCATCATCATCATCATCGTCATCATCATCGTCATCATCATCATCATCATCATCATTATCATTATCATCATCATCATCATCATCATCATCATCATCATCATCATCATTATCATCATCATCATCATCCTTACCCTCGTCATCGTAATCGTCATCATCGTTATCGTTGTCGCCATCTTCCAGCTTTTTTCTTCTTTTTCTGTTCATCTTGATTTCAATTTCTACTTCCTACTGCTCTGCTGGTTTCTCTAGAAATATTTCTCGGGGGAGGTCCGGTCTGTAACATAATTAATTCGAGAAAAAGATAAATAAATAATATTAATAAATAATAACTTTATTTCTGTGTCAGAAATTATAGCAGTTACCCACTTAGTAAGAGCACAACTAAAACAATAAATGAAAATAGTATCCTATTCCCTTCCCTAATTCCTTTATTTCCTCGAAAGTTTGTATTAAACAGTAGCTTCCCTTTTCCGTCTAAATGGAATTTAAGCCTCTTTCAGACCTACATTAAATGTAAGCAAATTTACATAAACATGTCTAAGACTCAAAGCCATTCGGTGCTAGCCTGAGAGAAATCTGCGAGAACAGACGCCTTTTTCCGGCTTGTGTTTGTATCTGCTCTCGCAGGCTAATACGAATGAACTAATAAAGCAAGGCTGACTGTACAACTGGGATTATAAGTAAATTCTTTCCAATATTTCGTCAATCTTCTTCTTCTGCTGCTGACTTCTTCTTCCCTGAAGAACTCAGGCCGTGCATGACGAAATGTTGGAAAGAATATACTTATAATCCCAGTTGTACAGTCAGCCTTGCTTTATTATGCTAACGAGAAGTCCTAGGACCACTGCAAAGCTGATACAACGAGTAAATATATTTGAAACAATATTTCGGCTGGCCAGACCAGCCTTCTTCAGGTTATAAGATGTTATCGTTAGTACATTGATTCATTTTAGCTGATTAGGTCTCCTCCTGTGAGATCCAACGAAAAACCAGCAGGATCTTCGTCCACGGTTTTTGTAGTTAAACAAGTTTTTGCTTTATTAGTTCCTTCGTATTTATATCAAATTTGCTGACTAGATTCACCAGGATCCGACGCTTTTGCATTGTCCGTTGGCCCTTGAAGATATTTCCAAAGTGTTCTCGCAGGCTAGCCTGAGATACCCTACCCATCCCAATCCTGTAAATTTTTAGGAGACACGCACCCTCCCTCATCCTCGTGGAGCACCCATCCTGCCCCTCCGTTCTACAGGGGGAGCTAACATGCAGTCACCCAACCAGATTCAATTTCTCCAGCTATCACAGCGGGGCGCAGTCCTGCGCTATCAACTCTCCTTGCAAAACGGTTTTCTGTTACTTCTAAGGGGTTCCTTTCAAAATCTCTGACAATCACCCTTCTAATTCTCAATTTTATATGAGTGCCCCCCCTTCCCTGTTTGAGATATCAGGATTTCACTGTATTTCTTTTGCTTGTTTTTCCCTTTTATTCTAGATTTCAATTGCTACATCCAGAGCAATTGTGCTGAATCCTACTCTGCTGGGCTTAATAGTTCTTTCTCGCGCGAGCGAAATACAAAGCGTCTGCTTTCTGGTTTAGAACCGCCATTCTGTATTGCCTTAGGGTCATCAATGACGTCATGAATTCAAGTGAATGAAAGGAATTTGTTTCCCTTGAAAATTTCCAATCTAAAATGACCCATTTCAAAGCTAGGGCATAGTCCCGTGAGAATTATTCCTTTATCTTTCTAAAAATTATGCATTCATATAAACGATCATATGATAATACTCTCAAGAGTAACATCAAATGTGATTAAACAAACACGCCGAGGTAAAAAAACTATTGTCCTTATTTGCTGATAACAGACAAGCAACATTGCACGAATGATCAATCACAATTTGAGTGACCCATCTATTTTTACCAAGTGACCATCGCGTGCCTTCTTATGATCTTTGTTGTTTTAAAATTTTCAAGAGGTATAATTTCGAATGACCTCAAAATAACAATGTCTGATATATTTAGTATTCTAGACTGTGATAGATACTATGTCTTACCTTTCAAACATGACTACACACGAATATTTAACCAACCATGCAATAAGAACTGAACAGAGGTCACGGTATTGACGATTCAACCATATTTTGTTTCAGCCTGCAAACAAACAATACCCTACCTTTTACAGTGTTTGGCTTTTTGTAAACAGAAATCTTCACTTAGCTGTAAAAGCGTTCACTTGCATGCTAAAAAACTGCCTAACCGACGCTAGAAGTAAATGGGAAAGGGAGGCTAACCCAACGTGTGCGCGGAGAGAGCGCCGAGCACTAAGGGAGGCGTTAATGCCTTTCCGCGGGGGGTGGGCACTCCTCAAAATTCTTGGTAGGTGGGCAGGGTGTTTCTTTAAAACCTAATCCATTTCCAGACCAAAATAGGTCATTCTGCCAACCCACTTCCAATCCTAACCTCCTCCCCCCCCCCCGAGCCTACCATTCCTTCTAGCGCTATATATCCAGTCAAACCTCCTCCAACTCCCCCCGAACTTACCATTCCTTCTAGCGCTATCCCTGCATGCTATCCAGTCAATTCAAAGGTCACACGGTGTTTCCATATTTTTCTCATTACAAACGAAATTTTAAACGAACAATACTTTATCAGATGTGATTGTCTTTACATTTTCATTAAACAAAGGTCACACAGCGTCTGCTATATTTACACTGCGACAATTATACGAAAATTTAAGCAAACAATACAATGACAGAGTCAACAGCGCTAGCTATTGGTTTTCTGTGAATAAAGGTCACTCTAAACGCTTTTTTTCTAGTGAAAGTTAACACGACACCCTGCTGATCTTTAAAGAGGATGGAACAAAGAAAATTTAAGTGGAATTTGTCTTAATCGTTAATGTAGATATCAGTTTTCTACTTTTGCTCTCAGTTGTAACAGATTAGAAGCTTGGCTTACCTTTCACCATCTCCACTAAAGATGCTCTCCGTTTTGTTCACGATATGTTTTGAACACATTCTTTAATGATTTTTGAAACTAATTTCGTGACTGTACTTTGACAGACATTTTGTACAGGGCGCGCCATTCCCTCGTCACCCCCCCCCCCCCCCCCCCCACACCCCCTTTTTACTTATCAACGGAAACAATACATCGGTTGTTTTGGAGTTCTAGAGAAAAGAACGCAGTCCACTCATGAAAAGTATGTCAGCTGTTCATCTGCTGATGAAATATCACATTGCATGCTAGTTTTGTCACAGCACTGGTAAAGCGAATCAGGGGTAGTAAAGTATTCGCCAACTTGCAATATTTCATCCGTGGACCGTCTTTCAAAGTCAGATACTTTTGCAATATCATGGGCGTTGTGAAGATTTTTTGTCTGCCTCGTTCAAGAAAAGCGTGCAGACATTCCGTCTTCGTGCTCGTCATCACGCTATTCGTATTATCCTCAGGTAAGCTTGTTTTTTCACTCAAAATCTTAAGTTGAGCTTTGAGAAATTATAGATTTCCAATGTGTAAATCTAGTTTGCGGTGGTTTCCGTTTAATACGCACAACCAACTTTTCGCTATGTACACCTTTGGGACTACGATTTGGTGCTCGTAGTAACAGCGGGAGCTATTTTCAGTAGATATTATGCACTGGGACTTTAGGGGTTCTTTTTTGGGGTATTGGGTTAAAAGAAATCGGCGAGCGGATTCGCATACTTCCGGGACTTCAACTTCAACTCCTGTCCGTTATAATTAAACGGAGCATCCATTATAGCGTGGTGTCCACAAGGCGGGAGTTGACTGTACCTCACAAACAGTAGTTCAAAGAAAATTCAATGTGAAATGAATTCTGTAAAATTAAATAAATAGTTCTGAACCCTTCGTAGTGTGTAAATTTTAAGACACCCTGTGAACGATTTCTGTAAAGTAATAAATCGAAGGAGTGGATAAAAGTTGATGCGACAGTTTAGTCGCATGTAGGAAATTAGTGTTAAAGCTCATAAATGTAATTTCCCCAAGGTAAATTGTGAGGGATTGGCATCTTCTTTGAAGCTTGCACTTATGTGCTACGGTTATACAGCATTTGAATGAGAATTATTTTATTTAAACGAGATATATAGAGATGCTATTTTTAACTGGAGACTGGAGATGTTCGCGTTTCTTCTGGTAAAGATTGATCGAATATAGAGGGATTACGACAGATCCTGCGGAAATAAACACCTTTCAAGCTTGAAAGAAATCATTTGACACAGACGGGGAACCAGCTGCCCTCCCCCCCCCCCCCCCCCCCATTCACCCCCTCACCCGTATGATGGAGTCTGAATCGCCACTATGATAACATCGTCTGTATCGTCATGTTCAGTCTTACTTTATAAAGGCTGTACAGTTCTAATTCTGATTTCCATTGTTTTCAGTTCATGCTAGTATTATTTGGACCAAACAACCTACAAATCCAACATTCGGAGTGCTGGGTGAAAACGTCACCCTCGAATGGAACTACACTCTTCAGGGAAACCACACTTTTGACGATTTCCTCATGAAGAGACTCGAAAACAATGGATTTTACGAGGAAATATTAAAGTACTCAAGCGATGGAACAAAAGTTATCTTCACAGACTATCAAGGGAAATTCGACTTGGCGAAAAATGCAGCGCCAGCTTTAATGCTAATTAAAGCCGAGGAGAGTGACGAAACAATTTATTGCTGTCAAATCGGCAGTAAAAAAGGCCATAAAGGTAGAAATTGTGTTCAACTAAAAATAGCAGGTAAGCCTTGTTAATTACGGTACTAAGAATCTTATGATAATACGTAAGAGATATTTTAAGCCAAAAGAAGATAAATGTTTTATTCAATAATAATAATAATAATAATAATAATAATAATAATAATACATTAAAATTCTAATTACGATAAAATATGTACATTTGAAATGGTATCATAAAAGACTCGTGAATAATAATAATAATAATAATATTTTTTTTAAATATAAAACAAGATGTTTATTAACAACTCAAATAACTATTTACAATACATTAAAATTGTAATTATGATAAAATATGTACATTTGAAATGGTATAATAAAAGACTCGTGAACATTACATTTTTAAAATGAAACTGATCATTGTCATAAAAAATAATAATAATCATCATAATTTTAATTATTATAATCAACAAATAATTTTATTAACAATTAGAATAACTATTTACAATACATTAAAATTCTAATACGATATGATATGTACATTTAAATAGTATATCTAGCGTTACATTTATTTACGTTTTAAAAAAAAGAGAAAACTAATTATAATAATAATAATAATAACAATAATAATAATAATAATAATAATAATAATAATATTTTTATAGCGCCAAATCCACTAATTGCCCATGGCGCTTTACAATAAGTATATTAAAAATACATAAAAATTAAAAAAAAACATTAATTAATAAAAATTGATTTAAAAATTACATTAATCAATAAAAATGGATTTAAAAAATTAGTAAATTGAAACAAAAAATACATAAATACATAAATCGAAGATGAATACAAAAATGAGAGCGTACATGTCGATGTCGAACTTTGCCAACACAGTTAATTATGTTCACTGGATCTTTCTGAATCTGTTGTAAATGTGCCCTCGACATGTGAAATACCAATGTAATACGAGCCCCGAAAGTACGCATTGTAATTTCCACATCACCGGCATGCTTGTATTATTAGTGCGTTCGGCCAATTTTTTGACACGCCGATCGATATTTACACGCAAGCATATAAGCATAAGCAAGCATAAGCACAAGGATGTTTACGCGTGCAATAAACATAAGGGGCACAGGGGCAAAGACATAAAGTTTTGAATAACTCAGTTTCATTAACGCTTTACAAGAACTCGGTTCTTACTCAGTTTTGACTTGTGTTACTGTCTTACAGTTCGAACCAACATCACAGCTATCTCAAGAAATCAAACAGTGAATGAAACTAATGACGTGACACTGTTATGTAACACAACTGGCAAACCAATGCCAAACGTGACATGGACGATACGAGGAAACAAAGAATGGAAGCACCAGGGATCTGCTCTCACATTAAGGAACATCAGCAGAGACCAACATGGCGAGTACTGGTGTACTGCAAAAAATCCAGTGAGTAACGCAACAGCCTCCGTCACGGTCACTGTCAACTGTAAGTAGAAGAAACTTAGTTGGAAATTAATATTTTGAAAATAATTGAGCCACTTTATTAAAGAGATTTCGGATTCACAGTTCTTGGCACTAATATCAAAGTAATTTGCATAATTTTCAAGAGTTATGTTAACCTCAAAAGCAGTTACCTTGCTGTATAGTAGAGTTAAATTAACTCCATTAGTGGTTGGAGTTATTTTAACCCCAGATTTGGAGTTAAATTTGGAGTTAAAATGACCCCCAAAAAGGGATTCTTTTGAACCTAAAATTTTAAGTCCACTTTTGGAGTTAAAATAACTCTTTGGAAAATTGCAGTGTGAATGTCAGTTGCACACATGTCAAATATTATGCTGCTGACAAGGCTGTATCTCACACCTGAATTAAAACCTACTTCAACACGTTTCTTTATTTTACTTACAAACATTAATTTCTAACATTGCAAATCACGGCAGATGCACCATCAATCACTCTACCTCAGAAGAGAAATGTGACTAAAGGCGATGATATAGAACTTTATTGTGCAAATGATGGTAGACCCCCTCCTATTGTCACGTGGTCAAAAATTGGTGGGCCAAACAACCGTGTCTATCCGCCTGGTCAGTGGCTTAACATCACCAACGCAAACCGGACTGGTACCTACATGTGTATGGCCACAAATGGAATTGGAAAAGAGGCAACTGCTACAATTGAAGTTGATGTGTTATGTGAGTGTTGTTTGATTTTTCCTTTTGGCGTAAAAAGTAGTTTAAATAGTTTGAAAATAATGTCAATATTTTGACAAATATGTTCCATTAAATTAAAGTGTTACTTTTTATTGTTTGATATCATTTTATTCACGTGGTTTTAACACCAAGTCACGAACGTGAAACAAACACTTTGATCGGTATATTTAACGAAAATATAATGGAACAATAGAATGTTCAAAATGATATTATTTCATTTGCAATCTCGCAATATCGTCACAGATACATCACACTGAGTATAAATGGATGTCCTCGCGCCTGTAGCATGAAATAACTATTTAGAAGTATGCCTCTTGGCTGTTGCCCCTTCCGCCTGGATGGATGCTATAGTTTTTTCGTAAGATTGCCCAATGATGTGTATTTTTGTTAGATTTTCCTCAAAAAATTGACGATACCCATATATAATATATTTGAGCAGGGAGACATAAGGTGGAGAAAACAAGAACACTGGAACTACTGGTATTAAATGATTCAACAATAAGCATGGGTTATTGACCAAGTTTGAGGTCGAAACACTGAGCTGGATATAATCAAAGTTTGTGGTTGTTTTGTGCATGGTTATGAACGAAGAAGTTGAGGTCCACAACCACTCACCAAATAAGTGATATCCGGTCAACCGAGCGTGATGAGGTAATAAAGGAACGATTCGTTCATTTATTTTAATAAATAAAATAAAATAAAATAAAACAAAATAAAAGTAAATAAATTAAATAGTAAATTCAAATAAAATAAAAACGTTCCAAACGACAAGGACCACTTCAATCACCGGGCTATTCCGAATAGGCAAGATCATGATAAGCCTAGCTTTACAATAAAAACAATTACTGGCTGTATTTTTTTCTTTTTTGCCTTAAGATCCACCAATTATTGACAGAAAACCTATCAACCGAACATTGAACGAAACACAAGACTTACGTCTGGAATGTTACGCCACTGGAAATCCGAATCCACTGATTACGTGGACAAAAGTGCCGGACAATACACCGATGGACTCAGCTGATGGCGTTCTTACTATAAATAATGTGAACAAAACCCATTCTGGAGTTTACCAGTGCAGAGGCAGTAATGGAATTGGAAGTGATGCACTCGCTTTATCTACTGTGATTGTTAACTGTAAGTTGTAAATCTTTCATGATTCATTCCTTGCTCCGTCAGTTGTGTTTAACCTACGAATTATTAGATGATATAGGTGTATGCATGGAGATATAAGCTCGATTATGGTAACTGAAGCCTAAAACTGAGGTCACAGTTAAATGATATCTCATCTCTTGACTAGACATCAACTTTAACTTTTGCAGGTATTCTGTATTCAGACCTGGCAATTAGTTTTTGTACTTTAATACTAAATTAGTAGTACATAACTTTACAAAATTATGGTTATATGAGCGTATTACGACTATACTACCAGCTATCCTGTGATACTAGTCCTCCAAAATAGGCTTATCCAGCCCCACTTCTCGCTATTCTTTGCTAGTCACAATCACCATCCCTTTCCTTTCGCGTGGTGCAAGTCGTAAGTGATCGTGAAATTTGCCCGTTTTTGAATCTGCGACTCGAGATAACTTAAATCTTGTTTTGCATTGTTTTCCCGTATTTCACTCTCGTTACCGTCATTACAAACACTACCATTAACCCGTATCACGCCTCAGTTTTAGGCTTCGCCCCGCACCGCGCTTAATACCATGGTTTTGCAAAAGTACAACCCATGACTCACTGTCTTTTTACTTGCTAATTCACCTTGTTTACAGATAAACCTGTTGGAACTAGCCTAACATCAGACCACCAAAATAACGCAGTGATAACGGGCCACTCAGTAACTTTCTCCTGTACTGCCGATGGTCTTCCTCCACCAGAACTGAAACTGCACTTCAACAACTCATCATTGGGTTTCTTCAGAAATGGTACATTTACTCTTCAACATGTCAACAACTCGAATCATGGAACATACGAGTGTGTTCCACGAAACTTTCTCGGCAACGGACCCACAGGGACTCTTAAATTGACTGTACAAGGTAAGAAAACTAACTTTTCATGAAAAAAAAAAAACAAAATAAAAAACAAAATACCAAATAGGAATTTACTATCTTAACGATATTTGCAAAGGTATTCTTTTGCATACATGATCGTTCAACAAATATTTTATCCAAACAAATTTCTATCAAATAAATGAATCAATAATTATCAAAGGAATGGATAGTTATTTATTTCTTAACAATTTCTCTTCTGTGAATATCATAAGCGATAATTAATTTTTACTTGGTATTTTCTATTTTCTGTGACAACGTTTCTGCAGTTAGTTATACCTGCAAGGCAGGAGTTGAATATGAATATTCACTAAACTAAGGGTCTTTCGTGTTTTAGTTCCGCCCTCGATAGATTATGTTTCTCATGACACCACAGTAAACGAGACTGATAACGTCACAATATACTGCAATGCATCGGGAAATCCGACGCCAACCATCACGTGGACATTTTTGGGAGATTATGCAAGTATGGAACCCGTTATCCTGAAAACTTTATTGTTAGCAAGTGTCAACAGAAATCAGACTGGAAGATATCGATGTACGACAGCAAATGGCGTTAGAAATCCTGTCTCGGCTGATGTGCTGGTATCAATAAACTGTAAGTAAGGAATATCTTGATTAGCAAGACGTTAAATTTGAAACAGTTTGTCACGAGCATGCGAAATATCGAAAGGATGGATTCTCTATCTGCTATGATCTTTCGCTTACCCGTCCAATGCTCTAAACACTGAGGTAGGCTCTTGGCTAGTTTGGTCATGTACTACAACTCTGACCAAAACTCTTGGGACACTACCGAAGTAACTATGCAATATAACGAACTCCCCCTTCCCCTTCCTTCCCCTAGTGCAATGTTGACCTCACGGGTACAAAATTGTTTTCACGGCAGTCAATATTGCCATGGGGAGGAGGCGGGGGACTGAAATAGCACGTGGTAACAACATTCAGAGTCATAGTGAGTAGTAGGATAAGAATATATTAGGGAAGCGTATTTTTGCGTGCAATTTTAGTGAGCGTCCCAAGAAGTATTGGCGAGGGTTGTAGGTTACGTTCATACGTGACTCATGTCCTACATGGTGTTATGATCAGAAATGTCGAAGAAATCGAACGTGATATGTATATATTGTGTTGTTTTTAAAGAGTAAGTTAGTAATTGTAAATATTCTTTAGTCTGTTATGAGCATGGAACTACAATTGAAAGGGAAATATTCCATGTCCCCAACGGGAGTCAATGGGGAAACACAAACCGGTCGTCAGATGCTCTGTCATCGAGCTACAGGGAGACTCACGAAAGACATTTTCCATAAATCTAAATGTATTCCACAAAGGCCAATTTCTGGTCGGTTCATGCTAAGAGCTCACAAGACATCAAAGACAAACTTTCGTGCTTGTTTTCATCTTTCAGACAAACCAGGAATAAAAGGTGGAGCTTCGAAGGAAATTATATCTTGGATGAACCACGAGACTGAACTTACGTGCGAAGCAGAAGGCTTTCCAGTGCCAGAAATTATATGGAGTCGTGATGGCGCAGTAACATCCTATGTTCGACTTCACTCCCGCAATACTGCACTCAAGTTTACACCAAAACAAGCGAGTGATTTTGGATTTGTTACGTGCATGGCGAAAAATATGCTTGGTTTAGCAAAGATGAACGTAACTGTCAAACAACTTCGTAAGAAAACTTTCATTATCATACTATGACATTAAATCATGTCTTTTTTTGTTTCTTAAAAAAAATTAGTAATGCCCGATTTTTTATCCAATATAAAATAACTCGGAGTGCGATTTTAATTAAACTTTGTTCTCGGTAAAAACGAACTGATGTGTAATAAATATATACCCGTCTTCTACTGGAAATTGAGAAAAAAAAAAATGAAGTTGCTAGAAGGCTAACGTAAGATGACAAAAAAAGAAATAAATAACTGGAATAGGTAATCGACAAACGTCCCAGTGTAAAACCCTTGATGCGTTCATCATCGAATCGTCTTGCCATTCTACACTGATACGATTATTTCACAATTGCCTAAAACTTTTTTAGATGTTCCGGACGCGCCAGAAATCCTTCAAATTCACCGAGGTTTTAACAACCTGGAAATCCACTGGAAGGGGTCCAACACTAGCCTAAAATATCCGATTCTCAGCTACATGGTGCAGGTTAAGGAGAAGGGTGAATCACAAGACTGGATGAACTGTACAGGAATAACTCATCAAATAAGTTCCATGATGTGTGTTATGGTTGAGTTGAAGAGTAACACGGAATATATTGTACAACTGTCTGCCAGGAATGTAGTGGGCTACAGTGAGTTTACTGTGAAAGAAGTTTCAACGAAGGAGAGAACAGGTAACAATTAGTTTTGGCCAGTGCACTACCATCCCTTTTTTGATGCGAGTGTTTCAGTATAAACAAGAAAATCATATATATTTTCTTTAGAATTAACACCAACAGCCGAAAATGATGTTATGTTAATAAGACTTCTTATTCTCAGCTATTCTTTTGCTTTCGTTTTAAAAGGCCCTGGTCTCTGTCATCGTGTTGTCTGCTACGGTAATATATTTTGACCACCTCGTGTCTCTGTACCTAATTATGCTTAAGTGAATAGCGGTATTTAGTGGGTAACTCTGTATCCACCAGTGAATAACACCTGATTGTTTTTGAACGTTTATCGACGGGGTGATTTATTCCGTGGACAGTATTATTCACACTTTCCGATACCTGGCTCATAAATATATAAGTTACTCAAGCAAACTGGCAAGAGATAAAAATGTTGCGCGCGGTAACCTTTTGAATGACTAGCATCGTCTCGTGGTGTTGGCCACTAAGGTCGTAAAACGTTTTTTACCTTTTGTTTTATATTATTAATTTCAATTTAAAGAGAACACAATTTGTCTCATAAAAGGTCAATACGATGCATGTAGTAATGTGGACCTTTACTGGCTTCAACAGTATAAAATGCATGCATATAGCCACGAACGTGAAAAAAATGTCTACGACTGACTAATTGGAAAAATTTACTATTTTATAGTAAAAAAGGAGAAACAGCAAGGCCAATCCGAAATTCCAGTTGATTGGATCATTGGAGGAAGTATTGGCGCCGTTAGTGTCCTTGTGATCGTTGTTGCCATAGCAATGGCCCGACGCTTTCGAGGTTTGTTAACCCCGGGCGACATGTACAGCTCATTGATTAATTCGAATGCATCTATTTGACACTCTTTTAGGACGTTTAGTTTCTCTATTTTTATCATTAAAAGTAGAATAGTTAGAAAGAAATATATTTTTGATTCTGCACTGTCGTTCAAAAAACAAATTTCTATTAACTGACAAATTCTCTTCAGCTAGTGAATACAATGAATCACTTATCAGTCAAAACTACTACCGTGATATGTAAATAATATGTCTTTGGAAGATGAAATAGTACAGTATCCCTCCTGCTGCATCATTAGCATAAGGTATGGGATAGCCCCATGTCAAATAAACGACAGAGGGGAGAACGGAGTGCTAAGAAGACAACAACAGGTAGGGAGCGAGGGGCGAGTCGCCTTTCCCGCGACTTTGGTTGCAAACTGACGCCGCTGAATAAATTAAGTTGGACCCCTTTTGTTAATATCGTCTCACGAGGCTTATCAGTATTCAAGTAGGTTGAATAGATGTATCTGTTGACTCCAAGATTTCATGAATAACATTTGCTCGTAAATTCAACGTTAACAACTATCTGTTTTGACTATTCTTGGTTTTCACGTGACGTCATCAAATTCGAAAATCATAAATTGTAATGCCTTCTGAATTTATATGTCCACCAGGTTGAAGATGACTTAAAAATAAATATTTTCACAAGTATCCAACCCGGTAGCGTCTTTCGTTTTGAAAATACAGCATTTTGAATTTCTGACTTTTCACCCTACGTGACACCAACATGGCGTCCGTGACAAAGCTTTTTCCTATGAAACAAGGGCCTCTCCTCGTGATTTTTGGCACTTTGGGCAGTTAAAGTATTAGGAATGCAGTTTATGCGAATGAATAGTAGTTCACGAGAGAAAAGTAATCGCTTTCAGAGCGAAAGTGAAGTCCAGATGTTTTTATTGATTTCCGGCGGCCATGGCGTTTCCATACAAAGCTCTGTAAATTTGAGTCGAGTGCTTCGGCGAATAATTCAACAACGGGATACTGCACAGATCTGAGACTTAGCGAAGTTTTTTATTTGTTACTCTTTTATAACATTACAAATTATTGGCTTCTTTCACTAAATAGTTTCGATTCTAAAACATTATATCTTGGTGTCCCTCCGGGATGGCGTTTCCATACAAAGCTCTGTAAATTTGAGTCGAATGCTTCGGCGAATAATTCAACAACGGAATATTGCACAGATCTGACACTTCGCGAAGTTGTTTATTTGTTACTCTTTCATAACATTACAAATTATTGGCTTCCTTCGCTAATTCGTTTCGATTTTAAAATTTTATGGCGTGACAGTGAAAACCAAGAATAGTACATATTTAGGTCAAATTTAGAGCCCTAAATTTCCACCATATTAATTCAGTTGCAAATGTGATGGATCCATTTTTTTCGTCCAGTGCAAGTTATTTAACACTGTATACCAGAGCATGAATGAAACAAGAAATGAACATAATATATAGCTTTTTGAAAGTAGTCTGCTAATACATCCGCCTCTCATCGCTCCTGCCCTTATTAGGGGTCGGGAATGATAAGAGGCGGATGTATTGGGAGGCTGGCGCTAAGAAGCTTTACCATGATTGTGTAAAATGGAATACAGGGACAATACCAACTGACCTGTTTGCTTCCCATCTTGCAATTTTATAGAGTTAGTAAAGGTAGCTAAGGTTGCTTAAACGGAAACTTTCTTTTTGCAAGGTATTGAATGTATATTTGATCTCTTATTTTAGGGAGAGGTGAGTTGAGGGAAGTTAAGGAAGTTAATGGAAGGTCGGTGTTAATTATCTTTATTTGTAGTCATTTTAACGGTGTATACTCTTCCTTACCAGTGACTTACTAAAGAAAACGATTCGAACTTTCGATAATTCGATCTAACAACTTTGAGTTTCCCCTGATGGGTCGAGATTCTTCTGTATGAAAAATAATACTTGAATTTTATGGTATTTTGTGAACTATATTAAAAGAGTACTATTGTGTATTCCGCAAAATTGGACTTATCCCTTTTTTAAAAAAAAATCTATATAGGTTCTTAATCCTTCCAGTTTAATTTAGATTGATAATTAATTATCAATTATTTTTTTCTCAATAGCTCTAAGAAAGTGACCGTTACAAGTTATGATAATCCAACGATGGAGATGAGCCCGCAGACAGATGTGTCAGAGGTAAATGTCATAGAACAGACGATAAACCTTCCTATGTCATGTGATCTGTTGTCTTGCTAACGTTTCGAGAGGATCATCCCTTCATTATATCAACACGGAACGCCGCAACGAGACTGTCTATTTATAAACATTTTTCTAGAAATTGATAGAAAGCTTAGCAGTGTGATTTGACTTTGTCTTTATAATGTATGTTTTGTTGTTGTTTGTATTTTGCAGTAACAGCGACAATAAATGTTGGTAAAATCTGTGTTGCCAGGACATGCTCTGTGGAGTTTCTACCAGTAGACAGTCAAGTTTGTTGGATTCCATGATTCACAAGCGAGTGTGCAACTTTAGGAAAACGTAGAGTATACAACAGTTTCGGCCGCAAATGCATCGCTGGCCAGTAGCGGATTGGTCGAAAAGCGGACTCTCTGACCCTTAGAAGTTCGTTTAGTTGTTTTTATTACTATGGTTAAGCTATTTTATTTTGAAATAGTCAGTCGTGTAAACTTTTCTATTAAGATAGACGTGCATGAAGATAAAGAAAAGTAGCATAAGTCAAAGAACAGTTCTTTAGAAAGTTTCAATTTAATTATGAGGAATGTGATCAAGCTGCATCAAGTATCAGATGGCTGTTTTGAATAACATTAGTAAGAAGAAGAATAACGAGAAAACTAATAGAATTTAGTAAAGGTCAAATTCTGATTTAACTTTATATAAAGATTTAGCCTGAAAGGCTGCTCACGTAAAGTTTAAAAATCTCTTTAAAAAAGTCTTGCACTTGTCTTCCAACTACTGTAGCTCAGACTAATAAAGAAAATATTGACGAAGACTAATCGAACTTGAGTCTAGATTAGAAAGGCCCTATTTCCACTTGTACGATTAATGCAAAACCGGCGTAAAATAAGCACAAGCACAAGTATAAGTAATAGTACAAAAAATAAACCTTATCCATTTCTTACGCTTGTGCTCATTTCACTGGTGGGAACAACGTAAAATAAGCACAAGAATTCAACAACACTGCGCGTGCGTATGTTGTTTGCGTCAGTGCATATTTCACTTGTAGCGCCCTGGTAGAACCGGTGCAAAATAAGCGCAAACATAAACACAGGTGAATGGTCCCATGCGCATTTATGATTCTTGAGTCTGACAGATATGCCTGGAAACACAAGGAACATAGGTCTGCCTGAATCTTCACATACGCACAATGCACTCTACAAAGCAGACCCTGTTGCTGGATTTTCAAACGAGTGGCTTAATAGTACTACATCGCACAAGGGGGAACCGGGCTAAAAAGCGTATGGCTAAAATTGTAAACCTGACACAGTTAACAATATCCTTTAAAAATTGGCAATGGTTAATAATTGACAGCAATGAATAACATGAAATTCTTATTGCCAGATCAGCAATCTCTTTTTGGATCATGGGAGTATTCATCGGAAGGGCCTGCCCCCCCCCCCCCCTCCCCCCACCTTTATCTGGCCAAAATTAAGGCCAGTCTCTAACATTTTCACTTCCCTCCCTCCCCTACCCCCAACTTATTTACTCCTCCCACCCCTAAAATCCAACTTACGATGGGGTCTGGATCTGCCTCTACCAAAACGCGTACCATTTACGAATGTACAGCGCATCGAGGCCGAGCCGTGTTTTCGATGAAATTCAAGAAATTAATACGACTGAATTTAAGCTACACGTTTATAAACAATTCTCCAAAACTAACGAGAACACAAACAAAAAGTCAATCATAGATTAATATCAAGATAAATTCCCATCAAAAAATGTAATTTGTTTTACCTTTAAATCCCTCCGGCGACTACTGTACTTGGAAATTCTTTAACCCTCCGCTTTGTTGCTGAAATCCGTAAAACGAACCCATCTCTTCGCATTGCTAAAAACGTATATAATTCCTCGAAGCAAGATTTTATCCCTGAAAACTCTTCTTTTTCCACTAAAGCGGCTTCTGAGTATCCCTTAATTAGTATCCCTGTCTTGAGTAGCAAATCGCGAAAAACTGCAGGGAAATAACGAATTCAATTCTCCGCTAAACACAACAAAACAACTAAAGTGTTTACCGAGCTCACGGCTGTGTGGCCGCGCGAAAAACAAAGCCTTGCTTTCAAGATCCCGGATGTTGTTCCAACACGGTCGCAGGCGGGCACACACGCGCCCGCGAAACATTTCGCTAGCCATGTCCATGAAAAATGACGGGGACAGGTTCTATGAGTATGGTGCTCCGCCGGGCCTTCGGCCCGCGGGCTCCGCTATTAGTAAAACTACAAAGTTTTGTAAAGATTGCTAGAAAACTGACGAAGATATGAAATTTTGAAACTGCGCATTTTTACAAAGAAATGTATGGTGGACGGGCATAGATTGCCCGTCCAGCCTCGTTTTCGTGTTTTTCCCATACATTTCTTTGTAAAAATTAGGCCAGAGTACTAAGTTTCAAAAGTTCATATCTCCGTCAGTGTGCGAGCAATCTTTACGAAACTTTACAGTTTTACTAATTTCGATGTGCTGAATTTGATACTGGACTCTTTTACCCATTAAATTAAATATATTTTGGAGCTAAATGTGAGATGCATAGAAAGGAACGGACTCGCTCTTTACTCGAGCGAAGTTTTGGAGCGATTGGAATAGATTGAAGGTAATTTTTGTCGCTTTTCGTTGGAGTGACTTGGAATAGCGAGTTCTCCCTTAAGTTCTTTTAGGTCAAGTCAAACCAGAAATACCAAAACTCGCTAAAATGCCGTTTAGAAGCCTTAAAGCCGCCAAGAAACAACAGATAGACATTATTTATCAAGGTATGAACACTTTAATGGCTGTTTATTTATAATTTTGATATTTTATCAAACGCACGATAAAATCCCATACAAATCCTTATATTTTCAGTAGTGTAGCAGCTCTCCGAAACCTCTATTTTCATTGGCCTTGTAAAACACAGCTTCTATTGTTTTTAGGTCTAGAGCCCATTGTTGGGTTGTTTGTTCTATTGTTCTCCGAACCAATGGTGTGAGACCTTACAAGAGCTGCTATGTTGGGGATTCCTGTTGCGAGCCTGGGCTCCCTGTGGTTAAAACGAAGTTCCGGTAAAAAAAGGCTTAGCTCCTCCCCCATTTCACACCTTTTGGGTGTGAAATGCAAATTAAGGCGTATTTCAGTCACAAAACGTGGTTAACTTGCGCGTCCTTCAAATATAATTTGCTTAAAAATTCTAATACCAAGATTTTAACTATGAAAAAGAGAAATTGAAGTTCATAAAGACTTCTGATACAACTTACATGAAGCTTTTCGAAATTGTGTTTACAATGGTCTCTGTATGTCAGTTGTTAAGTAACAATGCGTGTAAGAACTAGGCAATCCTCTGTTGTTCTGCGGCATTTCGCTTTTCCCACATACGATTGTTTAGATTTTCTTACTGAGAATGCATCAACCTATGGAGAACACGTTTTTGAAATAAAATGTACTGAAACTTTATTTTAAAGCGATATTTCTTTTGTGTTACAAGATTTTATCCAATCATGAGACTCTAAAACAATGGCCAAGAAAGGCTTCTAATTTTCCATGTTTCCCACATAGAAATTTTGCGGCATTAAAACTCAGAATAGTTTTCACTAAAAGGGAATCAATAAGTAAACTAGAGAGAAATAAATACGCTACCTGATGAATTGATAGCAGATTTTCATGTTTTAGCCAATGAGGTGGACCTTTTTAACAATAACACAGTTAACACCTCTCTGCATTCCTTGCCGTTGGGTTGCCTACTTCTTACTTGGACCATTACTTAATGCTTCAGTGGCTGATTGACGACTGGAGTGAGAATGGCCAGGCTCCTTTTACTGGCCGGAACTTCGTGTTTAAAGATAATGTTATACGGGACGATTCACAACGACGAACGAAATTAACGTCAGGTATTTTACACTAAACAACTTGAGCAAAATTCGTGTTTTTGCGTCGCAAGTTTCTTGAAGCTGAATAAAAAACTCGTAACGAAAACATTGCAAAGAAAATTGTCCGTGCATCCATGTTGCGCTAAAAATCGTCGTTACGAATCGTCCCGTGTAAAATCACCTTAAAGACAAGAGACCTTTTTCGAGTTGCGTAATGCCTCGTTATGAAAGCGATGCTTGGTGTGCACTCTTTCAAAGGAACAGAAGTCTTATTTGCATGTGAATGAAAACTCATTTTCATTTGAAAGCCCCAAGCCTCCCTTTGATAACAAATCATAAAATACACTTATGATCGCACATTTTTTCAGACTTACATGTTACAATCATGCATTACTACTGAGAGTTCTGAGAAATTCTTTTAATCTTAGTTGTCAATTAAACTCCAACTTGTAGAGCATGGTAATCGTCGTTACGAATCGTCCCGTGTAAAATCACCTTAAAGACAAGAGACCTTTTTCGAGTTGCGTAATGCCTCGTTATGAAAGCGATGCTTGGTGTGCACTCTTTCAAAGGAACAGAAGTCTTATTTGCATGTGAATGAAAACTCATTTTCATTTGAAAGCCCCAAGCCTCCCTTTGATAACAAATCATAAAATACACTTATGATCGCACATTTTTTCACAGACTTACATGTTACAATCATGCATTACTACTGAGAGTTCTGAGAAATTCTTTTAATCTTAGTTGTCAATTAAACTCCAACTTGTAGAGCATGGCTGTCCACTGTATGGAAAATGCTGCTAAGAATCTTTCATTTAAGTGATTAGGTTTTCATTGGATTTTATCCACAGGCTTTAAGCATAACTATAACATCCTCCAAAGTAAATCTATTGCTGAAACGGTTTCGTTTGATTAGTGAATTCATACTGACACCCACATTCTGAACTGGAGAATCACAGTCGCCTTGAGCCGAGAAATACTCAAGCATGTTAAGGCATGGCTCGTCCCTTGGTGTAGACCCCCCGCGAAGTAAATTCTTTTTCCTTTGGAAGTAATGTATTTTAGCTCCAAGAGTCACCAAAAGTATACAACAAACTGGATTTAGCGTCCTTAAATAACTTAAGTTTGATTATTGTGGTCACGTGTCTGATGACGTCATAATTTGGACAAAAAGGAAACTTCAAATGGGGTAAGGATGGTTAACTTTAGCCAAGAGAAAATCATAAGCAATTGTTTGCCTCAATGCATAAATACTATCCCTGCCCGGAATGAACAATTTTTGTATTTTATTAACAAGATATTAAGAGACAAAATATGTCACGTGACCTGTTTTACGAAACAACCCTTCATCTGCAAATCATAGTCAACCATTCCGGCCAGATTCATATAGGGGAGAAGCATACAAATACATTAACGGTTCAATTTATATCCATTATATGCCATCTCGGCACCCCATTTTCAATTTTCTTTTTGTGTAGGAAAACAATCATAACAGGTCACGTGATGCAAATATGCGACATTTAAAGTAAACAATTGTTCAAGGTTAACAAGTTTTATCCTGCTGCTAAGTTTGAGCCTGTTCAGGTGAATCACTTTAAAGTTATGATCGTTTTCAGGTTTTATGCAAATTAGGCTCTGAGACATGCCTTAACATGCTTGAGTAGGCCATTTCCGAGTTACGTTATGCCTCGTTGTCAAAGCGAGGCTAGGTGCACAACCTTTCATATGAAAATGGTTTTTTATTCAAATGCAAATAAAACTCATCTTCATATGAAAGGTTGTACACCTAGCCTCGCTTTGACAACGAGACATAACGTAACTCGGAAATGGCCTAATGTTACCTGAAGCCTAGTATTACAGTCGAACCTCTCCTTACAGACACCTCTCTATTACAGACAGTTTCCTATGTCCTGACAAAATTCTCGCATATTTTCTTTAAAATACGGACCCTCTCTAATACGGACAACGGACACTAAATCTCGGCCCCAGAGATCAAATTCATATTAACTTAACCTCTTTATTACGTACACTCCGGTGATCAGGTGATGATAGTTTGAGTAAGTAATACAATTTCCTGTTTGTGGTTACAAACATATATTGAAAGATGTTTTCACAATTGTACTTTATATTACTTTTTCACATGCAGCATTGCGTTGCAGTTCGTTTAAAACAGTGATTCGTATACCTTATGTAGCTGAGAATTTTACAATGTAGTACACTACTGATAGACAGTGTCTCAATGCTGTATATTAATCAATTTAGATGCAGTTAAAAGACGAGTGTGGGCCTGTTTTGAATTACTGAACAAAAACTGTCAGCGGAGTCTTAAAGGTGAAGTCATCGTGGTGACCTCTATAATACGGACACCTCTCTAATACGGACACTTTGCTCTGTCCCTTCGGTGTCCGTATTAGAGAGGTTCAACTGTAGTTAGCAGTGCTTTTCTGTGAGAAAAAAAACCTTTCCCAATGAACGGCTAAATCGTTGGGCCTTTTTTCAAAATCAAAGGCTCCTAAGAGCCAACCCGTGAATAAGAAATGCTAACGCATAACGTAATATTGCGGTAAGCTTATGTTTTCACACCGACACAGTTCAATATTTTTTTAAAATTAAACGTAAGGATTCAGTTTTGACAAACGCAAAAAAAAATACAGTACATCACTTTCATAATGTTCAGAAGAAAGGTCCCGAGCGAGACTTGGACCTCGGGCCTTTCGGCTGTTATTCCGCGCTTTAAACCACTCGGCCACAGTGATCACTGATTTAGAACAGGATGAATTTAATTATTCAAGGTAGATACGCATCAAAACGCGTGTCTCGATTGAAAAATCCTTTCAGATCGATTTTAATGTTGCATTAAAGACTCCAAATGCGAAACGTCTTTTAGCTTATTGTTGTTTGTATTCGTTTACAACAAATTAGTTATTGTTATCCTGGATTCACGCTGTTCTTGTTACGAAACGCATTCGTAACAAAGCATTACGTCATAAGTTTACAGCTAATGGAAGGAGTGAGTGAGCGAGTGCTCATTTGCATATCTGTCTCCGTTACCGATAACCCGTTCATTACGCATGCTCGTATTCACGAGTTAAAAATGTATGGCCTTTGAATTCCGTATAGGACTCACACGGCAAATATGTTAGTAATTAATTTAATGTTAGTTAACTTCTGTTATGAATACTGAAATTTTATTGTCTTTACATAAACGTTCGTTCTTGTTATTATATGGATGGAAAAATCTTGGCAAATAAGAATTTTAAATGTTCCTGTGAAAACGCCTTTTTAGGCGTTCCAAAGAGTTAACTTGCGCGAGTGACCACGACATTGTACATATAATCAGTTTGCATGATTCTGATTTATCTGGACACACGCAGCGCAGAAAACATTAGGCCGGTTCACACTAGGGCCAAAGTGCACTTGAAGTGCACTTGATAATCAAGTACACTTGAGGTCTACTCAAGCCTGGTTTCAATATAATCGCAACGATCCCAGCGATCGTTACGATCGACGATCGCTGCGATTCTTGCGACCCTTGCGATCATATTGAAACCAAAACGTTGCGATCCTTGCGATCGTTGCGATCCTTGCGATTGCGATCGCAGAGATAGAAGAATTTCTATCTCTGCGATCGCAATCGCAATCGTCGATCGCTGCGAGCGATCGATCGTTGCGATCGTTGCGATCGTTGCGATCGTTGCGATTAAATTATATATTATATGGAAACCAGGCTTAAAGTACGATATGCATAAACCGCTAAATCGATAGTAAAATAAGTTTTCTTATCATACAACAATATGATCGTTGCGATTGCGATTGTAGATATCGCAAGGCTCGCAAGGCTCGCAACGTTTTGGTTTCCATATGATCGCAAGGGTCACAAGAATCGCAGCGATCGTCGATCGTAACGATCGCTGCGATCGTTGCGATTATATGGAAACCAGGCTTAAGGGGTAGACTTTACTTTAAGTAATGATCCGCCTAAGAAGGATAGTGCTGAACGGCAATGCACGATGGAATGTCAATATTTTTCATTGTTACGGCTAGTGATCTCATTGGCCTAGACTCAAAAACCGCTAAAACGTTAAGGTTCAAGGTGCATTTTGTCTAATTTTTTTTTAAGGTTTCAAGTAATTTGAGACCCAATCGCACAAAAATATATTGTATTTGGGAATCTTCATCAAAGAAGCAAAATTATTAGCTATTGTCTTTTGCTATTCTGATTGGTTAAGCACGAACATTTCCTAAAATTTATTTGACGCAAATGGATCTTCTTTATTTTTTTAATGAAATATAGTTATTAACCATCAGCTCCTCCTGTATTCTTGAAATCAAAGATATTCCATGTGAGAAAGACCCAATGCCGCAGAACAATGAAGTTTGCTATCGTTCTTATGTGGAGCATTACTTAAAGTGCACTTGGATCCTTTTGTTTTACGCATATCGCCAGGACAACAAAGAAACCAAAAAGTGCGGTCATTAAAACGTTCACACTCCAAGTACACGAGCTGCACTTGGGTGATTCCGCAAAAACCTATAGCACATGCCATTCAAAAATACGTTTTTTTATAAAAAAAGAAGGGAAATATGGAACTTATAGAAAACGAACTAATGCTGATTATTTAACTTTTTTATTACATTCAGCTGATGTTAATTTGTCCCTCTTAAACGTGCATATAAATCAGATGAGTGCTTCTATTGAAACGTAAGTCAGACTTAGAAAACGCTCTCAGAGAGGAGTTCACGCTACATGTATGTACCAAGTGCACTTCAAGTGCACTTAAGAGCCCTAGTGAGAACCGGCCTATTATGTTGATTCGTTATTTAGACCTTCTGGTAAACAGCTCAGCTCTCGACCCAAATATAAATTTACTACTTTAAGGGGTAACCTTATCCTATATACTTGTACTGTAAGTAGTTGGTTTTGGGGCCGCTTGCAGAGTGGAGAGTGATAGTTCTTTTCGATTACAGCCGATTTCACTGCAGTATTATAAAAGCAGACCCGGATTTTTCAAACATGATTCGCTGGCCGTATGATTCACTCAAGTTAAGAAAAATGGTGAAGGAATAAGCTCATTAAATTGACTTACTTTCTGAAATAGAACATAAAGAAAAAAAATCATTAAGAACAAGTTCTTGAACGGTTCCTTCGCCATTTCCTGGGAATAGGCATTCAAATCATAACGGGTAAATATAATGACAAGAGAATAATGAGAGGTAAATATAATCGTATTTTAGAAAAAGGTTCTGAGATCTTTATCGATGTTTTATATTTCAAGAAGCCATTATTTAAACTCTGTGGAGTCAGTTTACGTGTGAATTTGTCTGGGCGGACTATGACCGCCGAATCACAGCCGGCGATAGCATGTTTGAAAAACCCGGGTGTGCACACCGCAGTGAAACCGGCTGAAATTAAAAACACACAATGAAAAAATTTATCAGTGGATGCCGCGAAACGAAGAAAACTGGTTTCAGTCTAGACGGTGTACTTGACAGACTAGTTTACTGACAAATATTTCGTTTTCGTGCAACCGATTCATGGCCTGACAGCAAATAAATCGCTCCCGAATTCGTGACATTTTGAGATTAAAATTTTCGCATTCTTAAGTAAGACGTTAACATTTAATGAGTTAACAATGTAACTCATATATACAGATTTTAGCGATTTCAAATGTTGATATCAAACAATCTTTGATGAAAGTGGGTTGGTTCATGTTAACACTTATCAATATTTGTTATGTACTTGAATAAAACAGACGAATTCAGTAAAGCGAAAAGAGTGAAAAACTACTCATGAACATTCAATCGGTTATAGAATTTCGATATGACTTGTGGTTTATGTTCACGAGTAACAAAAGAATTCAAAATAAAACAAATGAAGACGAACGAAAATGAAGGCGTTACAACGTTGTAATTTCACTAAAAAATAAACTGGTTGCCTGTGAGTGAACCCCTTCAAGTTTGTAGAATACTTCTTTCTGCGCTTTGCAGAATACTACTTTTTGTAATACTGAAGCCCTCCATGGGTTGTTGACGAAATGTCTTCAGTCTGTGGTTGCGTTCTATTCATGAGCAACAACGTAATTCAAAATAAAACAAAAGAGGAACAAAATGGAAGGAGTTATAGTTTAGCAATTTTATATTAAAGTGACAGGAAGTGTAGTCCCTTTTAAATTCGCAGAATACTTTTTTTTTCGCCGTGATGACTTTTTTCGCTTTACTGATGAAGCGGCCCTTTCCAAGGCTTGCTGATGAAACACAAGTCTTCTTTGATCCAGAGAAACGAAATAGTCACGATGGCCGCAAAATGCACACCACACACAGAGAAATATTCCAGCTATGCAAAGTAGTAGGACTACTGTAGTTAGCATTGTGTCAATCTCGCTGAAATTGTTCTCAATTGTTCTCCCCCAAGCACTATCATCTGTCCTGCATGGCTGTATGACTAAACACAGTACGAATGCACCGCCGAAAAATGCAACGGATTTGGCCATATCGAGCTTCTTGAATATTCTGCAAGGTTATATGGAAGAAAAAACCATGACTTTTTTCTCTTGTGTTTTACTTGGATGACAAGAAGGCCGTTACTTTGAGATCTCAGCTGGTAATATGTTATTCGGTGGCAAATCCATTCGAATCACTGTTCAATGCAACAAGACGGTTGTTGATAATTATGCGTCTTATCCTTTCTCTTTCTCTCAAGCAGATTGAAAACAAAACCGCGATAAAACGATGATAAAATGTCGTCTTTCTTTCAATCGCAAGAAAAAGCTAGCGTAAACAAAACCCACTAGGCAGATGATGAATTTCGATCAAATTAACAACGTTATTTGGCGGTCAGCCACCATGAATAAAGCGTTGCGAAAACTGGTGATAATAAACGTTTTCATCTGGTTTGGAGCACAAATGAGACAATTAGAATGTCACATGAAAGTTTACATTTGTCAAAAGCATAGTTATATATGGAACGGCATCGAGAGTGAACTGTTAATTGCTTGTACTGAAGTAGATTGAAAGTTCGTGGCTGCTCTAATATATTCTGCCACCAGCCATCAAATTCTATCATTTGTTTACCTGTTATTCACGAAGAACAAAAACAAATTTCGTTCTCGACTTATAACCATGCGAGACATAAATTATGGCCACGACCCAGGGGGTACTAGGGACTATAAAGAATAAAGTGACTTCGAGGTTTTTGCTCTGTAATTATCAATATTGTTATTTTTCGACGAAGGTTTAACATTTATTAGATAAATCGTTATCCATCGTATAAGATGTATCCTAACTGATACTAACCACTTGTAAATGACAAAGTAAGCCGTTGCTCGCACGCCTCTAAACGATGAAATACGAATTCAAACCAGTTTAAGCTTTAGCTCACTGAGCACCTGTTGTCGAACGCCCATGCAATGTTAAGTTTGAACATTTTGCGCAAATCAAAGCGAGCCAATTTTAAAACACTGGAAACAATACATATTACATGCAATATAAAAGTATAATAATATAAAAAAATAAATAAAAGCATAAATTTGGGTTTTGAAAAATTTAAACCTTGTTTTAAAGGTCAACCATGCAAAGAGTTTTGCATAGAAAACCTTTTCCTCGATGCAAGAAAATATAGTCAGCTTGTTTACAACTCAAATTATATTTTTAAACGTTATCTCGATCGTTGTGCTTTTAAATTGTTGCAAATAGCTTCACCTTTTCTCGCTAGCAAAATTCACTACTGAGTTGGTCAGGAAGTAAATTGTCCTTTGGTTTTTGCCAAAAATAGTAACAGCTTTCCTGTTTGATTCGAAATGAAGCAAACGCGCTAATTCGCTCAGTTATTAATTAAACTTAATAAGCTTTCGAGAAACTCGAAGCAGAACAATCGCGCCAACCTTTTGTTTTATATATACTGTAGTATCTATTGTAGCCCGCATCCGTCTGCTCTCCTCCCTTTCCTAAAGCGCCTGCCACGCACGCTAACACATATTAAAATACGCTTTTGGTTTGTTTACGTTCAAAGCCAAAACAGAATAAAAACGTCTCCCAAAGAACGTTGTTGGGTGCCTTATCCATTGATTTTTTAGTATTAACAATTATACTTTTAAGCAAAACAATTTCCAAACCTCTCCCTCGAATCGCAATGCGCAGACCTCAATTGCCCTACTTATTAAATTTCGACTCTTTTCAAACTTTTCATACCGCTAAAATTTCGAGATTTTAGCAGACACTTATCTGCTTATAAGTGGAAATGGAATCGACAGCAATGTAAATCAACTTATTTCTGGACGTAGCTTGAATTTAGAGTTGCATCATATCTTAAAATTAATTTGGCAATAAGCCACCAGAGGGATGATTTTTTTACTTCAATAAAAACCAGCAGCCATTTTTTTAAAACCACTATCAATTTGGCTTAGTGCGGAGACAGATATCTGAATTATTGATTTTCACTTAAATTCTGCTTTTAAACCAACAGCCATCTTTTCAAAAACATTTTTAATTTGGCTTAGTGCGGAGACGAATCATTCTGCATTATTAATGTCGATAAAAATTCTGCTTTATAAGCTACCAATAGGACGACTTCCGTTTGAGTTTCAGTCCGAAGCGTAAACATGTTTTATATGTTAATTACACACAACATTAGATTAACATTAAGATTAACATTGAAAATTTGCTCCCTCGAGTCGAGATTTTTCAAGTTCCCACGGGCTTGGTACTTGTCATTTGTTTTTCTCGTGAATGCGCGAAGCGTCGAGCGAGGTATAATATACGGGAAATGATATGCAAAATTTTACTCGTTCCATCATCCGTAAACTTTTGATTACAGTGTATTTTAATTCCCCAGCGAACTACTTACTTACTAAATTAGAAAATCCTTTTAAATACTCTTCAATTCCTTGACTTCAAACTCAGTATGGAAAATTAAAACCGGTCTGCATGTGGACTTAACCTTACGCTGTTTCGTATTCTGGAGATGGCTCTCATGAGTCCTTTGATTCATTGCTTGTTTCACATCTATTATTTTCGTTGTCATTGCTGTAGTTACTTCACTTACATGTATATCCACTTCAGCATGCTGCTTTATTGTAACTTATCATGACAGATGGATATATCGAAACATCATCGTAGTATAATTTCATTCGATCTAACACAGACCCACAAACAGCAAGTTTCGTACCTGGTAATGTTACTGTCAATCAAAGCGACGTGGCAATACTTACGTGCCTAACAACAGGACGCGTGGACAAAAGAAGGTGAACCTTTAGTGACACTGTCAGCGGACATACAACACAACTGGAACATAAACTGGAAAAGAGAACGAGGGCAGATACCGCTGTACAGCTTCAAATGGAATCGGTTCTGCCAGCTATTCCACAGTCAGCAGAATTATTTGTCAAACTTGAGTGACGGTTGTTCCATTTTTATCTGTTATATAACATTATTTGAAAATAAAAACAATTTTCTCACCGTTACTAGCCGGACTGAGTTGAATCTGCCTCACGGTGACCTCATTAATGCAGCCATCTCGTTATTACGCCCATTGTTTGTGGCCAAAATTATAGTTCAGTCATTTCAACGTTAATAAATGTAAAGTCAAAGTCAAAATTGAGCCAGAGAACAGAGAGACACCCGAAGGAACTGACTGATGTCATACTGTAGTGACGGTTATGAGGTTGCATACTTCAACTTGAAGAAAAACCAATTTCAAAACAAAACATGGATTCACGTATTATCCATCACAGAGACTACCTATAATGTAGTACCCACAGCGAACAGGGTCCGCTAGAGTCCCTGCTATTATAATTCGATATTAGGAGTTCCCACAGAAAAATAACAAGAAATAGTAACTGAAACGCATATCAATTGATTAATAAACGGCTGATTGTCAAAGGGTGGTTACCTCATGCCATATACTCCAATCAATCAATCAATCAATCAATCAATCAATCATACAATCAATCAGTCAGTCTTATAATATGTATACAGCTACTTCAATTAATCTTGCCGGGTGAAAGCTCAAAGCTCAAAGCTCAAAGCTCAAAGCCTACAAGTCAAGACCGAACGAGTAAACCAAGCGCTTGTTCCAGGCATGCAGATAGTTAGTTAGAAGCGGCGAAACGAAAATAATAACCTACATACGTGTTTTATTACATACATACGTGTTTTGTCACCTACATACGTGTTTTATCACCTACATACGTGTTTTTTCACCTGCATACGAGTGTTATCACAACGGCAAGATAACAGGTCCGGGCATCTCAAAATATGTAACGTCAAACAGCGTCACGCCGGTGTGAACCGAGAAATACGTTTGGTGTCGGAGAAATTAAAAGGATCCAAGTTACTGTTTACGGTTGCCGGGTTATATTGTGTTTCTTTTGTCTTCAAAAACAAATTTGTCAAGCAATTATTGGCAATCTGACTCTTTAACCTTGAAATACAGAACAAATGGAAGTGGGTGCGTGAGTTGCTATCTGAAAGATGCACTTTTACAAGCAGTTATGAGGGCAAAGTTTTGTAATTTAGAAATACCAAACCCATTTTTTTAAATAGCACTCAAATTATTTAGAGTAAATTAACTACTTGATGTTCTAATTATTTTTATGACTTATATCGATCTAATTCTTGATAACAATGAAACAATGTTACCGGTAGGTTCTGATAGGTCTTAGAAAAGTTGGTTATAATTGCTGTGAAATGTATATAAATGTATATAAATGTAGATAACATAAGAATCATATGACTAAACCGCATATCCGTTACATTGCAGAACAGCTAGCTGTTCATGTGATTCCACGTGTGTTACCGCTCTTTTCACCTGTAACGGCAAAGGAAGCCCACGTCCGAACATCGCATGGACAAACATGTTAAATGGTGAAGTTTACA
The DNA here is from genome assembly GCA_022457155.1 of Cladopsammia gracilis. Taxonomy (NCBI): domain Eukaryota; kingdom Metazoa; phylum Cnidaria; class Anthozoa; order Scleractinia; family Dendrophylliidae; genus Cladopsammia; species Cladopsammia gracilis. The sequence continues at coordinate 403,618 of JAJGOT010000382.1, forward strand.
TCGGTGGTCGGCTTGAAGTTAAGAATGCCAAGGGAAATGATTCTGGGGATTATCAATGCACAGTTAAGAATGGAAGATCAAGGCCAGTTACAGGCAATACATTTTTGAATGTGCATTGTAAGTAAACCGGTCTGAACTGACTCAATTGTTTTTAATTATTTCTTTATAAATGACTAAAAAGGCACATGAAACTTACCAAATGAGACCAATCAAAGCAACCAGGAATCCTGGAATCCGAAAAACCAAATACTTATAACAAGGGTTAATGACTCTCTGTAACTGCAATGAAGCACACTACACCATCCCCTTGGCTGGGTTAGAGGTTAGGGGGTTAGGGTTAGGGGTTAGGGTTAGGGTTAGGGTTAGGGTTAGGGTTAGGGTTAGGGGTTAGGGGTTAGGGGTTAGGGGTTAGGGGTTAGGGTTAGGGTCATTACCTTATCCATGCGCACAACCACATCACCCTGGTAGTGCAACCATGGACAGCTGTTTTTCTCTGGTTAGGACTCATCAGCATGGGATAGCCAGGCGTAAGGGTCTCATATGAACTCATCGACCCCACCAGTTTACTTACAAGGCGGTTGCATTATGAAGTTATAGTTTATAAATGACTCTCTCCATTGTTTCAATTTATTTAAAGACCCACCTAAAGTAACCAGCACCGCAGGATCAAACATAACAGTGAACGAAAGTTGAACGTTAAAACTATTTTGCCACACTGATGGAAGTCAACAACCAGTCAGTTCTGATGTCTCCATTACTACAAGTACATTTCGTTGCACCACACATGATCTAGAACCCAACACAACGTACGAGGTAAGTGTGCGGGCCATAGGCATTGGGGGCTACGGTTTTCGGTCCTCGAAAAGGCAATGACAAAGCACAAGGGTAAGAAATTAGCGTTAACTACCCGTAATAAGATTTGACGTACAATTTCGGAGAAGCAAGAAGCACGATGATAAAGCAGAATTAGAAACAACGAAATACTCCCGTCTGTAAGAATTATCTAACGAAAACGCGGGTTTTTATTGCATTTTTCCGTATTGGGAAAATATGAACCAAGCAAGGCAGATGAAAAAGGTTTTATTATCATGGCAGTTTTACAAATTTTGTCGACGGCAAAGCACATCTATATCGACAAGCAATGGTGTCATTGTAAATAAAAATATTTTTTTTCCATGCCGTTGTCCAATAGTGTCGCCAAACTTTTTATAAGCAGGACACCCAAGAAAGGAGTTTACACACATCTCAATGAGCGCTCCGTGCAGCAAAATTCGGACTGCTCAAGGAGCCAATCAGAATTGCCCTTTTCATCGTAAACCGGCTCAGCGATATTATAACATACCATACGTTTTTACCGCGCTCGTAATCATGCATTAGTAATTAGCATTCGTATTTTGATCAAATGAAGGTTATTCGAAGTAAAGAAAAAACGAGAATCACAAGGCGGGAAAAGGAAATTCTTCCACAATGACGCTGGTCGGCGTGCTAGCAGCCGCAGCCACCGTCGCAGGGGCAGTTTTCTTCATAGTTCGTGCCACTAACATGGTGAGACGCCGTCGTACTACTGAAAAAAAGGTGATTTAAATTAATACCAATTTTAAACAGTTCTTGCTCCTATACTAGGGAGCTTAAGATCGGATTACAAGTACGGCTGAGATTGAGTACGAGAGCGACTTTTCACCCTAGTTCCCATGCTCGAGATAACCATTTATCACAGTAATTTTATATTTAGAGTCCACTAGCCAGCAAAAGGAAGTACTGACAGCTCTGGGAATAGGCCTAGCTTGCAATTCAAAAGTCGTGCTTGTTCTCAGATCTAAATATTGGGGTACGAAACAGGGTAAGCACGGTCGCGAAAACCCGGAACCAAAAAAGTATATGTATTTATCATGGGTTACGTAACCTCATTTTTGGGCGTTTGTGACACTTTGTCACAATGCTTCATTAGCGGGGTGTCGGGTATATATACGGTGAGGCCTTCATTTGTATTCATTCGAGTCATACGACCGCACTCTGTTCGCCTCTAAATTATGTCCGACACTGGAAACGGCGTAGAATCAAATCTTGAGGTTCCTTTTGACGACTCTTCACAACGGACTCCTATTCCGCCTTCTTCGTCTCCGCTACAACAGTCTCCTGACTTAGCATCGACGTTTTCTCTCTTTAAGGATTATTTCGACAAGAAATTGACCGCGTTGAAGCACGACATCCAGGAAGAGTCCTTAAGCAACAGTGATTCTATTGCTAAGAAGTTGAAAGAGGAATCCAAAATATCCTTCAAGTTTGAGGGGAACAAAAGGCAGTTCTACTTCAATTCCGGCCTTGCAGAGAAGGTTCAATCGCGGCTTCCACCGCTCTCGCTAAAAGGAAATTTGAAGTCGCCCACTCTTATCTAGAAGAGCTAGACGCTGACATAAAGAAACGCAACAAACTTGTCAGATTGGGCGATAAATCCGCTGCCGGTTGGGACTTGGTCAACGAATATTTATCTGACGAATTGGCTAGCGGATCGGAGGACGAAAAGCGAATTCGACGCGCAGAGCAGAGGGCCCTTCGCAAACGAAAAGATCGGCAGCAGCAGAAAACGAAGTCCGCAGCCAGGCAGAGTCAACCATCTGCAACCACCACTTCTTTTGCTGGCCAGCGTCAGTTCAATTTTGCTTCCGCTTCTCGTTCCTTTGCACCCGCTAGTAAAGCAAAGCCTGGCGATTTCTGCTTCGCTTGTGGTCGGCAAGGTCATTGGAGATCCGAGTGTCCTGGACATTCCCAACCCAGACCTTCAAGTTCCAGCCAGTTGAATTCCGGTTTCTCCTCAAACCTTGGAGTTAAATAAAAACCTTTCCAAGAACTTGGAGTAAAAGTTAAGTATTTATTTTGTGATTATGGATTTTTCCAGCTTAGAGTTTTTCAGAGAAAGAGACTCTAGTTCTTTAGTCGATTTCGATTACGATCGAAATCTATTCGAATATGAACAGAACTCTGTTTTGCCTGTACTGAAAGGCAAGCTTAAGGCCGCGCTGCATTATTGGTATTCTATTGGCGCCAATAGCTTTGTTACTGATACTATCAAGTTCGGTTATCGCATCCCTTTTCTCAGTACCCCTAGCAGGGCGCTTTTTCGTAACAATAGGTCAGCTTTGGACAATGCGTTGTTTGTCGAGTCGGTTATATCTGAATTAGTTTGCAATCACTCGGCGGTTGAGGTACCCTTTGTCCCACACGTTGTTAACCCGCTTTCTGTGTCGATTCAATCGTCAGGCACGAAAAGGCTTATTCTCGATTTGAGGCATGTCAACCAGTCTATTTGGAAACAGAAGTTTAAGAGCGAAGATTGGAGGGTCTTGTTATCATATGTAAACAAGGGTGGTTTCCTTTTCAGTTTTGATCTCAAGTCTGGCTATCATCATTTTGATATTTTTCCAGATCATCAAACTTTTTTGGGGTTTTCCTGGAATTTTTCTGGAACTGTCGGATATTTTTGTTTCACAGTTCTCCCTTTCGGCCTTAGTTCCGCCCCGTACATTTTTACCAAATGTCTCTCAAATGTCCGGAGACTTAGTGGCATCAAAATAGTCGTGTTTCTCGACGACGGGTGTGGTGAGGGTGATTCATTGCGAATTGCTAAGGATCATTCATTGCTCGTTCGGACATCGCTGGGTTATGCAGGTTTTGTCGCTAATTCCGCTAAGTCTACTTGGGAACCTACGCAGTCACTTGTTTGGTTGGGTTTGAACTGGAATCTTGTTTCTGGTTCGTTTTCTATCTCTGATAGGCGTATTTCCAATTTTATTGTTTTTTTTTTAGAGAAATTCCTTCAATCGGCTCCGTACGTCACTGCTCGGGATTGCGCCTCGATCGCAGGCCATGTTATGTCAATGTCACCAGTCTTGGGTAATTTGACTCGTCTTAAGACCCGTTTTTTGTACAAGGTCATAGACTCCAGGTCTTCGTGGGATTCTCGGTTCAATATCGGGCTTCATAACGATTGTCTTTCGGAAATATTTTTCTGGAAAAACAATATCGCGAGCCTTAATTCTAGACTTATAGTGCCTTATCAGGTGCCTTGTTTGCTTAGTTTTTCAGATGCTAGTAACGTAGCCTGTGGCGCTTACCTTGTCGGTACTAGCCAAGTATGCCACCGTATGTGGAGTCCATGTGAGGCTATGAAGAGCTCTACATGGAGAGAACTTAAAGCCGTGTTTTTTTGCTTTAACATCGTTTAAGGATTCAGTTCAGGGCAAGTCCGTTAAATGGCACTCTGACAATCAAGGGGCGGTCCGTATAGTTGACATAGGGAGTCCTAAGGCAGAATTGCATTCTATTGCGCTTGAGAGTTTTGATTTCTGTAGGATTTTTAATGTTCGTCTTGTTCCTCAATGGGTTCCCAGAGAGCTTAATGTTTATGCTGATGAAATTAGCAACATTATCGATTACGACGACTGGTATACTACCCAGGGGTTTTTTGCCCATTTAGATTCTATCTGGGGTCCCCATACCGTTGATAGGTTTGCTAACGCGTCCAATGCCCATCTCCCTAGATTCAATTCTAGGTTTTGTGTATCAGGCTCAGAAGCTGTTGACGCTTTTTCAGTCTCTTGGACGGCAGAAAATAATTGGCTCGTTCCGCCAGTACATTGTATCACAAGAGTGATCCAACATCTTGTTTCATGTGGCGCCTTTGGGACTTTAGTGGTCCCTTATTGGCCGTCTAACGTTTTTTGGCCTTTTCTATTTGCGAGCTCGCTTGATTTTTAACCATACGTTGTTGGGTCCATTTACTTCCCAGATCCCTCGGGGATATTTGCTCTTGGGTGTTATAAGGATTCGCTCATAGGCTCTGATAAGTTCAATAGTGCGGTTCTAGCTGTCAGAATTGACGCTAGGGGTCACAGTTCTTAGGCATGGCGTTTTTTCTTTTATGCCGAGTGGTTTTTAACTGCAGTGACGTTCGCACTGGTCAATGGTTATGTTCGTGAGTTCAAGAAGTTTCGTCTGCTTGTTCCTTGACTGTGTTTCGAATGAAACTAGTTTGCCGAGTGGCTTGATTCTCGCCTAGTGGCGTTGTGCAGATTTGTACAGGGTTGTACAGGGTTGTTTTTTTCGTTGTAAATTAGTTTCACGTTTGTTATGATATTTATTTTTGCAATGCTAACGTTGTTCCCATAGATTTTGTCAGAGGGGCTTTACAGCCTGGTTTTCAACATGTTGAAGACAGCCGCCTCAAGGTATTAGCCCAGGAGCTCCCTGAAGTTCTTCTCAAGAGCAAAAGCGCAAATACAGCTAAGAAGTATGAAAGAGGTTTTAATGCATCGAGAAAATGGGCTTCACAGTTCAAGGAGATTGTAATTTTTCCCGCTTCTAGCGTTTATGTTTCTTTATTTTTTCTTAGTTTGATACAAGAATCGGTTTCTTGTAACATTATTGACGAAGTCCATTACGGGCTTAGGTGGTTTCATGATTTAGCAGGTCATCCCGACCCATGTAATTCACCTGTTGTTATTCTATTATTGGAATCTGCCAAAAGGCTTCTTAGTGTTCCGATTAGAAAGAAAGAACCAGTTACTCCTGAAGTTGTTCAGCGCTTGTTTGCGCATTATGGCTCCGCCTCCGCTAGTTTATCTGATTTACGTTTGCTCAGTTTGTGTGTTTTGGGTTATGCGGGATTTTTCCGTTTCAACGAGTTAGTTCAATTGCGCAGGTGTGATTTTCTATTTGAAGATTCTTTCATGAGAATTTTTGTTCAGCGTAGCAAGACGGACATTTATAGGGATGGAGCTTGGGTTGTCATTGCTAAAACCCTAAAGCCTACTTGTCCTGTTATGTTAACCCTTCGTTATTTTTCAGTTGCTTCTTTTTCAGAAGACAGTGAAGTTTTCATTTTCCGTCCACTTGTTTTCTGCAGCAGCAATGGATCTTATGGTTTTCGTGGGTCTGCCCCATTGTCCTACTCTAGGGCGCGCGAGATAGTGCTTTCCGCTTTTGAGGCCGTTGGCCTCTCCAAACAAGATTATGGGCTTCACAGCCTTAGAGCTGGAGGCGCCTCCGCCGCGGCAAATGCCCAGATTTCTGATCGTTTGTTTAAGAGACACGGACGTTGGAAATCAGACAAGGCTAAGGATGGCTACATAAAGGATAATACTCTTGCTTTGTTGTCGGTTTCATTGTCATTGGGTATTTAATTTACTTCCCGTTCTTTTAGTTCGCCCGTACACGGCTCGTGTTGACACACCCCATAAGCGGTTGCTTATTACATGGTAAATGATTTATATTCGGTTCAGCGGGGGAGCGTATTAGAATATAATTATAAATGTATTTATCATGGGTTACGTAACCTCATTTTTGGGCGTTTGTGACACTTTGTCACATAGCTTCATTAGCGGGGTGTCGGGTATATATACGGTGAGGCCTTCATTTGTATTCATTCGAGTCATACGACCGCACTCTGTTCGCCTCTAAATGAAATACCCAATGGCTATATTAGCATTCAGGAGGTTTATTTTTTCTATTCTTGGCTTGCCATGTTTTGTTTTGTTTTTTCACATTATACTAGATTATGTTGTGATCGTAATCTTCATGCTAGACATTACAGTTACTGCTCTGTTATTATTTTGCGCCACATTGGTTATTGACATATATCTTGTAATTTAATTGACATGGAGGACATAATAAAGAGGCCCGTACACGGCTCGTGTTGACACACCCCATAAGTGGTTGCTTATTACATGGTAAATGATTTATATTTGGTTCAGCGGGGGAGCGTATTAGAATATAACTGGATTTATACGGTTGCTTAGCGTTCAAATATTTCTACAAGTGCAGTTAGTTGATTTCAACAAAGTGGTTCGTATTATGTTTGTACCTTTTCGAGCGAAAATAACGAAGAATTAAACGAAAGGAAGGATGACCTTTTCTTCGCCAAAAGCGGTAGTTTCAAAAGACACTGAACAATACCCACACCACAACACAAAAGCTAACCAACAATGGCTTCCGCAACACCAAGAAACACCCCCAAAAGCCGCCATTTTCGATGTCTTGCTGTGATTATTTCTTGCGGTGCAATATGGGATACTATTCATTCCTCCTCTGGCTTGTAATAGGATTAAGCTAGATTTTAGGCGTTAAGGGCCTTGCTCTTATTAACAAAGGACAAAGGTATATCTTCAGTTCCGAGTATTAAAGATGATAATACATCCCGCTTTGTGCAAATGTTATTGATTAGGAGGTAGCGTGATCGAGTGGTTAGAGGCGCTAAGTTTTAAACCGGAGGCCAATTGCAAGTCTTCAAATCTGCCTTTCTGAGAGTCACTCTGACCACCAGCTGGATTTTGGTCCCTTGCTCAAATCCTAAATTGTTTTTACCATAAATTGATTTAAAGCATTAACCTCAGATTTATACTATAGGGAATTCTTTTTTTTTTACCATTTTTGCCTCATAAGCATATGCGCCTCGTTCTCGAACCTACCTACAAAAAAATCAACTCTGAATATTGAAAGGGCATAGCACAATTTGCATACTCTGAAAATGTGATCCCGATATACCAGATACACTTCATGTGATGCTCTATTAAAAACTCAAAATCTTACAAAGAATCATTATGGCTCATTAGCGCTTTTGCCACCCAACAATTTTGCAGTTTTTAACAGCAGATATTTCCTTAAATATTGCATGAAAAAAAAAGCTGAAAATTGCATAGATTACGTAATGTTTACTACATGAGCGGGAGTGTTGTATCGGCCTATACAATTACGAGGCGCAGCCGAGTGAATGTATAGTGCCGATACAACACGGACGCGAATGCAGTAAACAACTTGTGAAATTCACATTCCAGATACAACTCACTAGTGGTTGCATCTAATTTACATATCCGATACAAGTCACTTGTGGTTGTATCTAATTTACATATCAGATACAACTCACTAGTGAGTTGTATTTGGATTACAGGGTAACCATGTGATTGGAACGGCTCATTTCTATTTGTTAGTACCCTTATGAATTATTAATGAATTTTACAATAAGTTTAACAAGCTCTTTCAACTTTTGAAGTCAATTCGTATTTAGCATGATGCCTTCTGTATGCAGATTCGTATGCTAATGAAGCGAAATGTAAACAATGACGTCAGCAAAGATTCGCCTATAGCCAACTGGTTAGCCTGCCACTAGTATAGTTGGGGTTCTTAACAATGCATCCGAATCGCGTGAGAATAAACTTCGGACACTGGCTTGGAACTGTTTGCTGTTTTCCCTTGTTCAGACTTACCGGAGAGGATTCTGAGAAGGACTACCCAACTGAAGCAAAGCAGGAGTGACTTTATGATCTCTGATAACCTATTCACTTCTTAGGGATTTATTTTATAGGGACGTTTTCAATTGAGTACCGTCAACCGAAATCAGAAAACTCACTCTGACCAATTACAACAGCCGCAGAGAGGGCAGTGAACCAATCCTGGGGAACCAATCAGATTTCGGAACAAATACAGGTAGCTGGCGCCAAGCTTATGTAAGCCACGATTGGTTTTGATTTTCATTCTGATTGGTTGACAAAGTAACACCAGAGAGGTTTTAGCCAATCACAAAGCGTATCAATGCGAAACCAAAGCAACTGCGAATACTAACCGCGAAATTACTTTGGATACTCAACTGAAAGCCACTTATTTTTTGAGATATGTAGTATCTAAACGAGTGAAGTGAATAGAAAGAGGAACTTTATATCGAGCCCCTCTAATAAAGTCTAGGACAAACAGTTAAACGTTTATTCCGAGACAAACGTAACTTGGCTTAACTGACACTGTTGGCGACTGATTTAAGTAATGCTTCACATAAGAACTATAGTAAACTTCATTGTTCTGCGGCATTGGCTCTTTCCCACACAGAATATCTTTGATTTCAAGAATAGAGGACGGGCTGATGGTTTATAATTATATTTCATTGTAAAAATACAGAAAATTCATTTGCGTCAAATATATTTTAGGAAATGTTCGTGCTTAACCAATCAGAATAGCAGAAGACAATAGCTACTAATTTTGCTTCTTTGATGAAGTTCCTCAAATACAATATCTTTGAAAAATTGCATGTTGTACGATTGGGTCTTAAAATACTTGAAACCTTAAGAAAATTAGACTTAATGCACCTTGAACCTTAACGTTTGAGCGGTTTTTGAGTCTAGGCCAAAGAGATCACTAGTTGTAACAATGAAAATGTCGACATTCCATCGTACATTGCCATTCAGCACTATCCTTCTTATGCGGATCATTACTTAAATAATAAGGTATAAAGAGCGCTAAACAATTCCTGGTATTTTTGACCGGCAACTCGTTTTGTGTGGCATAAAAACAAAAAGCCTTCATGGGGGTTCTTAATGGGGTTTGTACATAACTAATTTTAAAAGTTAAGTCGGGATGTCGCTTCTTTAAAATCTTGGTAAAATTTTTCAATTCCGTCTCTCCTAAGGCCTGACTGACACCAGCGACATGACGATCATAAGGTTCTTATGATCTAGTAGGGACAGATTTTTTTAAATCGTTCGACGAAACCAGCTTATCACCCTCAAAGAACGCCATCTTTATGCATCTTGCAATGAGTCCGATTGGAAAGAGCTGTACTTGACGTTCATGGGCCAGAATCAAGCCACAAGACAATAGCTCATTTGCGTTGTTATGATAATTATGTCGCTATGGTTTTCACACTAAGATTAAGCGCAATATAATTATTACTATGTCAATCATAAGCGCTCTCATAATTATGTTTCTAGTAAGCGTTCGAACCGACGGAGACATAAGCGACATAACTTCACTTCTGATTATAACTTATATCTACAGTATTGTCATTTGAGAAAAAAACTTTTTATATTTATAAGGGGTGACTTCTTTCAGTCCGCCTGCTAAGACCAATGAATCTTCGTTCATGATTTTATACTCTTTAGACGATCACACAAGCCAAAATCGAGAGATGGTTTTAAGTCGCGTACCATTGGTGCGGTAGGCCTCCGGTGTGTTATATTTAAAGTGCACATGAAGTGATATTTCACTACCGTTTTGTTTTAAGGTTTTTGCGTTGTTAATATCACCTTTATTTCATTTTAAGTCGTTTGTTCTTTTGCGTGAAGAGCATCCACTATTTTTAGCGGTTTAAAAACTCCCGTGGGGGCCTGAAATTTGCGACATATTGAGCGCGGCCAAAAACGTATTAGTGATGCCATTCGTGTGACTATTCGATCATAACAAAACATGGCGGAGAAGGGGACGAACCCGGGGCTAAAATACGCGTCGATTTCAGCCATATTTAATCGAAATAATCCTTCCACAAGTTGCTAAAACTCCACTGTAAAACGATTGACGCGCTCAGTTGTAAACACACAAATGACGTCACTAGATTACTAGAAGCAGGTCCTGGTCTGATATGCCCAACTTGTGTCGCTTGTTAAAATATGTTCCCGCCACTTCAAGTGACTTATTTTTCCATCAAAATAATTCTTAAAACACCTTTTTCAGATTACCGACAAAAATATGGTAGTGAAATTTCACTCCGTGCGCACTTTAATATACATAAAAAATGTGTTGTAGTATAAAGATAAAAATTATCCACCCTAAAGGCTAAAGAAAGTTGTTAATATATTTAATTGCGACATAATATTTCAAAAGATCAATAGCTTAAAGCCGACAAAACATTTACCATTATTTATATTCCTATACAATTATATCATCTTCAACACAATATCACCTTGGGAAAAATAAAAGATATAGTTGGTTTAAACGTCGCAATTCAATGTACCGAATCTAATACCTATTTGGGTCGACTCAAATAATCAAATTCTACATGTGATTTAGACATCGAATTTAATAGAGTCGCATTGAATTCATGAGCGAGTTTTTATAAAGTTAGGAAAAAATTGAGAATTGTGGGTAAAACATTTTATAAAAATTCTATTCGGCACGTGAAGTTCACCGTATAAAACAAATGTCGAACGTCTGTCGAATATTCGATTGGCTCAGTCGAAGACGCGTCAGAAGACACACTGTCGAAATTAATTTGAGTTATTCGCATGCATTTAATTCCTGAATTAGATTCGGCACATGTAAAATGCAACATGGCAAAAATTGGGTGCCATTGGCCTCTAATTCTTTAACTCGTTCCCAGACCTCCAATTTGACCCTTAAAATCACTGTGAAAACGCCATTTTTTTTAAGGGAAAATCAAAATTTCACCCATATATGAATTACTTTTCGAAAATCCACACTCGGATTCCAGTAATTTGGTTTATTATTCTATCTGGAAACGTTAAAATATTTTAATAACTTAAAAAAAGTCCCGTCATTTCGACCTTGAAGTGACCAATATCAAGTAAAGGCTTATATGAAGTTCAACCGCGCGGTCATCGCTTTTAGCGGTATAACTAATTTTAATAGGCATAATGTCAACATCCACACTCGCTTTTGGAGAGACTGGGATCTTGTGAACATTTTGTTGGGAAATATGATTTAGTTGGAGCGAAAAAAATCCCGTCATTTTGCCCATGTTTTTCAGTGCACTATGCTTCGACTGAGCCAATTTTGGCTTCTATTAGTCGGTATCTATTCGCATGCTCTTCTGTCAATGCATGACCTGGCAATTTGTGAATTACTTTTCGAAAATCCACACTCGGATTCTTATAATATGGTTATCATTCTATCTAGAAACGTTAAAATATTTTAATAACTTTTAAAAAAAGTGCCGTCATTTTTACCTTGAAGTGACTCAGGACTTGGATCAAACATATTATTTAATATGCAGTCACCAGCCCTTCTATTTCCTTATTTACATTGAGGCCTTCTAGAGGGGGGCGTATTTAAAACTTAACGATGGACTTGTTCCAGAAACATATAGTACGATATACAAGTCAAAACCTATCATTGATATACTGAAAACAGAACTTGATAAGAAAGTGCTGAAACCGTCCAATATTACTGAAAAACCTCGAAGCTCAAGAGGAGCGGCTTATTACTGAAAATGGGCTTAATAGAGATGGGGGCGTAATAGAGTGTATTTTGCGACATTTCTGACAATTCATATATAATTATACAGCGTTCTCATATTAAAAATGTAAATATTTTGGTTATTCAGTGTTTCAAAGGTGCAGGTGTCTAATAATACATAATAAGTTGTTTTCGTTTTTGTTAGTATTCTATTTTAAGTTAAACTTTTCCTTTTTCCTGTTGTTCAGGAACATATAGTACGATATACAATATGATATATAATTATACAGCCTTCTCATATTAAAAATGTAAATATTTTGATTATTCAGTGTTTCGAAGGTGCAGGTGTCTAATAATAGATAAGTTGTTTTCGTTTATGTTAGTATTCTATTTTAAGTTAAACTTTCCCTTTTTCCTGTTGTTCCAGGAACATATAGTATGATATACAAGTCAAAACCTATCATTGATGTACTGAAAAAAGAACTTGAAAAGAAAGTCTTGAAACTGTCCCATATAAAATTGGAAATGTTGAGATCAAGAATATAATGTGTTTCTAACCCAACGAAAGTGGCTGTGGAGATGGGGGCTTATTAAATATTAAAAAGAGAGGGCGGCTTATTGAAAACCTCGAAGCTCAAGACGGGCAGCCTATTAGAGAGGGGCTTAATAGAGATGAGGGCGTAATAGAGTGTATTTTGCGACATTTCTGACAATTCATATATAATTATATGGCGTTCTCATATTAAAAAATGTAAATATTTTGGTTATTCAGTGTTTCAAAGATGCAGGTGTCTAATAATACATAATAAGTTGTTTTCGTTTATGTTAGTATTCTATTTTAAGTTAAAATTTTCCTTTTTCCTAGATACACTTCAACATCATCGGCTTTGTAGCAATTATTTGTTTGAATAAAACTTTAAAGCATGAGAATAAAGTTGAATATGTTGATTGATTCAGTACGAAAACGATACTTTAGCTTTTTAATGTTCTACTACAACTGAGGCGAAAATGACTAATTCTAAATTCAGAACGTTTCATATTTTGCATATAACATGTTTAAGGAGCCATCTGACATAACCCTGCTCCAAAAAACAGCCCGAAATTGAAGAAAAGGAGCTGTTTGTATACTGAGTGGAACTATCCTTGAAATTCATCCAAAAAAGAAATTATATATTTTTATTGCGATCAACACTTTTAAAACAATCTACTTCCCTAGTGCGTCACTCAAGTTTCGTCTGTTGATATATAAAACAGAATAATATCGAAAAGAAAAAAATGAATAATTTCGAAAATTTTGTCTGAATTCTGGGTATGTATGTATTTAACCGGCCGATGGCTTTCATCCTCAAGGTAATGAAATTCGAGCGACTAACGAGTTTATACTCGCTATATCCTCTCCGAACACAACAAATAGTGCACAGACTTCTCTTACTGTACTCAGTATCGGATAAAAATTATTTGAACTCTCGGGAAAACATGGATTGAGAAGGTTATTTCAATTATTTGTTTAGAAACATTGTCTCATGACCAATGACAAAAAGGCTGGTAGCTTGACATTCGCACTATGTCAAGGATTGCATGCAAGTATCAGTGTTAAACAAATACTTCGAAACCATGAATGATCTAGTATTTTTCGTTTTTTATTTTCTGAACTTTGGATAGAAAATTTGTTCTAAACGTAAATGAAACGTGTAAAGTGTCTTAAATCTAAAACCAAAGAACTTCATCTTTTTTTTTAATTTGTCTTGTTTTCGGAGCAACATTATCTTTGGGTGGGCTGATACACTTGCTTGTTTATGTCCTTGTTCAAAAGAAGATCTCAGGAGAATCTGTTTGTTTTTGTTGAGTTATGACTGTTTTTATTTCGTTCAAATTTGACTGTTTAACTAGAGGTGAACAGGCTATTATATAAACTCGCACTCACAAAAATAAAAAGTTTAATACATTTGAAACCGAAATGGTCTGCCACTAAAATCTGAATTCTTAGACTAGTCTTGTCTCAGTGTAGCAATGTTAACTTTTAGTAGCTTCAAACCAGCTCAAACGTTTCTTTAATATGAAACTAACATTCAGCACTACGGCTTCCTTTATGACCGCGTTGGAAATTTGTGGCTAAAGTTCACCTGCTGTACGTCAAGCGTCAATTTCGTATTTAATTGGAACTTTGACGTTAGAAGGTTAGAGAGTCAGGGTCTAAAAACAAAAAAAAGTATTTTTCTTTACAAATCGAGCTCGAGTTATAAGTCGAGATCTTAAGTTACAGAATTATATACTAAATAAAACCGAAAAAAGATCATTTCAAGATTGCTATCAGTTGTCAGTTAATCCTGGGACAAATGTCAGTTGTCAGTAAAATTTCAGCCATTTGTCAGTTGTCAGTTAAAATTTCAGCCATGGTAAATCCCATCCAGACCCTCTGAGTTGCTTTGTTTTGTTTTTTTTTTTTTCATCTGGCATGGTACACGTACAAACCACTTAATTAGCATTTTCGTTCACCGCGTAATGGAAATACTCGACTATTTCTGTGGAAACACTGAATATTTAGAATTTTTCTCAGAGCCTCGCGAAATCCTTTGTTTCGATAGAAGTATATTATAGGATTAATAGCAGAGTTCGCAAAACTGGCGGTGACGCAAGTTATATAATCGACCCCATAGTTCTTATTAGGGCTTCTGGCAATGTGATATCCAAAAGGTACCCAAAATATGGTGAAAAATCCTATAACAAGTGCAATAGTTTTTGCTAGTCTCTTGTCTTTTTCTCTGTTAGTTGCCTGGTGATTTTGAAGATCTCTTTGCCTGCGCGAGTTCTGTTTTTGAACTGTCATGAAGATTGCCGAGTAGCAAATAAGTACAACTGAATACAACGCAATAATCCCGCTCAAGATAAAATATATGTACACACGTTTATCTTCTACAAAAGCGTCTAAAATAGGCACGACAAAAGCCAAAAACCAATAAAACAAAAATATGGACTTCAAAAGCGTTGGAGTTACAATGTTTTTGTGAGTCATTGGTTTTAAGATGACAAAGCATCGGTCGAGACTCATCGTTGCTAGAGTTAAAATGGAGACTGCACATGACAGATTTCCAATAAAGCGGGCAGCATGCTCAGCTCTGACGTAACAAGTACCTCCAAGTTTACCCACCAAAATAGAAATAACTAACGGCTGAGTGAGTATGGTGACCATGAGATCCGCCAGGGATAAATTCACGATGCAGTAATTGGATATTACTCGTAAACCTGGTGTTCGAAGAATGGTGAGGCATACGAAGATATTGCCAGAACTTCCAATCAAGCTTATCAAGGTGTTCACGGCTATAAAAAGACTTCCATCGAGATAAGTTAGTGTACATCGTTCTGAATTAACTTTGATGTCAGAAAACATGACAATGAAGACACCAAGAAACTTCTTGTAAGACAATCTCAAAAGAGTCTCAGCTTCACCTTGCGCTTTAGACAATACCGTTTCTCATGTCCGAGTTGAGCAGTAACTCCTGGTTTAACACTAGTAAACAATTCGGATGCTGCTGGCTTTTAAAGCTAGCACGAGAAAAAAACTCCATGTACTCCGAACTGATACTATCCTTGCGTTTCTTACCCAGTATTAATTGAAAAAGATGATACCGCCTGTTATCACCTTGTGAGAAACAAGTTCTTGTATAACAATTAATTGTATAAGTCAGGTGTTCTCCGGTGCTTCAGAAAACGGATATTAACACTTCCATATACGGTCATACAAAGAATTCGCAATCATGAATGTTTATCTTGTTCGTTTGCACAGAGGACATTTATTGCCGGATGGCACGGTATATGTAATATGTTCTGTTAGTTATTTACAATTATAGTTATTACACATATCAGTATGCAGACTTTGAAACTAATAATAGCAAACAACAGAGGAGGTTGGACACGGGCCGAAAAGCATCATGGGATGAATTTTCGTTTTCAGCGACACTCGTTCAGTTTCAAACGAACCTTCGAGCTGTGAGGACCTCGAGGAACTACAAATTTTCAGACTTTTAGCCGCCATGGAAGTACAAATCGGCCTAAATTGAAGGTTATGCGATTACTGTTGTATAGATACCATTTATTTTTACAACTGAATAACTTGAGGTATCATTCTACGCCGATCGAAAGACTTAATCGTGCACGGACTACAAATTTTAGCCACAACAAGCACAAATCGGCCTACATTGAAGTCGATAAGATTCCTTTTGTTACTTAGCAGGGTTTTAAGCCGGTTGATCGATCGAAAGACTTATTAAAGCAGGGCTGCACGAGGAATTCGAACCGAGGGATATTTTGTAACGAAAGCTATAAGCTTAAATCACGGAATTACCAAGGTTGGTAACCACAACAATCGATCGTTGCATTTTATCGTCCTCTCGTCCGCTCTTGAGTTTCAATGTTATAATTTTGAAATACACGAAGGCAATTTTGTTGTACGGAATGCTGGATTTGTGATGTTACGAAGTATATTGAGTACATAAATAAATAATAAAACTGTAAAATCATGTGAAACAACAAATATAATCAATGAAATCAATAATAAGTTTACATCATGTGAAACAACAGATAATCAAT
The DNA here is from genome assembly GCA_022457155.1 of Cladopsammia gracilis. NCBI lineage: Eukaryota > Metazoa > Cnidaria > Anthozoa > Scleractinia > Dendrophylliidae > Cladopsammia > Cladopsammia gracilis. Next base: position 420,154 of record JAJGOT010000382.1, read on the forward strand.
GAAATCATAGGGAGGAAAACATGATTTAAAAACCTAATGGAAATAAAGCAGTGACTAACATACATTTTTGCATCTGAATTCAAGAACCATCCTTCTAGAAAGAAATCCAATTCTGGCGCTAAAGACCTGGTAGAAAATTGTGACTAAGAGGACCTCAGGCAAAAAGGAATTCAAACTTCTAGGCTTGAAAATGAAAATGCAGAGTGTTTTCAGGCACTCTACTCTAATTTGTGGTAAAACAATTCAAGGTACCAAAGGAACCATTTTTTCTTTGGGCGCTCTTACTTGTAATGTAATAATTTAGAGCACAACAATCAGGACTGTGCACATGAGAACAACTATATGTTCTTTCACTTGAGCACAAGTCTTAGGTAATTTATAACAAATGTGCAATTGCCTATCTCATAAGCAACCAGAATTTGGAAAGGTGGTTGCTTAGGAAGGATGGTTGCTTAATTATGAAAGTCAAAGTACAACAATAATGAATGGTTGCTGAATGGGAGCAAACTGTAGTTGTTCCAATAATTTTAACAACTTTCCTATCAGACAGATAATTCTTAATGAGGTATTTGTGTAAACCATTAAACAATTCCCCCAAAATTTAAATGCCAATTAGTGGTAGAGCAAGGAAAGAAGTGTTGAAATGTTTTTATTTTTAAGCAAAACTATTTTCACTACAAGCTCCCTCATCCTACTTCATGGTTTTATTGAGTAATTAAAAAAGTAAATGAAGCCTTTTGAGAAGTTGGTACAGAAATGGGAAACAGAAACAGAAATTTCACCTGCTGGCTTACAGCCACCCCCCACCCCTCTCCCCCCCTCCACCCTTGCCATCCTTGATAATCATTCAAGGAATACCAAGGGGCATAGCTAGGGGGGTCCTGGGGTGCCCATGACCCCCCCTTTGTGAGATAATTTTAGTAAAACACAGCGTGGATGCCGACATGACAATCTGGTAAGTACCCTGGGTGTGACACAGTGTGACACCCTCTTTGATAAAATCCTAGCTACACCCCTGCACACCACAGTTAAATGGAGTTGATCAGGAGTCCATTGATATTATAATAGAAAACAGTTATTAGTAATCAAAATAATTATAGCAATTCATAACTGATACAAAAGCTCCAACAAATATCCAGTGTGCCAAAATTTTCCCCAACTAGGAAGGTTATTTGAGATTTTCTTTGTGGGTGTGCCAGGATTTCTGAATGTGGTCAGACCAAATTCGAAGACAACCCGATCTATTCTGAAGATGTTCCAAAGAATTCAGAAGTTTCCATGGACCTCAGTCCTCCACTTTATAATATCCAGCTGTAATAATATTACATGTATTATTGTAATGTTCAGAATGATAAAAACCTACAAAAAGTGCTAAATTTTCATTAACATAACTATATTTTTCAATTGGATCATGTGATCATTTAAGGCTGATAGCTCAAATCTGTAAGTCAGGAGTGAGAAATTGCTCCATAGGCATGAGTTGGTATGAGATTGGAGTTTTGGACTCGCAGGCATGAGACTTGGCAGGTATGTTCTATGCCACCATGCAGAACTTAAGTATATAAGGTTTTATTGTCAACTGAAGACAAAAGTAAGCAACCCGAGGCTGCTGTGCATTTCTAGCAGGCTACTGTTAGAGCACAATCCATCAAATATCGGTATAGAAAATTATTAATATTTATCTTAGGAATCAACAAAGAAATACATTTAACAGACTGATTAAATCATTGATGCATTTTGTCTATTACAAGTTCAAAATTTTATTTATATAATAACACCTTATTATATAATATATAATAACACCTTATTATATATAATTATCTGCTAAAATATGAAACAACTGACAATATGGGGGCTTACTCAATGACAATAATTCACAGTTTTCAACCCAATTGTGGATCTCAAGAGCCTTGGATTTTTGCTAAGAGCAGGGCTTATTACAAGACATGATAATGACAGACCAAAACTCTCACTGCCATGCCTCAGCTCAAGCCCCAATATTTTGGGCCAAGCAATAAAAATGTAGTTCTTGTTTGGCTGCTATTTTCAGGAAAAAGAGCAGACTGAATGGCTCCACATTTTGCTGTTGAACCTAGAAAAAGAATAGACTTCATTAGGAAGCCACTCCAATAATTATAATATAAAAAGAAAACAATAACAAACATATAAGCCTTAAGTTATTAAGGTTATAAAAGCTCATATATAAATTGCAACGTTCAACTATCATGATTAGAGTGTAGATATGAATTAAATATGATGTTTTTCCTCAGAAGACAAAAACTTTGATCTCAAAAGGTCGAAGCAACCTTAGAAATTACAGTACGCACACTTGTGATAACCTGCGAAAATGACTGAACTTTAATCGCAAATAACAGAAAATTGGTAAGAGGTACGATGTGGTACGACGTCCTAAATTAAAAGAATAACGTTTTCTACAAAAGATGGTGCGATTTTCGTGGCTAGAACCCAGACGATATGGCGTCAAGAAACGAACGCGTTGGTTGACTACACAACGTGGGCGAAAGCCGCCATATTGGACCGGCTTGCGAGGAAGCCTAATAATAGCGAATTCTACTACAAAAGTTGTAATATAAACAAGTAAATACAAAAAGTAGCAACACACCTTTCATGAAAATTCCTTTACTGGAAAAAGCGGACTTCATATTTGAAGAAAAACACACTAAAAAACCATGAAAGGTTGCGTGGAGAAATTCTCGCAGAAAAGACTGTGAATGAATACGTTGATCTGATTGGTCGACTACTCCTACCAGGATACCTTTCGGCCCGTGTCCAACCTCCTCTGAGCAAACAACAACTCTTCGAAAGAATAACATTACATGCTGAATTTTCCAAATATTAATGCTGCATAGAAATTACTTTTATGATCATAGTTTTTCCTTCCCCTTTCATTTCAGTGTTAGAAAGTAGAATCACGGAATACTTCCCATGCCAAATTTTAAGTACAAATACCAAAGGGAAGACCAGTTATTTCAAACGTAAGAATAATTGCAGGCTTGCGGTACGTGTTTTGCGCACTGAATTAAATGTCGGACCGGATTTCGACGGTTTTCAACCAGCTGTTTCCAAGCTCAGAAAGCTTATATCATTCTAATTAATAACGATGTATGTAATTATGATGCCATTGAATGAATCGCGGTAGGATAAGTCGAAACGAAAAACAAAAACGTTCGTTGTCATTAATATTATTAATGTTTTTTACAAGCCATAAGCAACGATAACAAATTTGTTTTTTTCCTTCTAGATACATTACTCTCTAACGGATATTAAAGGCCCAGTATCACCCATTCGGCTTTGCGGTCGTTTGTTTTTGTTTACAAATGACGAGCTCGCTCGTGATTAGCTCTTTCGGGAATATTCGACTGCGTTAAATTGAATCGTCGAGGCATTGGAGCGCAATGCATTTTGAGTGATACTGGGCCTTTAAGGCTGTTAAAAAAGTTAAATTTATTAATTTAAATTTATATTGGAAAATGAACTTCGTAATAACACAGTAATGAACATTTTTCTTGCCCTTTTATGAAGGAGGTATTTCATTGTTTAAACCTTGCTTAGTGGGATGTAAAATAAGAACGGTTAAATGTGGTTTTGTAAAGCCATCATTTTGTATCTGATGGCGTCATCACTATACCAATATTTGGCAGAAGGTGACTTCGGGGTTCTTTATACATAAAGAGTCTTTATTACTAAAACAGTGCATGCAGACCTTCAAAATACTGCCTAAGTCAAAATGGACGACTATACTTATAGAGCGTTTTCATATGACGTCACGGCGGCCATATTGGTGTCCATAACAAAGAAACGGCGGCCATATTGGTGTACCAAACCAATCCTCCGGGAATTGAACTCTATTTTTATGCAAACATTTTCTTTTGTTTCAGTAAACCAATATGGCCGCTGGTCACGTGAGTGAAAACGCTCTATCCCTTTCGCGCATATTTTTTGCACGCTCTTTTTTACACTTGGCAATTGTTTACAACAACAACAACATCCTTTATTTAAGCACGATAAAAGTTAAAGCAAAAATCTTGTTTGTGGGGTCGTGTTTCTAGCTACAATGAAAATGCGTCTGGTGTCGTTTCGTCTCCCAAGAGACTAACAAGTCTGCCAAACAGCTTTTTAAAACATATTTCTCCTATTTTAAGAAATCCATTGAACATATACGTACACAATCAACTTTTTTCATTATATTAAAAGCTAGTAATTAATTTTTCTATTTACCCTCTTATTCCTAAGAGTACCATATGACAAAAGATGTCATTATTATAAGATCTGAAAAGATCTGCACATTAAAGGCATACATAAAATTGTTCTCCTCTCACCCCTCCCTTCCTATAATTTTTGTAACTTTTTCCCTTTGTACGTTTGAGCTCAAGTTACTGTGTATCTGTCAGCAACCGATGCAGCGAGAGTTACAAACTAAGCTAAAGTTAAGAGGTATGCCCAATAAGTACGGGTAATATATAAGAAAATGTTAAACCTTCTTTTGTTTTACAGCCATGCTCCGTCACGCGTGACCAGTATTTTTAAAAATTGAATGGAGTTTTCAAGATTACGCATCGGTTTTGAAAATTCATTCCGAGATTCGGAATTCCCGTGAGAATTTTACCGCATTTTCGGAAACAAAGAGCAACAAAATATCATTTTGTTTGAAATGTTACGTATCCGAACAATATTAGGTTTTTTAATGCGTGCAGCGAAGTTATTTTCGTTAATTCGTGACTTTCAAAGTGTTTTCCACAGAGATCTTCAAGGTTTCATTCAAATCTCGGACGTTAGAAAGAAATATTCAAATGTTCATTTCATTCTCTAGATTACTGGTCACGCGTGACGGAGCATGGCTGTAATTTGTTTTGAACACTTTCCAATAAATAAGATGTGACTTCCTCCATGTCAGTTGATGCGATTTAGATAGAACGTTTCCTAGACAATTTTGGCGCTTTTCTAACATAATGGAAATCCAAGATTCAAGAAAGCAAACATTCGCAATGGTGACTCAGTTTCCGACGATTAGTTTAAAATGTTATAAAATAAGTTAACAATAGTATAAAATTTGGATATTGTATCTTACTTTCGTTGCAGCTGAACATAACGGGCCGGTTATTTAATCGAAGTTTAAACGGTGTTTCAATCTGGTCAACCTTAATATTTAAACGCTATTTACTGTAACCAATGTCAAGTAGGCATATAGCACAGACTAGAAAAACATTTATCTCCTGAAATAACCAACTTATAAACAGATATGGAGGTCCATTAATTTTCTAAGACCGCGGTCTAAGTTAAACGACTTCCTTTAAATAACCGGTCCAACTTAGGGCCTGGTCGCACTACAATCAAAAACAAAAATTAGCCCGTGTAAAAATCGAGAAAAACAAAAGAAACCTCTCCGGTGGGACACGCTTTTTGTGGAATGTTTTTGTTTTTATGTCATTCTGCACGGGAAAATTTTTGTTTTTGACTGTAGTGCGACCAGGCCCTTATCCAAATTAAACCAAAACAAATCTAAGTAGGAATTATGTATATATATAGTAAACAACATCTAATGTGCGTGTTTCTCATTGACAAGATGTTTCATTTCATTCTTGATGAACAAAGCATGCATAAAGAAAAAAGTTGTTTTCGTATATACACTTCATTAATTAACTTAGCACCACAACCCTAATCCTCCTTGGCCATCCTCTCCACCTCCACTTCCTCCAGTGGGCAAAGGGCGCTTTTCTTCCTCATTCTGTGTTTCTTCAGGTATCTATTTTCAATGGGGAAATATGAAGCAGAAATATACCAGTTAAAAATGGCAAAAACAAACAAACAATGACAAGGTCCTAAAGTTTCACTTTTCAATAAAATTCAGGTAAGCCTGGCGAACCTAGCGAGCTTCCTTAAAGCCTAGTGAAATTTGATCTATCTTTTTTTTTCCATAATTTTATCTTAAGCCCGGTTTCCATATGATCGCGAGCGATCGTAGCGATCGCTGCGATCGCTGAAAAAAATAGCTCAGCGATCCCAGCGATTGATGGTTTCCATATGATCGCTGCGATCGCTACGATCGCTGAGAAAGTGAATGAAGATCGAGGGGACCTGGGTCTTACAATATCGTTCCGCCTCATTCTTGAAATTCAACATAGCGGCTGTGAATTGTCTTTAAAATTTGTTATAAAGACAGTCGTATCTTTGCACTTCTTCCATAAAAAGGGTCAAATCGCACCCTTTGAGTGGGCGTACGCAGTGCATCTTGGTATTTTTGCTGTCGCTGCGATCGCTGCGATCGCTGGAGAGTGATTTCCATATGATCGCTACGATCGCCACGATCGCTGAGATAGAATCACAGCGATCGCAGCGATCGTTGTCGCTGCGATCGCTGTGATCGCTACGATCGCTGGAGAGTTGTTTCCATATGATCGCTACGATCGCTGAACTTTTTTTTCAGCGATCGCAGCGATCGCAGCGATCGTAGCGATCATATGGAAACCGGGCTTTACTGTCTGTTTGCTTTCCAGACTTATTGGAGTACCCAAACGTACTGAATACTGCTTGCAGATTTTCATAAAATGAAATACTGTTCGATTTGGAAGGACTTTTAAAAAGAAGTGGCGTTAAGATATCGTCATGTTTTTTCTGATTTAAATTTTATTTTCCAAAATCAGTGTTTCATTTCTGGAACGCTAAAAATTCCCAAGACTTCTAAAATTTGTACCAAACCGTTTACCGTAGTAAGTTTAATGCTGTTTATGTTGTTACCTGTTTTTTAGTAGTATATGCTGGAGCAAACATTCTGGCCTCAACATAAGCTGGACTTGCTGTGCCTAGACCTGAGAGAGGAGGCTGTTTGTTCCTATAATAAAAGAGGGAGTCCTTTCACCTAATCGTCTGTAATCTAAAGAATTACTATAAGCAAAACTCCTGTTCATGGATGTCGGCACTTGAGCAAGAACTAGAGCAACATGTGTCAGTGTTGGCAGAAAGAAACAACAACATTGTCTATGGTACACAATTACACTGCAATGAAACCCAACAGCCTAACAGGACGTATTACCAGTTAAAGATCATTCACCGAAGCCGAGAGTAAACTTACAGTTAATTTAAATGTTTATAATGAAAGTTTCACATCAGTGAAACGGATTTGTCCACGTTTGCGAAGACGTTTTTAAAGTGATTAGTTTCGGGGCTCGGCTTCCGTAAACTGTGGACTAGCTAATTATTGAAATGTTTTCTTGTACGGTGTATTTCGCAAATGGCGGCAAAAGTGATTTTCGCTTTACTGTAGAAACCACCGTTATGTTTTCGTGCAGAAACGTAACATTTTTTCAGGCATTTGTTTCACTGATCTTCTTTCTTGTCTTTAATGGCAGTTTTAAACTCATTTTACTGGAAAAAAATCTGGACGACAGTCAACGATATCACATAAAATGCACCGTTTTGTTTTTATGAATAATTATATTTTGTATTAATAAGATAACTTAGAGAACTTGAACTTGCAAATTGCGTTAGGCCAACCTTTGTGGCTCTCTTTGTATCATCTGATGTTGCATTTTCTTCAATTTTTAATATTTCAATTTCGGAAGCAAAGGGAAAGGCGAATTTACGCCGGTGTTTAGTGTTGAGTGTCTGACGGACCCATGAGATCGCTTAAAATGCCAAGGTCGCTGAGTTAGTACATGCTAAATGTTCCGTGTACTTACATGCGATATCCATCTGCTTCACTAAAGGACTTGCCTAAAACAAGATGAATAGGAATACAATTGACTATGATTAGGTCAAGAATTTGGTTTTATCGACTGAGTCGATAAGGTAAATTAGCCACCGTAGAAAGATTCGAGAAAGCTGACGTTTCGAGCGCTAGCCCTTCGTCGGAGCGAATCAAGGGATTGTGGGTAGTGTGTGGTTTTATATAGTAGGAGGAGCTCCGCCATTGGTGGAAATTTTGTGACATGAAAAACAAATGTAAATTAGTTGATTTGTTTTTCACGTCACAAAATTTCCACCAATGGCGGAGCTCCTCCTACTATATAAAACCACACACTACCCACAATCCCTTGATTCGCTCCGACGAAGGGCTAGCGCTCGAAACGTCAGCTTTCTCGAATCTTTCTACGGTGGCTAATTTACCTTATCGACTCAGTCGATAAAACCAAATTCTTGTGCTTCACCCCCACCGACGCAGCACCACAGTTTCTCTAGAAACTAACCCCATTCATTTATGATTAGGTCAGTATATCTTAAGCAACCGCGGCGGTAACACCAAGGAAAACGTCAATTGAAATAAGAATTGGCGCTCCAATTTGTTTAATTTGTCTAAATTAATTTGACTGAATTGATCGGGAGCTGAATTCGTAGGGACGGCTTTCAAGTTGAAATGGAAAAACGAAAATTAACCGTCTTGTTAGTTCACGTTGTTTACAAAACCTATATTTTGATAGGTTGATGTCGTACATGTTATAAGGGAACTGTAGCAACCACGTGCACGACGGCAACGACAGCGAGAACGGCTCAAAACAATAGGTTTAAGGAGCTTGCATGTGCGTTTTACATTTTGGTAGACTTCGTTTTCGTTCGCTGCAAAAAAACAAACAACGTCAAATGATCAAATTATAAGTTTTATGGAGAACGTGAACACACGACGGTTAATTTTCCTTTCTCTATTTGAAGTTGAAAGCCATCCCTACGAATTCAGCTCCGGACAATTCAGTCACGTAAGATAAACTAAACAACTTGATACAACTACAAAGTAGTTTGAAAGAGCGCAAATTATTTTTTTCAAGTGACGTTTTCATTGGCGTTGCCGTCATGGTTGCTAAAGCTCCCTATTTTTGCATGAAACGGCTAAGAAATGCAACAAAATGTAAAACGCACGTGCAGTGCATTGTTGTCGCTCATTAAACCTATTGTTTTCTCCGTTCTCGCTGTCGTTTCCGTTGTGGTAGCTCCCTAATAAAAGATCATTAGACAACATTAGGAGAAACGTCATTTTAGTGTCCGCCATCATCTGGTTACCATAGGCACCAGTCTGCAGAGTGGGATTGCAGACCTCATGTTCAGTCGAACAATTGGATTGTTATAGTCTGGCCAAAGCGACAGGATAGAGCATCCTATCGCTCTTTTTCACTGCCCTGGACGGTATGCTCGCTGGTACTCAATTTTCAGTGTCATCCATTTGTCGAATTGGGTATTGTCTTTGATACATGCTTGTCACAATACAGCAGTGAAACGTCCCTATGGTGCACTCACGACATATTGCCAGGGTTTCCGAAATGCAGTAAATTTGCACAAAAATTTCCAGCGAATACCAGAAGTCTCATTTTGCAAAAAAAAAAAAAAAAGAAAAAAGAAAAGAAATGAAAAGAAATGGACAATATCTTGGTTATCCTTACCAGCGTTGTTCTTCTGATTTCTAAAAAAGAAGACGAGGCCGACGATGATGAGAATAACAACAAAAGCTATTGATCCTCCGACAATACCCCCAATTTGGAGGCCTGTTAGACCTGCATTTGAAGTAGTCTCTTGTTGAGATTCAGTCGGTATTCCTTGTGTGGCGGTGGAAGTCGGATCTAAAAAAAAACATTCAAAATAGTTGCTCGTCATCCACTGCAAAATTTCAGTTAGAAATTAAATGGAAACACATATTAAACTTGACATTTCCTGGGCTGTAATTAACAGCTAAGTCCGAAAAGAAATGTTCTAAAAGAAAAATTAACGATCTGCTTACTATTTCTAACAAAACCGGCAAATGCACAAGCCTGAACAGCGAAAAATCTCCAACATCACTAACATTTTGTGTGCCATTTCAACTGTGGACCAAACGTACTAGTTTGGAACATTTGGAACTCTAAATGGCATAAACGTGTACACTTCCATGAAAAAACGCCCCCTGAATTGGGTGGAATAGGTAAAATGTTTAAAGATGAAAGCAACTCGCAACAATTGTCTATGCATTGTCCATGCATTCACTTCAACTTCCACAGCTGAAAGACCAACTGGCAGTTTTTAAGAATCAATGAAATTCATAATTTTTTAAGAATCGGTACGAGCACTTCCTTTTTGTACAAATTTCTTATTCGGAAGCCATATTAGACTGTAAACTTCTACTTTTTTCTTTTCTTTTTAAGTTGAAAAATAACATTTGGGATTGTTTCTCTGCACTGGTCCGGTATGTCGTTTGGTAACGTCATGAGTTGAGGAAAAATATTAAGTGAATGGTTAAATACTAGACTGACCGGAGGTGAAAGGACGGAAGCTCGTAGACATACTTGGATTTAGATTCAACTGTGTCACAACGTCAAATTGCCCAAGTTTGCCATCTAGAACATCATCCTGTAGAGGCTTCAATGTATCATTGACACCATTTTGGAATTTAAGACGAACAACAGCAATAGTACTTCCGCGTCTGAAAATGAAAAATCATTTAGTAGACATTTAGGTACAGTTGTACACGAGCTCAAGTGGCTCAGACGGCCGGAGCTTAACCCTGTTTCTAAAGCAGGAAGCAACTGTTACCCCCTGGATGGGATGTTAGTCCAACGCAGGGTTACCCCTCCAACATTTTGTCGGCGGTACCCATAACCAACAAGGAGCTCTCTGCAGACTCGTAGACTACAGTTCAGTGGACAATGCTGGAGAAGCAAGAACGAGACTGCTTCTCAGCTACTTCTCTGGGATCCAACACATGGCTGGCGATCGAGGGTGCGCCCAGCAATAACTTTTAAAGACCAATTAGAGAGGGACACTAGACTGGCACGACAGTAACTCCCAGTTATCATGTCTGACAAAGGAGAGTGGAAAAAACTCATTAAATCGGTGCGGGTGTGCCCGAAGTAGATAGACCCATTTATACACTTGGTTGGAGAGAGACAATGCGGAGTAAAGTATATTCTTTTAGAAGACATTTACCGTGAAGTATTTGGAATCCCAAAAAATTGATTGGATCGACCACTCTTGTCAGAATACTACAATGTCAGAATACTATAATTCATTGGTTATAAACTCAAATATATGAGGTTACTCTTCCGTGGCTGCGCTTTGTTGACTGTTCGTTCATAAAATCCGTGTATGTAAATATTGATCTCTTAAATTCCCCCAAAAGGATAATAATCTAATAAAATCCCGATAAATTACTAATTCTTAATTAACAACCATGTCGCAATTGGAGGTTGGGTACTCGGGGATAAACCTAAGGCAGTGGTGAGACCCCAACCCCAAGATGGAAAACTGCCCGAAAGGCTGGCACTGCCCGCAACCCAGCCATGAGCCAACGCACCCCAGAGCACCCGTCACACTGAGCAAGTCAGTGGAACCAAAAAAAATTGACTTCTCCACGCCACGTGAAACAACGATGAACGAAGGAAGAACGACACGCTATGAGCCTGAGCCCAAACCAAAAGACCGCTGACCCTGAAACTGCTAACAAGGCAAGCCGCTGACCTATCATAGAAGGCACACTGCAATTCGCCCTATAATGTATATGAAATGACCCAGCTACAAGAAACGCCACGCTGAAACGCTGCACAAAAAACGCCACGCCAAACACTAAACGCCATCAACATTCAGTTGAGGGCACGCTAACTATACGAACTACACAATGATTGCTCCTAGTTGTTAACTGGGTTAAATTCTATTTAACTTCATGTAAAACATTCCATGCAATATACACTATAGTTATTATTACTTCGATAATCAATAATAGGAAAATTTACCTGAATTCTGAAATAGACAGTTCGTAAAGCTGTTTTTCAGCATTCTGGGGCAGCGTGTAAATCCTTGCAATCTGCATTACAAATAATATTGTCTGACTAAAATTAACATCAACAAGGGTACGTAATTACTTAACTATTAATATTACTGAGTATTAATACAGGAAATAATCATGTAGGGAATGAATAGTGGATGAGCCAAATGAGACAACCGCTAACCGCTAACACTACCACTAACACTACTTTTACAACATGACTACCACTACCACCACCACCACTACCACTACCACTACCAGTAACATTACCACTACCTACCTCTAAACTACCATTATCTCTACCTATACCACTACCACTGTCACTATCTCTACCACTACCGCTGCCCTCTGCAATAACCACTACCACTACCACTACCACTACCACTACCACTACCACTACCACTACCACTACCACTACCACTACCACTACCACTACCACTACCACTACCACTACCACTTCCACTACCACTACCACTACCACTACCACTACAGTGTACCTCTACCGCTACCCTCTACCACTACCACTATCTCTACCTCTACCTCTACCACTACCACTATCACTGCCACTGCCGGTGCTATTATTACCACTACCTAACTCTACCACTTCCTATACCACTACCACTACCACTACCATTACCACTACCACTACCACTACCACTACCACTACCACTACCACTACCACTACCACTGCCAATACCAATACCACTACGTCTACCTCTACATCTACTTCTACCTTTACCACTACCACTACCACTACTACTACCACTACTACTAACTCTACCAATACCAGCGCCACTACCATTACCACTACCACTAACACTTCTACTACCTCTACCTCTACTAATACCGCTATCACTTCCACTACTACTACCAAGTGACTACTTCTACCTCAACCTCTACCTCTATCATTGCTTTTACTTTTAATTTAAATTTACTTCTACCGTTACCGTTACTGTTACTGTTACTATCACTATCACTGTTACCGTGACCGTTACGGTCTGGGTAAGTGACATATAAGAACGTTGACAGTGTCAGGGATAGGGGACCTATTGGGGACCTTACATGTCTCGTAAGTAATGAAGTAGTTTCAATTTGACTCCAACTGAAACAGAATCCACTGGTGCTTACATGCAGTTCCCGTATCAAAAAAAATCCCCAACGATGCAAACACTTTTAGTTTCCTTTTCAGTAACATGTTTCATGGATACGCATATTAACTAATTGATAATTTTGTCGAATAATCGGTTATCGGTAAGCATTGCGGCTTTTGCGGGTAAGAATTTCAGCAATTACATCAGCCACAATAAATAAACAGGGAAAACGGATTAACCCTCGGACTTACACGCAAACGTATACCCCAATTGTGGTACAAGGGGGGCGGGGGGTTGTTGCACCCCCCTTGGTTTTTTGCGATGTTGCAATATTTCGGAAATATTTTACATCTAATAGATAGCCCGCGATGTGCTCTACAAGGTAAGGTAAATATTATGGGTTGGGGCGCTGCTGGGGGTCCTTGACGTCATCCAAAATGGCCGCCAAGGTGGCCGCTATCTTGGGTTTTACTAAAAATTCAAATTTATCAGAACAATGCGGAAATTGCAAATATTGTCTGCTAGAGTTGCAAAATAACATACAATCAAACATTTTGATGCTTTTGGTAGCATTTTATATGTTTTTTTCGCTGAAAAAACGTGAAAACACGCTTTTTTCTTCAAAAATGGGTTGACCACATGTTACTTATGACGTCATATCTCATTGCCATAGCAACCGATTGTCGCCAAACTTTACCAAAATGTGTCTGAAGGATAAATGAACAGCTACTGAAAACGGCAAGTGCTAATCTTAAACAGTCTTGAAAATATCGGAGAAAAACCTTAAGGGGGGTGGCAACCACCCCCCTCCCCCCTTGTACGTCCGAGGGTTAACTTGATGCAGGAGTATTATTATAAGCAACATGAAGACTACTAAAAAAAATAACCAACGAGGGTTTGGCATGCAACAAGTAAACGGGGTTTATGTAGAGGAAGGTGCCTGAGTTACTGCTCCTACACAGTAGTTATTAGGGACAAAAGTTCTGTGTGTAAGGAAACTAACTGAAGTATGAGAAATCAAAGCTATATGACTGACTTAACAGTGTTAAGGGAGCACCAAAATTTAATGATGACTATTGATTGATTGATTGCACAAAACAGTAATAGTATTTTTAAACCCCAAAAATCAGTGCCCATGAAACGTAAGAACAACTTACAACTGATAACAAATTGGATTCTAACATCATGTATTCCTCTGACTTTTCATTTGCGAACTCATCCTTCCATTCTACACTTGTTACATTAATTCCAACAATCTCTTCTTGACACTGGTCTTTAGAACCTGTCCGAAAAACAAAACATTGTTTCAATGATTGGATAATTTCATCTTTCATTTAAATGGTTCAGTTAAGGATTTCTTCCACAAACTAAAGATTCAAAACCAAGTTGAACAGCATAGTACAGAGCACCACAAGAGAGTACTGCTCAATAGCTTTCGTTAGGACAGTCATGCTGTAGGGATTCACTTCAAACGTTTAAGTCAGTCAAGGTAGATTTTCCTGCGTTTAACTTAGGTTATAGTCTGAATCGAAATAGACAGTGCACTCCTCAATGAATGGTATGCCAGTCTATCGCAGTTTAGCCCTAACACTACATTAGCTGGTATCTATACACCTTATACATCCAGCAGAACAAAATTATTGTCCAAAGACATAACCAAATTGGCAGAGAACAGGATGCAGATGTTCTTTGTTCTTTAGGCAGTCGTTTAACCATTGAATTGCAGCTGAAAAAATCCTAAAACTACAACAAATAGAAATGCGTTTCTCTTCATGGTTACGACACACGTTTTGAACTATCTGCTTCTTGTTCTCTATAGCCTTTCCTGTCTCTTTTAAACAAGATTTCATCGCTCTCTGATCTGTCAAGAAGATTATTGCCGGTAAATCTTATAACTCCATCGGAACACCCTTTACGGCCCTGCCTTTTTTGGTGTCAACAACAATGGGGCTTTTTTTCCCAACGTCTTCTTAAGGTCGCGGGGGACAGGTTCCGCTCATCAGTATGCATTTATGAAAAGAGTATGCACGAAGTGCGACGGCTGATACCGAAAATGCGCGAAATATTCACGAACAGGCTCTGCAATGTTTCTGCATCAAAGCGCTGTCTGGTAAATTACACTATTTTTAACGCATTGGCCGTGTTTTCACGAGCGATTTTTCAAGTCGCTGAGCGAGTGACAGTCGGAAATCTCGTGAAAACAGTTGCTTGTCCAACTCGCTTAAAGTTAAGCGAGTCGGCGAACTACAATAGATTTCTCATTAAATTTAAGCCACCAAACCAGGTCGCTTAAGCTTTTCGGCAATTAAACAACAAAGAAGGGCATTGTATTGTCGTTCTTTTGTGTTCTAATTTTCTATTGTCTTAACAAAAGAAAATATATCGCGCATGGTATAAGAAAAATGAATAAAGTTCTGTCCGTGAAAACGCATAAATTTTTTAAGCTGCTTAACGCGGTCAGTAAACAAATTACCTACAGGAATGTTAAGCGAGAAAAACCGCCTCGTGAAAACACAGCCATTGTGCATGAAGTGTTGACAATAGCCCGTGGATTAAAATTAGCAAAATTACCATAAATTATATATTTTTGCATTCGTGTTTGCTCGGGAAGCCTTCGGAAGCGTAAAAACAAGCAATTTTGTGTCCAAGAATTCAGCGCGGATAGAGAATTCCATGAGTTGACACTGCAAGGAGGTAAACTAGGTGTATTGTACATTGTCATATCTGACTAAAAATTTTTAAATAGGCTTTCAAGGGGAAGATACGAGGCTTCATATTCTAACATCGGCAATTTTACTCCTTCAAAGGCTAATAACTTTTAATTAAAGTTGAATAAAAAAATCGGAGTCAGATATGACACAATAGACGTTTTGACGGATCAGTGAGTGGGGAAATCAACTTGCTTTGTGTTCTTCTCGAGGAGCAAACTTGGACACAAAACCACGTTTTAAGAAAAGACAAGAAGCTGTACACAGCTTGAACTCGTGGCGCCTTTAACTCATTGCAGCATTGATTCCCAAGTGATTTGAGTGCTTTTACAGAGAAACATAAGCTTAAAATTATATCTAATCAAAGGCTCCTAAGAGCCAACCCGAGAAGAAGAAATGCTAACGCGTAACGCGTAACGCAATATTGCCGTAAGCTTTAATACGTTTTCACACTGACACAGTTCGATATATATATTTTTTTTAATTAAACGTAAGGATTTTTGACGAACGAAAAAAAAAAAGTACATCACTTTCATAATGTCCAGTTCGAAAAAAGAAAAAAAAAAGAAAAAAAAAAAAAAAAAAAAGAGGACTTGATGGAGATTCGAACTCGGGCCGTCCGGGACTACGCCACAAACTCAGTCACTGCGCTGTCCAAGAGCACATACTACCTACGAACTAAATTTTATTATTTTAAGCTAGATACGCATCAGAACGCGTGTTTAGGTTGCAAAATCCTTTTAGATCGATTTTAATGTTGCACTAAAAACTCCAAATGCGAAACATCTGTAAGCTTATTGTTGTCTATATTCGTTTACATTAAATTAATTATTGTTATCGTTGGATTCACGTTGAATTCCTGTTACGAAACATTTGCTCACTAAGTTTACAGCTGATGGAAGGAGCGAGTGGGTGAGTGAGTGAGTGAGTGAGAGAATAAATTTTATTTAAACACCCTTGCCGATAACCTGTTCATCATGCTTTCACGTATACACGGGTTTAAAAGTAAGACTACACTGCATTCACTAGATTCAGTAGCTGACACTTAAGCTCGACCCGGAGCTCGATCGCTAAGCAAATGGTCGCAAGTTTAATATATAAAACACAGAACTTGCCAGAGCAAAAATCCCACAGGAATAAGCGGCGAACACAATATCAAACGGTCCTATCAATCCATGAACGCCTTGAATTGTCTTGAAAGTGTGCAGTTGTACGCATAGTTCTTTATCTTGCTTCTCGAGTACACAAACGGAGAGATTTTACGGTATGTATTTCATGGCCGAAAGCCATATAGTCGTCTATATAGACTTAAATATGCGTGCATAAATTTGCATGCGCTAATGTGACACGAAAAAAAAACAAGAAAAGTCAACGCCGGATTTATAACTCGTGTGCTTCGCCACGAGTAATAATAACTTTAGTGGCTTACAGCATTTCCGCAAAGCGCGATCCCCTCAATAGAAAGCAATTCTTACGCACTTCCATTATTCGCCAATATCTCTGTTAAATTTTAGCGAAATCGGCTTTCAAACCTTCACGATATAACGTTGTTTAACAAATTGTTTAAAGTAACATTGTATTTTATAGCACTCTTTGTAATTGGCTGCATATTATGTCGCCGGTTCAAAATTTCCTGCAAAACTAAATTTATGCGAAATTTCTTGCAAAGCTTTGACAACTTCACGTTCATTTTCAGTGGGTATTCTTTTCAGCTTTGCTGCTCTGATAAGACAACGATGTCCGGATTATCATGGGTTTACACTTCAAAAGCGTGGCTTGTGGGCTATAGAGGTTTTGCACGGCAGTCATGTTGCATAGCAGGAACAATAGATTCTTTTCCCTATGGGAAAGAATGTTCTTTCTAATGCAAAACATTTTCATTGTTCCTGCCATGCAACATGGCTGCCGTGCAAAACCTCTATTCACTTTTTTACTGCCATTAAGGTATTTGTTTGTAAATTTGAAGAACTCATCGTCAACTTTATAACTTGGATACAACGATACTGGTATAGTATTAGAAAACTTGATTTGTCATTGATCTTATATTACTTACATTTAACGGTTACGATGGCGTTGCTTGTGACAGTGCCGTATTCATTATTTGCAATGCACCTATATGATCCGACATCCTTCCTCTGAACATTCACAAGATGTAGCTCATAACCAGAGTCATTGAACTGAGCTTGTGGGACGCCATCTTTTGTCCACGTGATATTCGGCGTGGGGTCACCAGATGCATTGCATGTCAGTGTCAAAGCTTGGCCAACGTTAACTTCAGACTTCCTTTCTGGCGCCTTAGTTATTCTTGGAGGTACTGTAAAATAAAACACAGTATAAAGTACCTGATCCCTGTCGTTAATTATAACATTTTTGTAAACAGGGCTCCACTTAATCCATCTCGTGAATGAAGATCCCTGACTCTGACTCCCTGACGAATTCATACAGTGGTGACAAGTACTAAATGAATGAATAAATAAATAAACAAATAAAGTCGCATGCGGTTCGCAAGAAAATGATACAATAAGGAGTCATCACTAGCTACGTCTGCCCTCCTCCTTTCAAGACGAGAAAGACCAGGAATGTACGATTGCTCTATACTGGTGTGTGAATACTTATTTAAAAGAATGATTATCAGGGAAATCATTTGTAGCGGAGCACTTGCCAGGCCGAAGGCGTGGCTGCGCAGCACCATACTCATAGAACCTGTGCCCGTCATTTTCATGGTCATGGCTAGCGGAATGTTTCACGGGCGCGCCTCCGTGACATGTGTCAGTCGCGCAAGTGTGGCGCGGCTACACAGTCGTCAGCTCTGTAAACATTAAAAAAGTTGAATCTTTCGCAGTGTTTATTGGAGCAGTAAAGTCGTTACTTCCCTGCATTTTTTCGCGGTTTGCTACTCAAGACAGGGATACTAATTAAGGGTTTACTCAGAAGTCGCTTTAGTGGAAAAAGAAGAGCTTTCGGCGAAAAAATCTTGCTTCGAGGAACCCTCATACGTTTTTATCAATGCAGGAGCAATGCGGGGGATGCCTTGTTTTTATTACGGATTATTACGGAGCGGAGTTTTAATGAATTTTCAAGCAGTCCAGTGACTTAAAGGTAAAATAAATCACATTTTTCGATGGGAATTTATGTTGATATCAATTTTTGATTGACTTTTCCTTTGTGTTTTGGAGACATGTTTATGAAACGTGCTCAAATTAAGTCGTGCTGTTATCTTGAATTTCATCGAGGACAGCTTTGCTTTGATGCGCTGTAAATCGTACGTGTTTTACTTTTATACATAAACTAATGAAGATTTGAATAAAATTTTTCGAAAGAATATTGTGTTGTCCATTTTTATGTGTTTGTTCATTCATTAGATAGATTGAAAAGCAATTTTAAAAACAAAACAAGACTTTGATTTTATAGTACAGTTCTATCTTCACTCGCATCGCCTTATGCAAATATGTTTGTGTATTTTTGCAATTTTGATTTCCAAATCAGTTTCTCGGGCAATTTTTGGCGAACAAAAACTGTATTTTATTTGCAAAGTAGTCGTACCTGTAATTCTAGACGGAGAAAAGTTGTTTTTGTGAACTTTTCTACGGTCTAAATGAACTGTGCAGACGGTCGGGTAATAAGCTACTGTTTTTTTTAGAATTGCTAAAATTGAAAAATAGCCCGGTCGTCAATCTTAATTCTTGTGCTTCCGATCTTTCACCTTAGTTAAGTTTCACCTTAGTTATGCTTGTTCATAGTGCTTTGCTGTTAGGCTCTGCCTATCTATATATATTAGATTATAATTAATGCCTTTGCCCTGGAGAGACGTCCAGGAGACCTTTCTCTATGGTATGTATAGTTTCATGTCTGGGCACAGGGTGGATTTTATCGTATTAGGCGCCAACAAAAATAACATCGGCGACTTTATCAGTACGATATTATTGTCTAGACATGTCCCATTCCAGTTCACCAAACGCTCTGATAAATTCTCCATCCCTAAACAAAAGTAGTAGTTGAATGCATTCACTGCTTGTCAGTAAAACACCTACTACTTGTCAGTAAATGCAAAAGAATAAAACAATCTCATGCTTAGAGTGATTTTACTTCATCTGTGAAATAGTTAGTAGAATAGTACGCACTATTATACTATAATTCCATTGTTTCCTTTTGTTTAATTTGGACTATCACACACTAATGAAGTAAAATCACAGATGAAGTAAAATCACTCTACTAAAAGTTTGAAAAGGTAGTCTGTTGGATCACAGACATTAAACTTCAGTAATTCGCACAATTTGTGTGTAACTCCACTCATTACATATTACAGTCCAAGTATTAAAAGTAATTCTTGGTTTTTATCAACGCGACATATTAATGAACATTGCTTCCATGGTCTCCATGATCAAAGGCATTAAAGAGTAGTATCTTAAGAACTAAAAAAGATGACATTTTTTCGTTGCTATCTATTCTGAAAACTGAAGAGTAACGCAAAATGCAAGAACATTGGTCTTAATGCAATTGAAAGTTCCGGTGTTTTATTTGAGCCATTCCAAATTTTATCAAACTTCAAAGCACTCTATCTCTAAAAGGAAACACTCTTAAAATTCCTACAATAATTTATCTCACTGATGGGTAAAATAAGTCCAAATAGAAACTTTGTGGTGGCGTTAGTTGAAATTTTAAGACCTTTGATGATGGCAAATGAAAACCAGCTTCTATAAAATCTATGAAATCTGCTTAAGAACAAAAAGCTTGTGAATTGGCTTTCCTTGAATATTGTGCACGCTACACAAATTCATTCACAAACATGATTCACTCATCAACAGTGTTACATTGTTTAATGTGCTTTTTCCAGTAAATAAACTTCTACAAAAACGACAAAATCAATACAAGCAACCTGAGGCATGCAAAAAGTGATCAAGTCAAAAACACCTGATATACTGAACCGTGACAATGAAAGTGTATGGCTTCACTTCAATTCATTTACGAAGCGACCAAAAAAAGCCTCAATAATTCATCAAAGCGCCTTTGCTTCTCGCTGACACAAATTTATATTGTACGTAGTAAGCCATATTTTTAGACATTGAAATATTGACCACAAAGGAAGATGATTCAAAACCACTACACAGTCGATATTCAGCTGTGGGAGCACGATTTTATGCAAATCATCCGATGACTCATGCCTAAAGCCTACGCATTTCAAAACTAAAGAATGTAGCTCAAGAAGAATTGGTTGAATAACATTACAAACGCTTCGATAACGACAGCCATTAAATTGGTCTATACACCACAACTTCTGACTTAGCGTGCGAAATAGCATGTGACTATTTCAATTCAAACGTGACGCGCACAATATCCACTCTTTGCCGTTAATTGGTTTCGCAAGCCTCGAATGTTATTTTCACAATAATTATAGGACTGTTTAATTCCTTTTATGCTCCATGAATATACGCAACAAACCCATTGTGGTGAATAACTGTTAACTTAACGGAATAATCTCAATAATTTTATTCAATGAAAACCAGGATAAAATGAATCCTTCGCATTGCTGATATGTAGTTGTAATTTGTAAACTTGTAGTAATCTAACTATTGCTCATAACTTGCATTTAGATACTCTGCCTCAAAGTTCATGATAACAGCACCGGTTAAAAAGACAATTAAACTAGCCGCCAAATCCATCTCGCGAAAACTAGCCGAACTGACTGATGCGGAACACATCACAAGAGAAACTGAGAGAAGAAAAATTATCATAACTAGTGAACAGCGAATTTTGAGTATGAGATCAGCATAAAAGAACTCTAATCTTAATAGTTTAGGTCCTGACAACAGGGAAAGTTATTACTTACCATACACGATTACTTCTACTTTGCCCTCAAAATGGTTTATCGGCGCATTTGTTGCAGAGTAAATTACATCTATAGTGTAAGTGGCTTCCTCATTGTTGCTGACATTCAACAGCGTTAATGTTGATGGATTGATCGCTGCGTACTCGTTCTCATACCCGGGATTAACAATGAAGTCATTTAAACCTCTGGATGCAATTTGCAATCGTTCAGGGTCAGTACGATTCTGTTTTCTAAACGTAACGCCGATAAGAACTTCGTCTGGATCAAGAACGAATTTCCATTCCAAATTTACATTAATGTTTTGAACTCCATCCTGTACCACGTTTTTAGGATTGCTGGGCTCTCCGCCTGGCCTTTCCCAAGATATAGCCTCTGAAATAAGAAATAAGAATGGACAACATCAAGAAATCTTATTTGACTATCATGCGGAATAAACCGAAGTAAAATTCAAACTCAACATAACTCGTTTTTGGCTTACTGGATCGCCGCAATGACGACGAAAATAAAAGCGTTAGTAGAATAAAACGAGCTATACTCCCAAGATATGAATCCATCTGGACTGAAATTAAACTGAAAAAAAATGATGCAGGACTTCCTCTCGATGTCTAATTCACGAAAAGTGAAACAAAACCAAATTCGTAAGGGATTGTAACGAAAATTTCAAATCCAACAGGTTAAAAAGGCAGATTGCAGTACTCTATACACACGAGTTGTATCAGCTGTGAGTTGGAAAAAAATGATTCGTCTACGCAATTGTCCTTTCTTTCTTTCTACATTGGCCACTCCTGGTAGAGTATTTTGTTTTTTTCTTCCTGTATGACACTCCTTTAAGGTAACCGCACGAATTCGGCACGTTTCTGTTTTGCTACCTGTTCGGAAACTGTCGACAGTTTAATTTCGATATTCGTGACGATATTTCCGCTAATGATCTGAGAATGGCAGCTCATCATCGATATTGCTTGGCCGAATGAAACTGGTAACGATTTCCTAAAATATAATTCATCCAATCGGAAGCGCTTTCAGCTTCCGACTTGTGCTACGTCATTAGTGTGGAGTGCAGGCAAATCTGCACAGAGGACATTTTTTTGTCAGATGGTAACCGTATGTTTAACATGTTCAATTATGCTGTTTGTTCAAGTTGTCCTTGCAGTTTTACAGAAGTTTTTCAATAGCCCAATTTCGATATATTAAAACTCAACTTGAAACAAAAGACATCACTAAAATTAACTTAGTGACCTTGTTTTTTACATTCTTATTACCTTAGTTAACTTATCAATTTTATTTCGTATTTTCTAATAAATTAAGTAATTTATAGGCACGGCTCTCAGGAAGAGCATGTATGTATGAAAGGAGAAACCGTGGATAAATAAACATTAAAAAAAAAACTACGAGGCTCAGGGAATGATAGTAGGGATTTATATGGTTTAGTCCCCTAAGCCTCGTAGTGATGTCTTTTGTTTCAAGTTGAATTTTAATATATCGAAATTGGGCTATTATGTTGTTCGATCATGTATGGACAGGCAATATATGGTTATGAGACATCGGTGTGCGAAATTTGTAACTGGCAAATACTATAAAAATATAAAGACTTCAATATTTCTATACAACTTTGCAAGAATGACATTACGTGCTGGGTTAAACATTTCAGAACTATTACAATAATATCGAGGCCGAATAAAAAACACGAAAGTTAACATCATGTAATTATATTTCTTTACGCATCGGTTATTTCAAATCCTTTTGTCATAGACATCTTTTTGCTCCTTTTATTATA
This sequence comes from Cladopsammia gracilis, assembly GCA_022457155.1. NCBI lineage: Eukaryota > Metazoa > Cnidaria > Anthozoa > Scleractinia > Dendrophylliidae > Cladopsammia > Cladopsammia gracilis. The sequence goes on from JAJGOT010000382.1 coordinate 443,291, forward strand.
TAAACTTTAGTGTAATACACGGATTTATCTCGATACATGTGCAGATATCAATTTTATCCTCACTGTGAAGAGCGAACATATCAATACCTACCATATTTCCCCCTATTTTAAAAATGTCAAACGAGCTAAACAGTGTTGGTCCACAATCGACACATCTTTGGATCTTCCTCGGAAATCTTCGGACATCATCGGAAATTTTCGGACAACTTTAGAAAATGATCGGAAATGTTCGTACAACCTTCTAAAAGTATTCAGAGAATTCTCGAAAATCTGCGGAAATCTTCGGAAAAACTTCTTAATTAGTGTCGTTTATATAGTAAAAAATAATACATGGCTGCTTGGATATGTGAAATTTCTCTTCTTGATATCTCACTCGCTCGCTGTGCTCACTCGTCGGATACAGAGTCCAACACTCGAAGATAAATTTCGTATCTCTATGCACTCATGAATTATTTTTATTTTATTCGCTGTAAGATAATGAACATCAAAAACAAACAGCATTGCAAGCTTGTTATCTTAACAGTAAAGTTTGTACTGACATTTGTAACCGTCTTGCCAAAATTAAGTACAGCACCGGTAAACAATACTTTTTCAGCCTGGAGACAAGATAATGAACATTTTCTAGCTCCTTAGGAGTTTGCGGTAACGGATAGTTAAGGTGGCTCACAATAGGTTCTAGTAATTTCCAGTACTTGCACTTTGATGGATCAATACCACCACTCTTTATCAGATTATGCTGCAATAATCCATGGTTCGTACAATCTTGAAAAGGTCTTGAATTTTAGCAGTCGTCTTGAAAAGTCCTTTAATTTGGTTAAGGTCCTTGAAAAGTACATGATTTCTTTATTAGATCTTGAAACATCCTTGAAATTTAGGACTTTGTGTACGTCCTATCACTTTTCTGATAAATTAAATGATTTTGCTACAAAAATATTGGCCACCAGCGACTTTTAAAATCCGAAAATAACTAGCGAAAATGTCGGCATAATACGTGAATGCGTACATGAAACAAAATTGTAATCTTTGCCTCAATTTCATGCACCAGGGGACAAAGAGTTTCGATTTCGTAAATAAAACGCAGTCCGTGAAAACTATTTTTTTTCCTTGAAACGTCCTTGAAAAGTCCTTGAATTTTATTTTGATACCATGGGTACCAAACAAACGCCCAAACACTGCCGGTTGAACAAGTTAGGGTCGTTGTCATGACGTAACAGGTTACCATAGTAACAGTACAACCTGTCAAAGACACACTTAAGTCTAGCTTTAAGTGCTTATAATTATAACTAAAAAACGATCTCGAGCTCGGTAACCCCTATTTTGTATTATTGAATTGTAATTGTAAGATACAACGTTTGGCAAAGTTTAAAAACATTCTTAATAAAGGGTTCAGAAGCACTTCAATTTTCTCATCTTTGCCGTTTAACAAGAACAACAACAACAATTTATTCAACAAGAAACAACAACAACAATGTATTCTTAGTATAATAATGAAAGAGTTGACTGATTTGTTTGCCCTGCAAATAGCTGGAAAGCTAATCGGGGCGGGGCAAAACAAGTACATGAAAAATACAAATATCTACAAAATCAAAAACCTTATACTATTGATGTATGATGTAACCTTTAAGGTTACATCATAACTTGTTCACCAATGAATGGGAATTTGTTTGATACCATTATCGTAGCATCAACATACTATGATATCTAACATCATAAAGAATTGTAGTATTAATCCATCAACGTACAAGTGATGGAAAATGCTGGGAACTATTGCGAGTCACCTTTTAAAAGACGTTATAAGGTAGATATGTAAAACTACCATTTTGTATCATTCAGGAAAGAAGGCTTTATTTAAACACGGTCAACTTATCAATGACAAATGACAACTAAAATACTAAAACTAAGTTAACTTACTATACTAAAAATATTCTAAGTGATAATTAAATTTAAAAAAACTACTGTATATTACAAAAACTAATATAAGTACCCTGCTTTACATGAATGTCGTGTGAAACTACTCTAGCTGTCACCAGATGAGAAAAATTGCTTGCAGCCAGCCCGGAACGCTCCAAGAGACTTTACCTGCCGCAGCTCAACGGGTAGGCTATTACAAAGAACAGCCCCTGAGTAACTGGAACTATTTTTCATAAGATTTGTACAGGGTAGGGGAATAGCGAGTTTGCCTTTGGTGTCTTTTAGAGAGTAACTGGAGACGTTGCTATGATCAGCAAATTTAGAGCAGAGATAGTCAGGCGTTCGGCCAATGAACGATTTATAGACCATAGTAGCTTTGTGGATTGGAAATTTAGGAGTAGTCACTTGTCTTATAGGTAATCCGTCAATCATAAGTGACGGAGACCTTTGTCTTGATCCAATTAGCATCAACTCAGTCTTGGACGGTATTGTAAAAAACGGCCTTTTACTTTTCTATCTTAGTTACATGCAGAACTTCGAATAACTAAAAGCGTCAAATTGGACGACTACTCGTATCACGTGTGCACTTTCTTGGCACTTGTTTGGGTACCTTAATCGCAATGGAAAATGCTAAGTCGTTAATACGAAATATTATTCCACTATGTATAGGTGTTTTTCACGTCGGCCATGTTGGTGGTCAGAAACAAAAGAAATCGCTTGCATAAAAATAGAGTTCAGTTACTCCAAAAGGATTGAAATTTCATTGTCCTGACCATCAGCACGCAAATACCACGCAGCTCTTAACAACCTCTAATTTCACTGGACCTGGGTACATTGTATCACGCAGCTCTATTGTTTTCAGGGCTAGGGTCCATTGTTGTGTTGTTTGTTTTATTGTTTTCTCAGCAAATCAGACAAGACCTTGTAAGAGCTGCGTACTGCTCCTCAACATGGCCGCCGTGAAAATCATCAAATAAAGGAAACAATTATCGGTCAATTCAGTCTCGTCTCGTTTCATCACAGAGAGTGCCTTTCAACTTTATTAAAGCGTTCACAGATTTCTTCCATTAAATCCATGCAGCATACGTACACCAACATCGTTGCAAATGCATAGTATTAGCTGGTAATAAGTTTTACCATCACCAGTGAAAATATCAAGTAACACAATATTTAAGACCAGGTCGGATCCGTCTCTCTGTTCTCTTAGCAATGGGTAATTTGTCCAGTTATCCGTTTTACAGAATTTCAGTTTTTCAAAACACTTCCAGGGCTTACTACTATGTTTAGATGTTATAGGTCGATTAGTTAAGAATAGTACAAAACTTGAATTTAGTGCCTTAATTTGCAATCCAGTTTTAAACCTTTTACTCTTTGTATTGTATTTAAACCTTTTACTCTTTGTATTGTTGTATTGTTTGAAAAAAGCGACAAGATGCATGGAAACAAAAAGAAAATTCTCACTTTGCGTACTACTGATAAACAAACGGATTAACAACAAGAGGGCTTATTCTATGTCTTAATCAATAACGCATGCAGTTGTTAACGTTGGGTTCATAGTCCCACTTCATTCGTGAGCTTAGCACCACAACTCAAATCCCCCTTGACCATCCTGCCCACCGCCTCCTCCTCCGCTGGGCAAAGGTCGCTTTTCTGCGTCACCCTGTGAGAAGCAACATGCATTTTATTGTACGATGAGGTATGTATCAAAACTGGATGTACAAGTTAAGAAAAATAAATACAAACAAATTAGGTCTTAAATTATTGCTTTCAAAAAAGGTAAGTAATTTCTAGTTTTGAACTTAAGTGCAGGCTTACCAGGTTTTTAAGAGGTGACAGTGAAAGCAAAAATCTTGGTTAAGTTATAAGGCCTTCTTAGTGAATATATGCAGACGTTTTTTTTTTTGGTTCGTCACGCAAGAAAACTAGAGAACGTCTCCATTTGAGTCAAGGAAATGATTCGTAATTGTATGCAAAAAAAACTACACTTTTTTCATAATTTCATCTTGCTTTCTTGAAAATGAAAACTGGACATTGATTCTAGATTTTCTATAAATCCATCCCCTCCCTCCCCCCCCCCCCCCCCCTCCTACCCTTCCTTTTACGTCCGAGGGTTAAATACGGTTTCTGTTTGGTACCTGTCTCCCAGCAGCGTTAGGTGGAGCATACATTCTGGCCTCAACATAAGCTGGACTTGCTGTGCCAAGCCCTGACGAAGGAGGATGTTTGTTCCTACAATGAAATAGGGTTTCTGTAAACTATATCGTCCAGCTATAAACGTTATTACTAAGATTACTGTAGTTAGATTATAATTTTCTATGCCGGTATTAAGATCTGGTTTCTAGTGACATGAAGTCACTAGAAATAACGATTGGCTGACACCCATTGAAACATCTGGCCCCGTTTGTTCAAAAGGTAGATAGCGCTATCCACCGGATAAATCACTATCCAGTGGATAGCCAATTGGTTTTTTTAATGCATATCCACTGGATAGTGATTTATCTTGTGGATAGAGGAATAGAGACGATGAACATTTACACAAGACCGTGGTAAAGAACAAAAATGGAAACACCAACCTACCACGGCACCTTTCTGCAATGTAAAGCAATATTATCATTACCGTAGGCAGGAAATATTTTTCATTGTGCACATCAAGACTAGCTTTGACTACGCATTGGAAACCCCTACCGCTGTAAGGGACTGCCAGTCCGATAGAACTTGCGCTGTATCTGCTAGCTTGTCCTATTTACTGCCTTTACTCATTCAACCTAGAGATAAAACCTGCTTCAAGTGATGCGATTCTAGTTTTTGACTCTGCCGATAAAGTACCGAAAATTTAAATATTAAATGAAAAGATAAAACTAGTATTATCTTATTATAGCGGCTTCATTTGCATGAGCGGAAGGAACATATAGTGTTACCATGTTAGTCAACAACAGCCCTGTAAACAGAATAAATTTCGCCTCTTTGAAAACGTTGATATTACCTATGGTATACAATTACACGTAGTAAAACCCAAGTGCGACACATTAACTAGTACTGAATGTTTAATTGTACTTACATGCGATATCCATCTGCCTCACTGTACGACAAGCCACCTGCAAAAGATGAATAGTGCATTGCAGTTGGCCATTACTGAAACTTCATCCTAACACAATAGTGTGATAAAGAGAGACGCTTCTGTCTAACGAAACGTCATAGGGTATATACTCCATGGGAGAATGCCGTCATAGCGACAATGTACCGATATATAGACTTGGATTAATGGAGAGACAATGTGGAGTAAGGTTTCTTGTCCAAACAGAGGTCACGACGGTAGAGACCACCTGCTTGAAATTTCTGCAAATTCACGCACATTATTTTACATTTATATTTCGTGCTTTGATCTTTTTTTAGTATGGTTTAGCTAGAGCAATTAGGATGGTTCCTTTTATAGATTATCTATACTGTAGTTGAGCACACAGCAGTGAGATATCTTTGTAGTACACAAACGCAAATATTGCCAGGATTCCAGTTGTAAATCCTGGAAGGTCACTGGGGAATTCATGTCTGCCCGAGATTCCCGCTGGACTTTTATCGTGACGATTTTCCCACTAAAGTAAAATTCCCAGTTTCTCAAAAAATTGCAAGAAAGAAATTGCAAGCTTATTTGCACAATACCTGGTTTTTCCTTAGCAGAGTTCTTCTGATAATAACAGATATATAAAATGAGGCCGATAACGACGAGGATAACAAACGCAATAGATCCTCCAATTATCCCCCCAATTTGGGCACCTGTTAGACCTCCAGATGAAGTAGGAGTACCAGTCGATCCAGACGGAGCTTGTGTGGGTGTTGTAGTCAAATGTGTCACTATAAAAGGAAAATAAGAAACAATTACTGGTGCAAATTGACAGAACAAACGTAAGAAAGAAAAAAACCTAATAGAAAAACTAACTTTTTTTCCACAAAGAAAATTTTCCAGGATAAACGGAATATCTTGAAGTGCGGTTATGTAAAATCTCCCCGAGACCGCACACTCGTTGGTGTTTCTTTAGAATTCTCGTCTCCAAATGTGCAATTCGTGCCAGAGTGCTGAAAATAGCCAACACCACTACATATAGTGGATTTGCGAGGGCCCTGCGCTTGCAGTCTCCCTCGCGGAAATGGTTCCTGGCGAAACGAAATTAAACCGGTAAGCTTGCAATATGAAAAAGATTACAAACTTTGTCTAGGGCTGGAAAACCAACTTGCAGTTATATCTATAGTTTTGTGAATCAGAACCAATGCAGGACAAACTAATATAAATTTCTTATTCAGGAAAATAACATCATTATCAGACATTTTCCAAGATTGTTACAAAAACGGGAGTGATACATTAAATTCCACGTTTTAGAATGTCGTTCAGTGGCTGCAAGCATCGATTTAGTACTAGGCCAACTGGAAGTGAAATGACTGAACAAGTTAACATACTTGGAACAAACTGCCTTGCAACTGTGAATGGTCCAAGATTGCCCCCAGCAATCTCATCCCGCAAAGGCTTCAACGGATCGAGGACTTCGTTGTGAAAGTATAGCTCAACAATAGCAATAGTACTACCAGATCTGAAAGTGAAAACATTCCTATATAGTACGTTACAAAATCTCCAAGTTAAGGTAGGTCACGTTGTGCGATGACGTCATATGACGTAGAAATTGCGTCATCATTGCGAATAGCCGACTTGTTAAATCCGCCATCACCCGTTTCCATCGTGTTAGAAAAGAGCCAAAATGGAATCAAAATTAATCAAAATAAAAAATAAATTAATCAAAAAAAAAAAAATAACAATAAAATCGTCTTACATTGTAAATTTGCTAACGAAAGTTGAGTGAACATGCTTCTCAAAATATGGTTGCCACTGAAGAGTCGTTTGAAAGCATTAGAACATCGAACAGTGTGATAAAAGACGCTTTGATCAAATAAACGTTGACAGTGTAAACCGGCCTCATTTTTACATGAGCTCGGATTCCTTTGTTCTATTTGGGGGGAATATATTACATAACCCCCGAATGAACTGTCTGAAAAGCTGGGAGCGGCTTTGATTGTTTTAAGGGAAGAGCGGGGCTAATGAACAGCTAATTAAAATGTGCGGGGATTATGTATTAATATGCAGGGGGATAAGTCACTTATTCCCCTTGCTTATTAAGTAATGTTCCGCATAAGAAGGAATGTGCTGAACGGCAATGCACGATGGAATGTCAACTTTTTTCATTGTTATAACTAGTGATCTCATTGGCCTAAACTGAAAAGCCGCGAAAAACTTAAGGTTCAAGATGCATTTTGTCATTTTTTTTTTAAGGTTTTAAGTAATTTGAGACCCAATCGCTCAACTAAAATTTTTAAAAGATATTGTATTTGGGGAACTTCATCAAAAAAGCAAAATTACTAGCTATTGTCTTCTGCTATTCTGGTTGGTTAAGCACGAACATTTCCTAAAATTTATTTGACGCAAATGGATTTTCTTTTTTTTATACGGAAATATAATTATGAACCATCAGCCCCTCCTGTCATTGAAACCAAAGATATTCAGTTTGTGGGAAGGAGCCAATGCCGCAGAACAATAAAGTGTGCCGTAGTTTTTATGTGAAGCGTTACTTAATAGCGGAGCACTTGCCAGGCCGAAGGCCTGGCTGCGCAGCTCCATACTCATAGAACCTACGCCGTGATTTTTCATGGTCATGGCTAGCGGAATGTTTCGCGGGCGTGTGTGTGCCCGCCCGTGTTGGACAACATCCGGGATCTTAGCAATTTTGTTTTTCGCGTGGCCACACAGCCGTGAGCGCGGTAAATACTTTAGTTGTTTTCTTGTGCCTAGCGGAGAATTAAACGCGTTATTTTCCTGCATTTTTTCGCGGTTTGCTACTCAAGACAGGGATACTAATTAAGATATATTCAGAAGCCGCTTTAGTGGAAAAAGACGAGCTTTCAGGGATAAAATCTTGCTTCGAGGAACTTCATGTATTACGTTTTTATCAATGCGGGAGATGTTTGTTTTCTACGGATTTCAGAACCAGAAGCGGAGATTTGAATTTCCAAGCAAGCGAGGAACTTAAAGGTAAAACAGATTACAGTTTTCGATGAGAATTTATGTTGATATCAATCTGTGAGTGACTTTTTATTAGTGTTATTGTTAGTTTTGGAGAATTGAGTTTAAAACGTGCCTAAATTTAGTTGTATCGATCTCTTGAATTTCATCGAAGAAAGCTTGAACTCGATAGCTATAATTAAATGGTACGCGTTTTGCTTTTAAACGTAAACTAATGGAGATTTGAATAATTTTTTTTTCGAAAGAAGATTGTGTTGTCCATTTTTATGTGTTTGTTCATTCATTAGATAGATTGAAAAGCGATTTTATGTAAACAAAACAAGACTTGATTTTATAGTACAGTTCCATCTTCACTCGCATCGCCTTATGCAAATATGTTTGTGTATTTTTGCAATTTTTGATTTTCAAATCAGTTTCTCGGGCAATTTTTGACAAACATAAGCTGTATTTTATTCGAAAACTAGTGGTACTATTTATTCTAGACAGAGAAAAGTTGTTTTTGTGAACTTTTGTACGGTCTATAAAAATGTACTGTGCAGATGGTCGCGTAATACTGTTTTTGAGAATTGCTAAAATTGAAAATAGCCCGTTCGTCAATCTTAATTCTTATGCTTCCAACCTTTCACCTTAGTTAAGTTTCACCTTAGTTAAACTTGTTCAAAGTGCGACGCTGTTAAGCTTGGGCTATGTATATATATTACATCATCCCTTCGCATTTTAATAAGCTTTTCATGAAGAACAATTTTACAAATGTTTACTGTTTCTTTCTGTACACAGTAAATACAGTGAATTTGGAGGGTATTCACTCTTATCCATTTTCCTTATTTCGTATACGAACTTGCTCAGCCAGAACGACAGTCCGAAATTGCATAGCGTCTTTAAAATTCCACTGTGTGGAACTACCACGAAAGTGTCGCTGTCATTTAGTGGTAAGGCGTTCCGTTCTTTAACCCAGCAAACTCGTGTACTCCATGTAGTTGACTTAGCTCTTTGTATTTTGTGGTATTTTTGCTTCATTTTCTCGCCTGAATTTCCTTCTCGGTTACAGTAGTGATCCCTCGCCCGGAATCATCTTTATCTGGAAAGAGGTCGGTTAAAACATCCTCGGTGCGAAAATTGAAGTTGTCAACTGCTTGCTCGTTGTCTGCAACCCCGCAAATAAGGATTCAAAATTGTTTTCCGAAAGCTCAATTGCAGTACCGACACTAAAACTGCTTTGAGTAATAAACATTTCGGACTCCGAATCACTCGGCATTGCTAGGCTGTTTCTAGCATTCACTACGAACAACTAATTCGAAATGCGACTTGGAAAAATTAACATAATTAAGAAGCCGAGAACCTTGTTAATACCACCAGTGCCAGCATGGAACGTTGAAAACAAAAGAAAGGTCAACAGAAGAGGCATTTTTCTTCAGTGTATTTTTGCATCCCTTCAGGAATCCTCGCCAATGTAAAATAAGCCGTTTATCGGCCTTCAGCTCGGGGTTATGTGATTTATTCCCCTCGCCCGAGGGGAATAAATCACATAACCACTCGCTTCAGGACCATAACCCTTACTTAAGTGTTTGAATACTACAGCTTTTGGACACACAAAACCAAACACTTCAATGAACTTTAAGATGGAACCCGTGTCCGCTTATCAAGGGATGTGTCCGTTGTTAAGCAAGACATCACACATTTACCATCTTTCTTTACTGATCACCTCACAAGACGCTTTCGAGATTGCTTATCCTAGCAGTATAAAGCAGGATACATGTCATATATGAACCTAGTATATGGCCTACAATGTAGCTTGCCACGATTCTCTTTTTGCTCAGTGGTTAGAGCATCCGATTGGTGTGCGGAAGGTCATAGGTTCGAGTCCTGCCGGGGAGTCGTGACATGATTAACATTACATCTTTCTCAATACGTTAGTAATTAAAATTCTGTAGAACCATCAATAATACCTTTAATAATTAATCACATCACTTAATATTACCTAAATTCTGTAATAGTCAGAATGTAAAGCTGTTCATCAACATTCTCGGGCTCGGTGTAAATACTTGTAATCTGTTGACAACAGATAGTGTTAGAATAAAACTTACATTGACAAGCGGATGGTAACCAGTTATTTTACATACTAAACATACAAATATGATTTATTCTTCGTTAATTTCTTCTTCTATGAAGGACCAGTTTGACATAGACATTAACAAAAGGAACGTAAAGACTAAGTGTCTGTGTGCACACTCAAGCACCTTGTCTTAGGTAGAGTTAGCTTTACTTCGCAAGACTTAAAGGTGGGCTATTAGGACACTAAGGAATTAGGAAATTATGATCATCAAGCAGGAAAAGTAGGATTCAATGGCATACGTTTAAACTATTGACCGACTCACTGAGTCACACTGTAAAATGTACAAATAGTGACCACGTATAAACCATATGAACAACTTACAGCTGTTGATAAATTGGATGTCAGCATGTTATATTCAATTGCATTCGGGTTTTCGAACGCTGGTGTCCATACTACGCTTGTCAAATTAATTCCAACTGTAAACTTTTTGCATCGGTTTGCAGGACCTGTCAGAAATAGAAATAAAACTTAACCCTAGAAAAACAAACGGCAACAAAGGAAAAGAACTCAATAGCGTTCATTCTAATGGACTCTAATGGTCACACTAAACCCTGTTTAGCCTGTTTTATTTTTCTAAGATCCTGAGCCTGGGGGGGGGGGGGGGGGAGCACAATGTGTCCACTTTGTGCCCCCCTCCCACACCAGGCTAAATAGAGTTAAGAATTTCAACCGGCAGGCCCAAACGTAAAAACTACCTTGAACATAATAATAAACAGTACCACAGGAAAGTACAGCGAACCAAAGCTTAGAAACACCTTGTACAGCGTAATTATAAACAGTGAGTAAAGCAGTAAACTGCTACTTCAAAAGCTTGCATTTAATGCACTCACTCGTTCGTTTTCTGACCCTGTACAACTCGTGAATAAAAATCATGTGCTCGCAATTTCCGATGAAGAAAGAAAAAGAAAACATCCGTATTGCAGTCTAATCTCGTTGAAGCTGCAGATTTCTTTTTCCTGTTGGCAATCTTTTGACCATTGGACAAAGATAGACAAAGATCGTTACGGTTACAACTGCAACATGTACAAGTGGCTTGGTTGGTTGTTATAGCATTTAAAACTTATTATTTATCTATTATCTTTCTTACATGCAACGGTAACAATGGCGACGCTGGTGGCATTGCCAACTATATTACTAGCAGTACATCTGTACGATCCAATATTCTCCCTCTGTACATGAACAAGATGAAGCTCAGAAACAGAGACATTGGACACATTAAAGATCTGTGGGACAGCGCCATCTCTTGTCCATGTGACATTTGGTGTTGGGTCACCAGCGGCTTCGCATGTCAGCGTCAAATTTTGTCCAATGTTAACTTCATACTTCCTATCTGGCTCCTTTGTTATCGTGGGAGGCACTGGGAATTAAAAAAAAAAAGACCGTCGCATACAGGCCACATGGAGGTTCACACATCCAGCATGTTACATTTGCTTCTGTTAAATAAAACAACTAGGAGAATCTCCTACTTCTTCCCAGATGGGAATAGCTAGTCCATGCCGGTATGTCTTTACACATCTGGATGCAATTTAGAGGCGATTGGAGCAAAATACCACTCTTCTCTAGGAACAGTGAAGAAATAAACACAGTAGAAACCAGGCTCGAATAATCAATCAACGATAAAAAGGTCGATGGGTTCAATATAAGAAGAACGCCCCACCACTCGGGAAAGAAATACAGAAAATCACACGATTATCAACATTACTAAACCGTGTCGTTAATTTATTATTAACTGCAGGAAACGTTTTTGTTTGTGTGTTGTAATTGTCAGACGCAGTGTTAGACATAATTTATAGAGGGAAAATTCAGTAGTGATGTACTAAGTTGCATATTATACTTTAATGTCCTTTCTGCATATTTTATTAACGGTTTTGCACGATTTTGTACGGTCTAGCTAATGTTAAGGTGTTTTTCCTGGCGGTGTCGATTGTTTTTCTGCCCTAGCCATGGTGGTCTATTCTAAATAAACTATAGTCTTTTGTTGTGTATCAGGACACCAAGACAGATAACCTGAAGATAGAGCTCATTGACGGGCTCCGTGCTGGATTATTCCGAGTGTATGAGCAACTAAAAGAGTACAATTGAGCATTCCTTTCCATTTAAATGATGACAATTTACAAGTGTTACAACCACCTTGCACAACATAATAAAAGGTGCCACAGGAAAGTACCACCTAAACAACTTTCACGATCACAACTTAAGATTTCATGTACAGAATCAAATAAGAACTACACTTTGTAAAGATCGCATTTTAGTATTTCATCCACAGATCGTTAGAATTAACCTACTAGTAGCTTTTACAGAGTGTTTGGTTTTGTTAATAAACAAAGTACAAGAAAAACCGTGAATGTTTCTGAGACTAGGCTAACACATAAAACACATCAGATAACAGTTTCCAATTGTAACAATTTCAACAATTCTAATTGCAACCTCAGACGTACGGATTCTGACGTCATGATACATTTGAATTGACAATGTTGATCTTCTATCCAGTAAATAAACTTTTACAACAAGTCCATAAAATCATCTTGAGCCAAAAAGCGAGTCCAAAAGCATTTCTTCACAAAATAATTAAACTGTAATAAATTCTTGCCTAGCTACATTTCCTTTCTGCAGGGCGTTCATTGTCACGAGTATTAATTTAGGGAGCTTTAACATCTTAACAACCACGACGACAACGCCAAAGAAAACGTCATTGAAAAAAGAATTTGCGCTCGTTTAAACTGCTATGAAATTGTTCCAAATTGTTTAATTGTTTAATGTAACTGAATTGTCCAGGAGCTGAATCAGAAGGGACGTCTTTAAAGTTGAAATGGAGCAAGGAAAATTAACCGTCGTGTGTTCGCGTTCTCCACAAAACCTATAATTTGATGATTTGATTTGTTGTTTTGCAGGAAACGACAAAGAAATATATCATGGCGTCATGGTTTTTATTTTTACCAAAAAGAAATTTGAGATTTCTTCAAACGTTTGCTCATTACTATCAGAACTTGGCATGCAGTAAGCTATATTTTTAGACATATACAAATATTGCGCACAACGGAAGATGACACAACGCAATATATTCAGTGCAGGAAAGTGCTCTCAAAATGCAAATCACCTCGCCTTAACTCCTAAAAACTAAAAACATATAGCTTAAAAAGACTTGGTTAGTTGTATAACCTTAAAACGTTTTTCGATAATGACGGCTAATTCATCTACAATACACTCTTTAAATTGTGCGTGACGATAGCGTGAATATTTTAACTACTGAAATGACGCGAACAATATACACTCTGTTGTAATTGGTTTCGCATTTTCCAAACGTTTTTCTTTAAAATAATTACACGCGCTTACGGCCAAAGCATTTCTTTTACGGTCGATAGATTTACGTAACGAATTCTTGTGGTAATAAAACAACTGTTAATATTACTGCACGATTCAAATTGTTCTATACTCAATGACACTGAAGGAAATGCATGTTTTTGAATAGCCTTTTACTATTATTGTGGATATTTGCTTGTAGTTTGTTCTGTCTTAATGAATGTTTGGTGACGACGGATCTAACTATTTCTTAAAACGTACTTTTATACTCTAACTAAAAGTTCACTCACAAATTACAAGTTAACTTGGTGCAGTTGAAGGCTTAAAAACATTAATCATAGGTTCATAATTGGCAATATACATGGACAATTAAACTAACTGTTAAAAGACACGCAAGAACGGTCGCACGTTTTGATCAAGACCTAGCAACTGGAGCAGAACTTATCACAAGAGGGACTGTTTCAGGGAAACCAGGATTTATACATACACTTGAACATTATGAACTAAAGCTTGAAGTATAGCCTTGCAGTCATGACTTTTCCGTACGTAGTATAAATGAACATAATGGCTCGTTGTTGTAAGATCAGGAAACAAATTTAAAACCACAGGTGTAAAAGAAACATAAAATTGTAAAGAGTCCTTACTTACCATACACGATTACCTCTACTTCGTCTGAAAAGGTAGGTTGCGGTTGTTGATTTCTAGCGTAAGTTACTTCGATAGAGTAAAAAAATTCCTCGTTGTTCCCCTCGTTTAGTAAGTGCAATGTATTGGGACGAGACGCATTGTACAGATGAGGTACAAAAACTGTAAACTCAGTTTTGTCAAATCTGGTTGCAAGTTCTTCTTTTGTACTGCCATCAACCTTTCGTTTTCGAAAAAATTTGACGCTTTGAATGATGTCGCCTTCGTCATTAAAGACCCACACGAGAGACTGCACAGTGTTGTTAAACCCTTGCACCAGAATTGTTGGATTCTCGGGCCGTATTTCCCATCTTATAGAATCTGAAATAACACAACAAGAAACAGAAAATCATCTAGGCTTATTTAGCAAAATATTGAAATTCGACAGAAATTTTTGTTAACTTACCAGATCGCTGTAATGACACGACAATCAAAAGAGTTGCTAGAATCCAGTGAGCAGTACTCCCAAGAGATCCTTTCATGCTGACTAAAAAAACAAAATGTGTTATAGGACTTCCTTTCGAGTTAAAACCGCCAATTCAAACACAAATTGAACAAGGAATGATCGTTATACTGACGATGCTTATATTGGCTCAGTTATAATAACAATTCTAAACCGACTTACATTAGTGACAGGTGTTGCACTTTACACACACGAGTTGGATCACTTCTTTACGCAGTTGTGAACAGGACAAACCGCTTCGTCTGTAGCTTCTATTGTACTTTCCTTTCCTTCATTTCTTGGCCACTTCTGATATGATATTGGCTTTTTCAGTTCGGAAACTGTCGACAGTTTATTTCGATATTCATGTAGATATTTCAGCTAATTATTCCATAATGACAGCTCATCATCGAAACTGCTACATGTACAATCTCACATCACACATCCAGATATCCGAGTAAATCTGGTAACGAATTGTTTCATCCAATCGGAAGCACTCTCAGATCCCGACTTGTTACGTCATCAATGTGGAATGCAGTCAAACCTGCCTTGCTTCCTAGCATTTAACTTAAGGAGGTCACTAGACTTGCCACAAGTCGACATTCCCTTTTTTAGTCGAGTTTTATTCGATACATTTGCGCGCGGAACTAATTTAAGTTGCGAAGGACTGCTTTGTTTGGGACAAATGCATAGATATCAGACTCTGAGACCACAGCCCCAGTCATACTAAGGGTAAGCCACACAAACCAAAGCCCACTAGACTGCGCTCTATTTTGGAAACACAATCACAGCACCAGCAAACGATGGAGATGAGGAAACAGAGCTCAGACAGACAATAAGACCAAGGAAACGGAGAGCTATATAACGCATGGAAGCAAAAAGAGGAAAGAATGGGATGTAAGCGCAACTACAGGCCCCCAAGTGAAGGAGAAATGTAGAAACGTAAGAAGATGAATTGAAGGAGTTAAAAAAAACGCCATAAGAATTTTACTAAAAAAACAAAAACAAAAACAAACCAAAAACAAACTAAAATTCTTGATCACTAATAATTTGCAATTCATATACATCATAAATCCATAAGTGGGTTGACACGTGTAACGCGCATTCACAGCTTCCGAATATTCAATTTTTTGCTTAGTACCATAATTGGAAACCTCTCGGTCCCTCGAAATTGGAATCAAGTTGTTCTAGCGAATTGATTGGTTAATACTTTTATCTTGATTTTCCAAATATGGCTGTAACAACTTCTTAGCAAATTTAACAATCGGAAGCTTATTTCGAAGCGTACAAGAGACAGTTGCACGTTTCAACCCACTTATGGGTTTCTGTATACATGCGCCTTAGTGAGCTCACTAAAAAACTTGTTAATAAACAACATAGATTGATAATATGAAAATAAATTTATCTGCTCAGAAGGTCTGTCATTCTCGTCAGGGGCACAGTGAACAGACCTGGTAGAGAGATTAATTTTAGCAAAACATTCCTACCGAAATAATAAACATGCGCACGAGAGACAGGCAACCTTTCGATGAAATTGACGACTCAGGGCCTGGTGGCACTACAGTCAAAAACAAAAATTAGCCCGTGCAAAATGACATAAAAACAAAACATTCCACAAAAAGCGTGTCCCACCGGAGCGGTTTCTTTTGTTTTCCTCCATTTTTGCACGGGATAATTTTTATTTTTGACTGTAGTGCGACCAGGCCCTTATTTGCCAAATTTATTCGCCAAATTTATTCGGTTTATTCAAATTTATTTCCCCTACCCACCCCACTCGGATTTTTTCTTCACCTGCCCCTCGATCTGTCACCCACAACCTGACTGCCTTGTCTTCCTTCTGGACTCCTGATGAGACAGGGAATACATGAAAGACATGGTTAGATCTCTAAATGGTGAGCTCACTAATTAACTTTTATATTCCTGTCAATATCTCTTATTTAAATTTTATGGTAGTTATCGTCACTAAGACGAAAATCTTCGCTTCATATAGGAAGTGTAACGATGGGTTCAACCAAAGAGCGACAAACGATTGGCGAAGACAAGAACTCGAACACAAACAACTCGAAGGATTACTAGTTCGTTTAATCTGAATAACCCGAACACGCTTACATACGGGAGCTTTTTATAAAGTTGATTCATACTTCATGTAAGATAAATGTATGTCATGAAAGATACACCAAATATCGTCACATCCCCCTTTTTACAAGAAAGAAAAAAAAGGAAATAAAATAAAATAAAGTTAAATACACAAATCGCTACCAAAGTTCCAGTTCCAGTAATCTTAATTGTTCAAAACAAACACTAGTAAAAAGAGTCATATCTGAGTGGTTTCTTGACCACTCTGCCACTTCTAGTGGTTGTAACAGTGGCTGCCGGCTTGCAGGCGGGAACTTCCAAAGCGGGGGCCGAGACTACATCACTGGACTGGATCGCTCGCGTTTCGTCTGGCCCTGGCTGGATGACTGCAGGACTGGTTGGTACTTCCAAACTGACAGATAAAGGTGGAGGGTAAATTTGGTG
Organism: Cladopsammia gracilis; assembly: GCA_022457155.1. Lineage (NCBI taxonomy): Eukaryota > Metazoa > Cnidaria > Anthozoa > Scleractinia > Dendrophylliidae > Cladopsammia > Cladopsammia gracilis. The sequence goes on from JAJGOT010000382.1 coordinate 460,322, forward strand.
GTTATTAGTAGCAGACTGGATCCTTGGTTGGCCTTGCTGGGGCACGTCTGTTGAAACCTCCACATTTGGTGCTCTTAAGAATGGCTCTCTGGTTTGTCTGAGGTGCCGCCGATTCCTTCTCTAAGTACGGCCATCCTCTGTACGGACCTGATATGATCTAACATCGACCTCCTTATCGACCCTAGCTTTTGTCCACTCCTGTGAGTCAGGTTTTGATTTCAAACGCACTACATCTCCAGGTTTTAATCTGTTCAGTTCTCTGGCGCCCTTGTCGTAATAGTACGTCTGTTTGGCCTTCCTTTCTTTCAGCTTGTGCGGAACACCACGGACCGTCTCAGGAACAAGTAGCCTTGAAAAAGTCGGTAAGAGAGTTTTAGTCCTTCGACCAAACAGTCTCTGAGAAGGAGAACTACCAATCCCTTCTGTTGGGGTGTTTCTGAAATCCAAAAGCGCCAGGTTTGGATCTTTTCCTGCATCACGTGCCTTCATAATACTCTGAGCAGTTTTAACAGCGTTCTCCACCTTCCCATTGGACTGGGAGTATCTTGGGGATCTCGTTAGGTGCTCAAACTCGTAGCCTAGTGCAAATTCATGGAACTCCTTTGAATTGAAAGGTGGTCCATTATCACTAATAAGCTGATCAGGTATTCCATGACGAGCGAACTGAGCCTTCAGCTTCGAAATCACCTCCTTGCTCTTCTTGTCAAAAATTCTATCACACTCAAAGTAGTCAGAGTAGTAATCCACAGATACCAGATAGTGCTTGTCCTTAAAGTCAAACAGATCACAGCCCACTCTCTCCCATGGTCTGCTTGGGATCTCGTGACGGATCATTGGCTCTTTTTGCTGCTCAGATTGATAACTTTTGCAAATGGCAAAGTTGAGATCAAATCTTCAATGTCCCTAATCACGCCAGGCCAGTAAACCACTTCTCTTCCTCTTCTTAGAGTACCCTGTACTCCAAGATGGCTTTGATGCAATTTCTGCTTAATTACCTCTCTCTCATGCTCAATGGAATTACTAATCTCTCCCCCTTCATCACCAAACCATTCTGCACTGACAACTCATCTCTAAAATGGAAGTAGCCCTGGACCCTGTGTGGAACCTCCTCTTTGGTGTCTGGCCACCCGGTCTGAATGATGGTCTTTAGGAGGACCATTTCACTGTCTGCCTCAGTTGCTTGCTGGACTCTGACCAGGCCTTGAGGGCTGATTAACACAAAACTCAGTGAATCAATCTCTTCAACCTCCTGCTCAACAAGAGGTCTAGCATTCACTGCAACAAACACATCCTCCCTTGAACCCCTGAGCTGGTCACTTGGAAGGTAAGCTCTGCTAAGGGTATCAAGCTAAATGGAGAAGTGCCCCTTTCTTATACTCAACTTCAAAATCAAAGTTCTGCAAACGCACATCATCCTCTGTAGACGCTTAGGAGCACTCAACAAACTCTTCTTAAGTATAGACTCTAATGGCTTGTGGTCAGTTTCTACCTTGAACCTCTTGCCATAAACATAACTCTCAAATTTCTCAACACCAAAAACTATAGCTAGAAGCTCTTTCTCAATTTGAGCATAATTTGTGTCCGTGAGAGAACGAGACGCGTACATCACCGGTTACTTTAACGTCTTGTTCACAGGTTTCCTTGGCAAATCCAACAGCGATCTGCTTCTTCGAAATCTTTTCTGTCTGCATCAGTGAAAATCATCTTCTTTGCTTGACGGAATTTATTGCGAATCTTTCTCACGTTTTTTTTTCTCTAGCATATCAACGAATATCTGACCAATGCCTTCATCTGCACTTTCTGCTCGATAGAGAACAGGTTCTTGGGAATACAGCTCGTCCTCGAAGCAGACCACCTGGAAACAAAACCCACATGGTTTATGGTTTTGGTATTGACAGGTACAACTTCGTTTGAGGTTGTTCATTGACTCATTAAATGCTTCAAAATCAGCGTAAACAACAAATGGAATTTTCATTGCTCTATTAAAGTTTTTGAATTTCACTTTCGACCCTTCTTGCGGCATTTCTATCTTTACAGCTTCGTTCTTTGAGCAGCTCTCTTCGTGAACCGCCAGTTTCTTATCATCTGGGAAATGATTGATGCATCTTCTGCAAAATAATTTTGTTTCTTTGTTGTTTGAAACTTGTCTTGAAAGCAACCTACTCAAGCTTTTTACCACACAATAATGCTCGTTTTCTTCTTTTGAAATAAGAAGCAGATCAACAGCTTTCTCACTCTTTTTCGTGCTTATTTTCAAGGGATAAATAACATCTTCATAGCCAAAAACATTCACAGCAACGTTTGGATTCATTCGCTCAAATTTATCTATGTCTTTCAATTCAACAGGGAAATTTAAGATCACCTCAATTCAATTCTCTTGATTGCTCAACCAACTCGATTGTGATTCTTTCTGGGTTTTTCTTAACTGGATTCAAAGCTCTTATGATTGCCCATTTGAAGCATTGGTCGTCATTTTTTTCATGTTGATCAATGCTGTTTTGTCCTTTAACTTCTTTGGAAGATCGATCCAACTGTTTCCTGCTAGGGGATCAAAATCAACTATATGAATTTCAAGTTGGCTCACTCGTTTAAATCTCCAGTTCGATCCTCTTCTTTGTAAGGCTGCCATTGCTTCAAGGGCTGTTTCAATCATTCGTTGCAGCAATTCATCTTCATTTGTTGCTTAAAAATTAATTTCAATGCCTGAATGGAAATGAGCTTCATCATCAATAACTTCACCAGTTGCCATACCAGTTCTTTCCATTTGACAATTCAGAATCAACTTTATCTTGGTTTGTTTGTTTTATTTCAAGATCTTCAACGTCAATGGCTTGATGGCTTTGAAGAAGTTTCGCGGATTCATTCCATTTCTCCCTTTTATGATGAGTTGTCTTGCAAACTTATTTAAAGCAGATGGACCTTCTTCAACTTTGAAATCGTCTTGCACAGGTTCACCTTTTAACTTGCCAAGGGCTTTCTTGAGTGAATTTTTCTTTGAAATCAAGTCATTTTTCTGTTTTTTTTAATTGTTTTTCCACTTTTTATTTACTTTTTGGTGTTTTTTCTTGATTCTTTTAATCTGCTTCTCTTTTGCTCGATTATCTACTAATTCAATTGGAAACGGAACTTCGAAGATTTTTTCTTCTCTTTTCTGTCTGCGTGTTTGTTTTAGTTTAAGCTGATAAGGTTAACCATTTTATTTGTTTCTTTCAATTTTATTGGCTCAGTTGAAAGTTCAAGAATTGCTTTTGATGTTGATCGTGTGTTTTCTTTGCGATTTTTTGTGCTTGCAATCAAGTCAATCAGTTTAGATTTTCGCAATCTTAAATATTCTTTCAACCCTTTTCTTTGGCAAGATTTCGCAAATCTTTAACCTTTTGTTTCTCCATTTTAAATAGAAAATTAAAAAAAATATTTAAAATGGAGAAAAAAAGAATCAGAATTTCGTTAGTAGATATGGAAGCAATGGTTTTCAACAATTTATCAAAAGCAGCAAGAAAATGTGGAATTCATCTTCCAACTCTCATCTATGCAATCAAATATAACAAACCATCAATCAAAAGACAAAAAGACAAAAAAGTGTTTTTCATTGAAAATCTCACTGAACCAAAAGAAGCAGGAATCACAATCGAAGGAAAAAAATTCAATCCAATCAAAGACGTGGGAGATTTTTTTCGAAATTCCTTTATCAACCATATATTTGGCTAGAAAGAATAATTATTCACTTATCAAACGAAAAAGATGGAAAGCAGTTGCATATAGAAACAAGTCCCAATGAAGAAAAGAAAAAAAAACAAATGATTTGTGTCAGAAAAAATTTCAACTGGAAATGAAACCTGGTTTTTCACCAGAAATCGAATTGAGACATTTTTCAATATTTCTATCAGAGATATTCCATGCGAGGATGGAAGATTCAGGATTCATGGTGAAAAGTTTGAAATTATTTATCCAGATCTCAGCCTTCTTTCTGAAAAAGAAATCCTGGAATGGCATAAAGGATGCCAAGAGGATAACAAACTTTCTTTCCTGGATTCGCAACGATGATTTTCCTTTTTTTTGAAAAAAAAGTTTTTTTGTATTTCTATATAAAATATTAGCTCAAACACAACCACAATCAACAAACTAAAAACAATCAAAAATAAACCTTATAAATTTATTTCTATTCCAATCCAATCTCCTTATATCAAACTGGAAGGAATCATGAAAATTCACGAACATAAAGGAAATAATTTCACTCTTGGCTTCATACTTTCAGAAGAAGATGCCAAAAAGTTCGAAATTATTGAAAAACATATTCAAAAATTAACCAAAGAACAACAGCCTGCAATCAAAAATCTTTCATCCAATCTCGCTAAGTTTGATGAAACTGAGTTTATCATTGTGAAAGGAGATAACAAACTTTATTCGAAGCTTTATACCAAAGATGTAACCATTGTTTGCCCTTTCTTTAAGCTGAACAATGAAAAAAAGAAGAAACTATCTCCCCATGAAATACTTGGCAAAACATTCCATGGAATTTGTATCACGCAACCAAACAAAGTTTACAAAGTCAATTATTATGGTTACACAAGCAGTTCTTGTCAAGGAAATATATATAGTTGCAGACTAAGTCGAAGAAGTAAAACAAAATTGGTTCGACGAATACGAGGATGAAGAAACGGAAGAAGAAGCTGAAGAATAAAAAACACAATTTTTTTTATATTTCTATATAAAATGCAACTTGAGTCAAAACCTGATCAAGACGTTATCCGTGAAAAACTCGAAGAACTCATCACTGAAAAACTAACAAAAACAGTCAAAAAAGTTTTGGTTGAAATAGTTAAAAAAGCTTTGGCTGAAACCGCTTCCTGAATTGACGACAAAATCGTCAATTCAGCTAGCCATTACTATCACACCTCTCATCAGATGAATCGTCCTAATTTGGTGGCAACCTGTCACATATGTAACCTGGCCGGGTTACGGCATGCTTGGGTAACTAGGCCAGGACTAGACCTCGTGTATGAAACAAACATGGCTTCCTCGACTCGTTGTATGTTACATGGTTTCAAATAGTGGGATAAAGAACCGAAATGGATCAGGCAGGATTTTAAGCTTCCAGAGTACTTATCATTACAAGGAAACCCTTCCAAAAATTGGAGACGATGGATTCAAAGATTCGAGTTGTATCTCGTTGCAAAGGAAAAGACGAAGAAACCCGATTCAACCAAAATCGCAATGTTGTTGTCCGCAGTTGGACCCGAAGCTCTGGAGCGACACAACCATTTCCAGTGGAGCGAAGGCGAAGACAGAGAGAAATTCATCGATGTGAAGGCAAAATTCGAAAGCGAGTTAGCTGGCCAAGAGCGGATTGTCTTCTCCAGGTATCAGTTCTGGGATTATTCGAAGACCGCGGGCCAAACGGTTGCTTTATCGTGCGAATTCACCGCGTCAGACAACATGATCAGAGACAAAATAGTGTTCTCTACCGAAAATCCTGCGGTGAAGGAGCGACTGTTGCGTGAACCGAAACTTGACCTGCAGAAAGCTGTTGATATATCTCGATCTTCGGAATTGGCACACAAAGAATTCGTAAACATGAAAGGTGCCGACAAGTCGAATGACAACGAAGTAGACGCACTCAACACGAATCATCCAAATAAAGGCCGAACTCCAAAAGGTGGCAAGCAAGGTCGATTTCGAGGAGGACACACCCAAAACCGTGATAGAAGAAGAAAAAGTTGTGGAAGGTGTGGAGCCACACACGCGCGAAACCAGTGCCCAGCTTGGGGAAAAACATGCCTAAAATGTGGAGGTCCAAACCACTTTAGCAGCCAGTGCAGAACGGCGCATCCAAATGTCAACGAAGTGGTCACTCAAGACAGCAGCGAGGACGAGTTCTTTGTGGATTCCCTCTATGTTGGGAACATCTGCACCAAAGACAACCCAGCCTGGTTCTCTGTTGTGAAAGTAAATGGCAGCAAGGTGAAGATGAAGCTCGATACAGGTGCCTCAGCTAAAGTGATATCTTGGAAAACGTTCAAGAAACTACAAAACCCTCCTCGTCTGCAACCGTCAAATGTTTGTCTGAGAGCCTATGCAGATCACATCATCGACCTCAAAGGCAAAGCTATCCTGATCTGCAAAACCAATCATCATGAAGAATGATGTGGCCATGACAAAAAAATACTGGCAAGTACCCTTGAGTGAAGAAAGCTCTTACATGTGCGTTTTCAACACCCCTTTTGGCAGATACTGCTTCCTGCGTATGCCTTTCGGTATCTGTTCTGCTTCGGAGGTGTTGCAGAAGAGAGTGTACAAAGTGTTTGGGGATATGCAAGGGGTAGAAGTCATTGCAGACGACATGATCATCTCTGGTGCGACAGAAGAGGAGCACGATCAACTACTGCGAAAAGTTATGCAAAGGGCAAGAGACCAAAACGTGAAGTTCAACCCAAAGAAGGTTCAATTCAAGAAACGAAGAGTGTTCTACTTCGGAACTATCATCAGCGAAGATGGGATCCGTCCTGACCCAGCCAAAGTTAAAGCCATGGTGGAATTACCCCAGCCAGCTAGTAAAGAAGATGTTCGCAGGTTGATGGGCACCGTTGCCTCTTTTTAAAGATTTCATCCCAGATATGTCCACAACTATGTGTCCTATCAGGCAACTACTTAAGAAAGATGTAGAGTTTCAGTGGTTGCCGGAGCACCAGCAGGCTGTCGATAAGATTAAGGAAGTTCTCAGCAGTGAACCAGTCCTGCGCTGCTATGACCCAAACAAGAAGGTGACCATACAAGCCGACGCCTCATCTACTGGGCTGGGTGCCTGTCTCCTTCAGGATAAAGGGCCAGTAGCTTACGCCTCGCGTGCCTTAACTGAGACTGAGCAACGTTGGTTCCAAATCGAGAAAGAGCTATTGGCGGTCACGTTTGCTGCTGAACACGTCCATCACTACATTTATGGAAGAGAGAGAGGTTGAAGTCGAAAATGACCACAAACCACTTGAAACCATAATCCGAAAGCCACTCCAAAATGCTTCGCCAAGAATTCAGCTCATGCTTCTGAGGTTACCGAGATACAAACTGAACTTACATTATGTTCCAGGCACCAAGGTATGCATCGCTGACATGCTGTCTCGTGCTCATCCTTCTCCTGTACCTCCCAGTGAAGATTGTCCGGACAAAGAAATGGAATTAAGGTTCCACAGCCTGGTCTCAGGTCTGCCAATTTCTGGCGAAAAAAAATCTCTTGAAGCAAGCAACAGCTGTCGACGAGACTCTACAGATGGTTCAAGTGCTCATTGCTCATTGGTGGCCAGATTACAAAAGGGACACGCCCATCAGTACAAGACAATATTGGCCTATCCGGGATGAGCTTCATGTGGTAGAACGCCTAGTATTCAGAGGAGAGAAGCTAGTCATACCTACCAGCATGCAGAGTGAAATGATGACTAAACTGCACGAGAGCCACCTGGGCATGGAGAAGCGTAAAGCCAGAGCTCGCTCTATTATGTACTGGCCTGGGATAGGACGAGACATTGAAGAATTCATATCAAGATGCTTCACATGTGCCAAGTACAAGCCTGCAAACCCTCGGGAACCACTCATTCCTCACGAAATTCTCCAGCGTCCATGGTCAAAGCTAGGGATGGACATCTTTACATTCAGAGGAAAGGATTATCTTTTGGTCGTGGACTACTATTCGAAATATCCTGAAGTGTGCCACTTAGCCACCAAGACTGCAACATGCGTCATTTCGCACCTGAAAACATGTTTTGCAAGACATGGCATACCTGACACTGTTATAGCAGATAATATGCCATTTGGAAGTAGAGAGTTTACTCAGTTTGCTGGTGAGTGGGGTTTCGAAGTCAAGACGTCTAGTCCCCATCATGCTCCGTCCAATGGACAAAGTGAGAGGTCAGTTGGAACGATCAAGCAACTGATGAGAAAGGCAGCGGAAGACGGAAGAGATGTTCATCTGGCCCTGTTGGAGTATCGCAACACGCCAATATCAGGCTTGAGTATTCACCCGCGCAGTTGTTGATGAGCCGAATGCTTAAAGACAAGCTGCCTACACCAACAACCTTGCTGTTTCCCAAACTTGCCCAAGAAGCACAGAAATCTCTGTCAGCCCGACAACAAAGACAAAAGAAATACCATGACCATGGTACCAGAACCCTGTCCCCTCTTCAGGTTGGCGACCCCGTGACGATTCAGCAGGGGCGCGTATGGAATCCTGCCATAGTCATGAAAAAACATGAATCACCTCGTTCATTTAAAGTCCAAACCAAAGACGGCCAAGTTTATCGTCGGAACCGCAAGTTTCTGCGCAAGTCACCTGAGTCTGAACTAGTGCAGCTAGCACCTCCAGCATCACCCATAACAGCTCCATGCACCAGTCCAGGCAACAGCTCCGGCATCGACTATGCCGACTCTGGAAACAGCTCCTTGTCAGACAGCAGTAGCCAAATCCAGGGAGCCTCCACTGTCGATGTCCCAAGTGCCCGCACGAAGAACATCTGTTAGGCTGCGAAGCAAGCCAAAGTGGTTGGATGATTATGAACATTAAGATGTTAACTTTAAGCCCAATGTGTTGGAATAAGACTTGCATGAACTGTTGTTTCAGAGCTGAATGTGTACTTTTTGCTGTTCTACGTTCAGTAGTTGTACACTAAGGAGAGCCTCGTTCTCGAAATAGTTGTTGTTGTTGTTGTTTTTTTGTTTGTTTTTTTTTTCGTCTTATTAGGAAAAGGGGATGTCACATATGTAACCTGGCCGGGTTACGGCATGCTTGGGTAACCAGGCCAGGACTAGACCTCGTGTATGAAACAAACATGGCTTCCTCGATCTGGATCTGGATCTGCTTCAACATCATCTTCAGGTTCCCAATCTATGTCTAATTCTTCTTTCAAATTTTCATCTTGGGAGTCATACCAGCTGCTCGAATCTGAATCCAGCTGCGCTGGCGGTTCCTTTGGTACCGAATCGCTCATTTTAAAGTCTTTTCATAATCTTTTTCAAACTTTTCGAAATTCAGGCACAAGTCAGCAACGATGCCGTCAGTCACTTTCATTTCATGAACAAATGCAGAATGAAATGCAAAATGAAATGTTTCAAATTCCTCTCCTCTCAAACAAGCTCTCAGATCTGTCAAAACTTTCTCGTATTTTGTCAATGCGAATTGACCCATTTCTATTTTCCTTTGGAAGTTCTTCAGCTCCTGGAAAGTCTTCAAACACAATCCAGCGCCATTGACAACACCCAAAACAATTGGATTGAGAGTCACACCAACAATAGTACAGTACCAGTTACAACAAGAAATGCTGAGCCAACGCCCAGCAGAAGACTCATTTTCTTGAAATGCTTAAACGCTTTCTTGCAGCACCAGCAACGCTTGTGATAAAAACCAAAGGATTTTTTCAGTTCATCAAGTTTTTTTTTGTCAATTGTTGGATCAATGTGGTTGAAATTGAAATTTGAAATTAGGTAATTTCAAAAAGAAACAGCATGAAAAGGCACATTTAAGTAAGCGTAAAGTTTAAGTAACCTTACGCTACATTTACATTATGTAAAGACTAGATTTACGCTACCTTTAGGCGCTTGCGTAAAGCTGTGTAAGTGAACAACTTTAAGCTTGCCGTAAAGCTGATGCAAATCTTCCGTAAAGTCAAGATTTAAGTCCGCGTAATTGTAGCGTAAAGCTAGCGTAGTGTTAATTAACACAACTTTACGCTACGTTATATTTTCATTGCGTACAGATGACCTTCAAGTCGTAAAGTTGATGTTGATTCAGCGTAAATGTAGCATAAAGTGTTATTTACACAATTTTTTTTCTTTTAGAAATATAGAATATCATTTAGGATATAAAGTACTCCTCTGCGGGCCAAAAAATGAGATTCAGAACCTTCCGGGAGGAAAAGCCCTAGCAGCCGACCATCGTGATTACCTTAAAAAAACAATCCTATTTTATTTTATTTCGTAATATATAATGGTGATTAGTATAGTAATCAGTGTTTAATTCCAACTTGAATCATTATCGGTTTTGTTAATATTTTGTATGTCGTTGTTTGCCAGTGTTGTTTATCACTTCCACACCATAACACAATGAGTAACCAACGATAGCAGTGGCTTCATCCGTCGGTCGGTAGTTCCCAGGACCTGTCGTTCTTCGAAGGTGACGCGGACTAACCCTCAGGACGAGAATGTATGTTTTTTTCTCAGACAAGAAACTAAACCGCACATTGTTTATCAGCCCAGGTGCATTACGCGAAAAGGCTTGTTTACACATGCGATTTTTGTCACTCTCTCCAATGTAACTTCCGTTGCGCATGAACTCGCGATGAAAATCACACTAAAATTCTTTCAGTGCGATTCGATTGCGATATTTGCTACGACTGCAGTGTAAACTTTGACAAGAGGCTCCAAGCAGCCTTCACTCATGCGCATGCGTAAGAAAATTTTATGATATATTTTAAACATGATAAGAAGATGTCCGACCTGGAGATAAGTTACTCCTTTCATCCAGTCATCGTTCCTGCAAACCACGTTGTTTACTATTGAATGTTTTGGAAATGAAGGCTGTCCCACAATGAAGCCAGTGATTCTTCTAAGTCTTATATATACCAAACGTGAACATAGTAATGTATGTAGGGTTGTAGGAGATGCTGTCGTGACACGTAAGTAACGCTCTTTTACCGGAAGTGACAGTAGCCGGAAGTCACTAAACAGGACGTGTAAATGGCGAAGACATGAACAGGAAGTGCACAATATAAAATATGCGTGCATAAATTTGCATGCAAAATCGTGACACAGAAAATAAAAATAACAAAAAAAACGGAGCCTAAACCTTACCTCATGCCGCTTCGCGCATGAGTAACAAGCGGGATTTTAAACAGCGGTAGTTCCATAAACAGGCGTATACGTCACCAGTAGTCTGCAAGGAGGCCCTCCTATTTGGGGGTTGTGCCTAAAGAATACCGTTTAGAGGGACGTCGGACACCTTATTAAGACTTATATAACGAAATGTCGACACTTAGAATTTTATTTTCAATAAATTTTTAAGTGTTAAAAAGAAAATCTTAAATCCCCCACTCAGGATTGAACCTGTGATCTCACCTAGGCTTAGGCTTACATAGCCTACCGTACCACTGTACCACCTAGCTTCTCGGTTTGTTCAGGCCTAAATTTAACTATATAAACTGCTACCCATAACATCAACTGAAAGCTAACCAGTTACTCCGTTATATAAGTTTCAATAAGGTGTCCGACGTCCTTCTGAACGGTATTCTTTAGGCTTAACCCTATTTGGGAGACAAGGTTTCGCGAGTGAGCGGCGCAGCGGAGAGCCCTCGCTTCCTCGTCCCATTTCCCCTCGTGACTTCACCGCATTCGAGCGCTCGCTTTCGACACCCGCGCGACACTAAGCCTGCATGCGTGGAACCCAATTAAGATGGCCTTCTTGCAGGCTTCATACGTCTCCTAAACAAAGATGGCGTCATCCGCCGTCTTGTTGCATTTTCTTGACGTCTGTTTTCTTTTCTTGAATTTGTTGCTCTAAATGTGAGGCTAACTTTCCGAAAATATGAATAACCATGACCATAAACGGTTTTTAGTGGGCTTAACCATTTTTACCTCCAGAATTTTGCATGGTTTCCTTTTACACGCTTGTGACCAAATTCAAATATCGTGCTCGCGTGATCAATTCTAAACCTTGGCGATATGGCACTACAATCACTAAATGGCACTGAAATTGAGCGCGACAAGAGTCGCGTTTGTAAACTGGCCAACTCAGTGATCAGGGGATTGAAGCAATACTCCAACGGGGCGCATGCTAGTCACTGAACACATAGAAAGTACTTGAACGAGGCGAGAAGACGTTTATTGGAGGCGAGTAAGATCATTTATTGAATAGCTTGACTGATTCGTTATTTCTTGTGTTGTTATATTTTCAACAAAGATATTAAATGTAAGGAGAAATTAAGACTCGGAAAAAAATCCGAGTCCCAGATGGGATTTGAACCCACGACCCTCCGTGATCTAGTTGGATGCTCTAACCACTGAGCTACTGGAGTCTTAATTTCTCCTTACATTTAATATCTTTGTTGTTATTGTTGTTTCATCGTTATATTTTCAGCATGTATTTAAACGTTCGCCATATCATAGACCTTTTTCATAATGGCGGCCGATTTCTTTTGTCTGTTAATCAGCCTCAGTGGCCTCGTTAGTGTGTGCAAAATTCAAAATACTTTTTGCTCTAAAATGAGGCCAGTGAGGCTCCCCTCACCTGATAAAAGAATAAATAAATTGGCCGCCATTATGAAAGGTCTATGCATCGGTCAATCCCAGTATTAGTAGGACATTTACTGACGCGTACTTAAAGGCCTCGTTCTTTTGACCACGAAAAATCGTGCTTTGGTTTCCGCTGAGTTCATCAGCTAAGGCGAGAAAATTGTAGCCAACTAACTCTTTCTGTAAGTGCTACTTCACTAGAGTGAAGCAGCAGTTATCTGTGCCTTAGTTTTCCCTTAAACTTTTAGATGAGCCAAGAAAAGGGGCACTTAACCAAAAACAGTATGTGGCCTTTTTTTCCTGGACAAAAACGGGATGGTCATTACTGGAATTGACTGATCTACGTTATTGTTATTTTATAATAATCACATTAAACAATGATAAATCGATGGTTATATTATAAACTAGTGGGCACATGTCGGTCCCTCCACGCTTTGAAAAGTACTGTGTTTACAATGCTATTAAATAATGGTGAAATCAGACAATGCTTATTTGCAAATAATATTATTGAATGACGCAAGATGGCGTCCACAATCACGGAAAAGGTCCATTAAGGGTACTCGCAACTTTCGCGGTTGTCCTTCGGAAAAAAAATTCCGCAGATCGTACACGCGCTAGTTTCAAGAGTAATATGACAAACTATTTATCAATAGAAAGCTAAATAAATGTAGTTTTCGATTAAAAAAAAAAAACAATTTTAGCGACTTTTTCTTTTACGAACGGCCACAATGGATCAGGGAAATTTGATATTTAAAACATTTTTCCCGTGGCGACCATTTACGCAACACGTCTCGCGTGTTTTTCGCTTCTCCAACTTCAGACGCAGAAATCTCGCTAATCAAAATATCGTAAAGGCCTGACACGGTTTTACTGAATGATACCTTGTGAATAACAATGAGCAGCTATTTCGCTCTTTATCGGCATTCGATATACCCGATAAATTCAATTGAACAACCCTCGGTCGTTTGGCGATTTATCGGCTCCTGGCCGTTCGTAAAAGAAAACGTCGCTAAAAATATATTTTTTATCTTAAACTACATTTATCAAGCTTTCTATTGATATATTGTTTGTTAAATTACTCGTGAAACTGGCGAGTGTGAGAATTTTTTTTTCCGAAGGACATCCGCGAAGGTTGCCTAACAATAGGACTTTTACTGGAAATTATACTCTTTCATACACGAGACTATAGCCACGTCGATATAAATGCAATTACATGGATTATAATTATGTGCATGCTAAATCAGCATTACAATGTTACTAACTACAACTAGCAATGTAAAAACTATGTGACATCCTTAGAAAAGAACGTATAACCGTATACCTGTACATCAATTGAATAATCATTTACAATGCATTAGTCTTTACTAGCTAGAAAAATACATTTTAACACAATACCTCCTTTACTTGAAACATCTGCATTGCCGTGAATTATTCATAGTTTACACAACTAACGCAGCCCTGAAAATTATTGCGTCGTTCTTCGAACTCTGCAATGCATGTGAGTTGGGGTTACTACATCTCTACATGGCAAGTGGCCAAATGACTACAAAAACCCACGCTGTTCGTTCTGGCACCGTTGCGATGCCTCAAGTCTCATAAGCTGTTGTTTACTTTTGAGGTGTCAATGCAGCACGGTTTTGACAGGGCAGGGTTTTGATAGTTTTGTTACCCTGTGCCAAGCCACTAATCTTGGAGGACTGCAGTTACACTGCATCTGGGCGTGACAACTGCCAATGTCTCATTTCCCCTTCAACTCATCATTCCCAGAATCGAAAAAAAAAAAACATGTATCCAATGAGAGGCTGAAACCTCTGGTAATACATTGCTTAGATTTCTACAACAGCAAACTGCTAATGAATAATTATATATGAATACGGAAATGTTCAATAAAAACTAGCATAATCATCATGCAAATCTATGCCAACACAAAGGAAGGAAGCTACACAAACCAACAAATTTTTCTTCCATGACAGAAAATCCATTCAGCAAAATCAACGTTTCAAGCACACTACCAAATAGAAACGAACTTCCAACTACATGTTGTAATGAACTTACTAATGAAGTTAAAAATAACACAAAAAAAATCTTCAAAGGTCAAAAGCCGATGAAGCAAACTATGACAGTTCTTGACGAATTCCCTTGGTGGAATAAATGTGTCGAAATAAAGCAGCAAGGTTGACCATGAACAGTCCTTGTCTTCCCTCATTAAATTGTGAAAAGAAAATGAAACTGGTATCGAGTTTCTGTTTTAGGAGACTCTCGCTATCTTGGAAATGTACTGTACATGCATGTACTCAGTGGAAACCAAATGGAAGTATCTTTTTTATCACTTGTACGCCATGTGTATTCCATGACATCAAACATAATCATTACAATTTCAAGTGCTCTTCACTGGGCCCTGGAAAATGTCAGGGAAAAATGGTTCCAGGAATGGACTAAGCCTGTTTACGAGGCAAACGGTTTTAGAGGGAGAGAGTTCAAGACGGTTTGAATTCGAGATAGGAGCCTACATGCATGTACTGAATTTTGCCCGTTGATCAACAATTCATAAGGAAGAAGGGAGATAGCTCACAGTCTGCCTACAGCTATGAACCTAGCACCACAACTCAAAGCCACCTTCACCCTGTCCACCACCCCCGGCGGGTGGAGGGCGCTTCTCTGGTGACATCTCACTGTACTCTGTGCCGGAACCATATCGTGGTGGTTTACCAGATGACTTGTCAAAGGATGGCTCGGTGTAGTGGATTGGTGTTTGCTGGTCATCCTGTGGAACACAACACAACATACATGTATCAACCCGTTCACTCCCTGGGGTATATTACTGCGCCTTTCTGTAACATGCGGAATTTGAAATTCAAATCTCCACCAACGGTTGCGTTATTCCCTGCCGTCAATCGTAATCAATACGAAAGCCAACGGACCACTTGGAAACAGAAACAATCAAAATGGATCGAAATCTACCAATCATAATACACGGACGTGACCTTTTGAACTCATTGAAGTGAAGATCTGTTTCCTGAGAGGTAAGCTAAGATGATTGACGGCAGTGTAAAACGCAACCGTTGGTGGAAATTTGAATTTTAAATTCCGCGTGTTATTGAAAGGCGCAGTAAGAAGACAAACAAGTAATGCAGTTCTAACTTTTCGCCTGTCGACACAATCCAATGGTGTGACCATTCAAATGAAACCTCTTCAGCAGTACTTTTGCATGGTGGGAAAGTCTGGAATCACTTCGGATCAGAAAAGGGACAGCGTTGAGAGTTGTGGGCCATTTCCCATCCCGTGCCGTGGTCGAAATGCCCGATATCCGAAGTGCTTCCAGACTTCTAGTATTTTGTTCTAATTTTCGGGAGGCGGGAACTCCATTTCGGTTTTGCCGTAGGATTTCCCGACATGCTTTGCGACAGTGGCAGATGGGTCCGCTGTATGTGGTCGGGCACTTGAAATACAGCTTTGGGCAGCTGGAAGTGAGTTCTTGCTGGCCGGCCGAATGATGTTCCGCATTTGGAGTCTTTAATGCATCATTAAAATCGATCCAAAAGGATTTTCAAATCGAGGTACGTGTTTTGATGCGTATCTACCTTTAAATAATAAAACTTAGTCTTGATTGCACATGTGTTCCTCGATGGTCTCGTGGGTTGGTCCTGGATTTGCACTCGGCCGGCCCCGGGTTCGATTCACGCCTAGCATCCTTTTTTTTTCGAACTGGACATTATGAAAGTGATTTACTTTATTTTGCGTTCATAAAAAATCCTTACTTTTAATTTTAAAAGAATATCGAACCGTGTCAGTGTGAAAACATAAGCTTACCGCAATATTGCGTCACAATAGGAGCCTTTGATTTTTTTTTTTTTGCATATGGTATTTCTCGAAAACGTCGAATAAAAACAGAAAAAAATTCTGAACTATGTTTTGTAACTAATTTGTAGTTCACATGCCAAAAATGGACAAATCTGAGCGAGAAAAAATAAAAAAAGGCCTAAAATTCGACATAGGTTGGTTATGCTCTCGGCCCTTCAATTGCTCCGAATTTATTCCAAAAAATGTCGCTTCATGTGATTCACATCTTGAGTTAAACAAGATACAACTGGTTACTTACTTTTGAGTGGTGCCATATTGCAAACAGAGTAAAAATTCGACTTAGATACATGTAGGCACATGTATGTAAAACGTTAGTATAAAGCTTCCACTACATTTGTAAATAGACTTTGTATAAATGTAGCTGTAATCAAGAGCCAGTGATTTCCCTAGCTGCAATGTTTATGCTCTGGCTTCTTTGGCAGACAAAATAATAATCCATTGAATATGCATGATACACTTCATTACGAGTTTCCCACAAGGGCTTTTCAACTCACAATTACAATATTTAAAATATTTAAATTTTACATACATGAATGGTAAAATAAGAAAAAATAATTGCCATTTGTAACTACATGTATGCACAACTAGAGCTTTTTTCCCTTTCACTAGCCTGGAGATTTTCTATACTAAATTACAATAATTCTAGACATGATCAATGCAGTCATAATGGAATTCCATCATACAAAAATAATTATCATTGTTATTATATTGTTATTTGTGGAGAGCAGGGGTGGCGCAGTGGTGAGAGCACTCGCCTCCCACCAATGTGGCCCGGGTTCGATTCCCGACCCGACGTCATATGTGGGTTGAGTTTGTTGTTGGTTCTCTCCTTGCTCCGAGAGGTTTTTCTCCGGGTACTCCGGTTTCCCCCTCTCCTCAAAAACCAAGACTTCCAAATTCCAATTAGACCTGGAAAGTGTCCACAATTAGTACTCGTGTACTAAACACTTTGACACTTAAATAAATTGATTTGATTTGATTTTTTTTTTTATTATAAGATCATTACAGATTAACTCCAATAGATGTGTATAGTATGTACCTGTCTGCTGGAAGCATTAGCTGGGGCATACATTCTGGCCTCAACATAAGCTGGACTTGCTGTGCCTAGACCGGATGAAGGAGGCTGTTTGTTCCTACAACAGAAAAGCGATCTTTTAAAAATAATATCTACATTATTCCCGTACAGCGTTAAGTTAGGTTACTCATGTATATGGTACAAAAAACCGAGCCAGGTAGCCCAACTGGCTCTAGCTCATCTCCATTTTCCACAGCATGAAGCAACTTGAAGTACAACTACATGTACATGTAGAAGCACTAGGGTTGTTAATCCCTCTTGAATGAGAGGCTAGAGTATTCCAGGGTCCCCCCACCTCCACCATTATTTTTGCCAGCAGCTACATGTTACTACACACATACATCTGGGTAGAGAGAGAAAGACAATAGATTTGGAGCAATATTTCTTGTGTAAAGTACTTGTAAACAACAGTAAAATAATAAAAATTAAATAACAATTTTTTGAAGAGGGTGGCACCAAGTTAACTCTAGGTTAATTAGGATGGTCCTTTCAAAATTCCTGGTCGAGTGCAGAGATCAGCCTGGAGTCACAATGAAAGACTGCCATGCTAACCATTTCACCACTGTGCCTTCAAGTTACACTGGAGTGTTTTAATGTTCGCTCTAATCAGTGTCTAAAGTAGGCAACCATTTTATCACAGCTGCAGGGTTCTCATCTTAAGTATCAGGCCAGAATGCATACTCTGCCTTGTACTTAACAAGATTAAGATTATTTTCACATTGAAAACTTGTGGTTAGGGTTCTCTGACCAGCATCTACAGTAGGCAACCAATTATTTTTATCCTAACTGAAGAATTCTCAACTTAAGCACTATGCCAGCAGATACATGTATATTAGGGACTTTAAGCAATGACGACGGAGGGCTCTACTACGGCTACCGGAAGTAAATTTTCGCGTCTGTCGCTGATGTTCAGCCGTAGTATGAAATTTGACTACGTGAGCGGGATGGTTTGGCCGTAGTCGCTACTACGTCGAGTTTATTTCGCTTCTGTATCCTTTTCTTACGAATTTCTCAGTGTTTAAAGTGTTCCAACGGAACTTATATCCTTTTTAGTCAATGACAATGTAATTTTTCTTAAAATTGATGCCCAAAACGTGTGATTCTATCACGAATTTACGAACAGTGTTGGCGATTGAAATAGACCATTTTACAGTTGTGTGCTTGGTGACCTGGCCTTTGAATGGAAGTGAGGCTGGAGGTGACCTTGTTGTGATACAGAACTTAGTGCTTTTCATATGTAAATTCAGCTAGTTAGCATGAGAAAAACATTATTAACATATGAAAAGCACTAAGGTCTGTATCAAAACAAGGTCACCTCCAGCCTCGCTTCCATTCAAAGGCCAGGTCACCGAACACACAACTGTAAAATGGTCTATTGAAGCGGCCGGCATAGCGAAGCAAAATTCGCAAACTCTAAGATTTTATCGCTGAAAGTCCAGCTTTAGAAGTTGAATGAATATGCTTTTATGCCTTATATATATATTTCAGTTAAAATTATATTTAGTTAGGCGTTTTAATTCGTACTTTGAACATTTAATAGATTGTTATTGTTGTGGTTCAAAATGTACGGCATTTCAAAAGATTCGTTCAGAAATCATCCCTCGGTCCCAACAAAGAAAAATAAAGGCCATGTTCTTTTGAAAAATGCCATTCCGTTCTCAGAAACCTAAATAAAAGAACCTTCTTAGCCGTCGATACCATGTCGCAAATAACATCTCATTTCACTGTTCCTCGAGCGCTCACGGACGTACTCTCTCCAGTCCCCTTTGTCACGGTAGCCGTAGTAGCGTCTTCCGTAGTGATTTGCTTAAAGTCCCTATTGTATACTCCAGCTTTTACTTGACAAGATGAAGAATATTTTCATATTGCAAACTTATAGTTACATGTAGGGAGTCTTTTTATTGTGCGTGGCTTGAGAGGAAACAGTTGTAAAGGCCCTCTTGTGCTTGTGTTACACGGTACAATGTAGGTTACACATGTGCATGCATAAACCATTAGATGTAACCCAACAGCACTAATAGAGACCTTAAGATACGCCGATTCCCGGTACGGGTACGGGTAAAGTCACCCGTAGCCGTACCCGGATACGGAGGTTAAGGTTTCGACTTAAGATACACGGGTACGCTGTAGTGAAAAAGTCGCGTCGGGGACAAGGTCTATATCGTGTTTCAGATGCCACCTAAACATGGTCTACAAGAGATAGGAAAGTGTATTTCAATGCGTTTTGACCTTTAGCAGTTCGTGTGTTAAAAAGGAAAACAAAACGTTTCCTTCCCTCTACTAACTATGGTTTGCGCCGTCTCAAAACAGAAGCGCTGCCAACAAATTCAAGTGAGATTCGCATATTTTACCAGTATTTTACGAGATTTGATTGAACTAAATGTCCTTAAAAGTATACTAGAAACAAAGTTGTCAATCTAAAGTTGATTGAGGACTTCATCCTGTATTTCAAATGTCGTAAATTGATATGGAAAAGTTTATCTGAATGAGAAAAATCCTGCATAAGTTAAAACGGGAATACATATTTGACAACGTACAATTTCGTCCGCCTTTTTTTTCTTTCATACCAAAAGTTTTCTTTATCGCCGAAATTTTACAAAGTGGACAAGAAAGTGTTTATGTCATATCCTACAAACTTTTTTTGTCAAATAAAGTAGGTATAAAGGCCAAAAAACTTACCCGCTTTTCCATCTTTACCCATAGAAAACTCACGTGTAGAGCAGTGGCTACACCGGGAAAACGTGTAACTTTGACGGGAAGGTATCGCTGACGTGATCATTTAATGAATTCAAAATGGCGTTACCCGTACCCGTGAGCAAAAATCGGGGTATCTTAAGGTGTCTAATAGTTATGACTGAAAGTACTGTGACCATGTATGCACTTACATGCGGTATCCATCAGCTTCAGAATAAGACTTGCCTACAAGAAACAAAAAAGAAAATCAGTAACAAATACAGCAGTGTATGATTCACACGAAATATAAATCTGAGGCAAAACTACAAGAAATGTTACTTACAGGTGTACATGTATATAAGTGCTTTTTGACCACTTGAGTTCAGGAGGAAGAAGAGGTAAAATGTGTCAAAAAGTTCAATGTACATACACTGCAGTTAAAAGCACACAATTCTTGACTCCTACGTTTCATAACACATGCATCTTATTTTCATTTGAGAGTGTAAAAAATACGCAGCGCAGCCAGTGGTGTGACGATTAATCCAATTCTCGATTAATCGCGATTATGATCATTCGGTTTGATTCATGATTCTTTGCTTCTACATTTCGATTTTGGTTAATAGAATACATGTAATATACTAGGAACAAAATAGATCCAATAATTTATAAAACAATTTGAATTCTAATACTGGTCTCGTGCATCCACTTGGTTGCATTTTCAAATAGTATTTGTATTTTTAACAAGACTGGAAGAAAAGATCTGCATCCACACAAATGTAAATTATTGGATCGGGAAATTGATTGAGTTTGCATAATTGTGTTGTCTCTTGTGTGATAAGCTACATGTACATCCACTCATATGCAGCAGTTATTTGGTTCGTAACCATTGCATGACTGCCCAAAAAATGGCTGTGCAGGAGACTACACTGTATGAACAATTTAAACTTGCTACAGTACGATTAATTTATGCTGGAATCACATGGGAATATCTGGCTTACTTTTGGTTGCACCTCCTCGGCAACATCTGTCCCTATAACAGCAGCAGATGATGAGAATGATGATGACGATAACAAGGAGAAACGCAATGCATCCACCTATTATTCCCCACATTTCAGCATCTGTTAGACCTGAGTTTGTACGTGCACCAGCATCAGGTCCTCCTGCTTTTGATCCAGTCGTTGTTTCTCCTGTGGCAGTTGTAGGTGGAGGATTAGCTAAATGATGAGAAAATAAAACATCAATTAACCTATTATATTATATCCACTAACAAATCATAACAAAAAAATCTCTTAACTACGTATAATACATCATTGCACAGAATGTACCTAATAAATTATTGTCGCCAATGCACCTGAATTTTCTGCATTTATATGTTCGAGTTGCTATAGCAACTAAGAAGTATAGAAGTGACAAGTTTTGGGAGTTGTTGTTTGTTCATGTACATGAAGGCAACGTACATGTAGTATATCCCGAGCCCGAAAATGACAAAAATTGAACATCTGATTAGGGAGTTATGCATATGGAACAGAACCCTGTTCTTGATTTTTTTATTTTTTATTATTATTAATATTTATTCATGCTAAAAACTTACGTCGAATTGATACAAGAAAATAATACAAGCAAAATACATAAGTTACAATATATATCGAACATGACATACACTATGAACATTTGATTAGGGAATTATGCATCTGGAACAGAACCTTGTTCTTGATACTGAAAAACAGAATATTATGCTACATGCATTGTCATGCACAAAAACTAAAAACTGACATAAGGTGATTACTGTATGCATCCTGCCCTTGTTGAACAACTTCCATTTTAGCAACCACAAATTGAAATCTGGCAAACCAAATAGTCTACATGTAGTAGACTACTATAATAAATATTGAGCATTGGCCAAAATTATAACACTTCGTGGATCTTTTTCTTTTTGCTACATGTACACTGATAGTGGACCTTGATGCTGTAAGTTTTTCAGTCAATCCTCATATTCACATCTGCAGCATTCTTGCAGTTTGTATTAAATGGGATCCCCATAAGCCACAGTGAATCGGACAATCAAAAAAGCGTAAGGTCTGATTGCTTTGAAAAGACATCATGGGCCTGCTTAGCAGCTGTCATTGCATTTGATTTGCAGGTTTCATTACTGCAGCATTTGACTATTAATTATTGTTCTTTATCAGATTATGTACAAACTCCGGTGGAGGTCAGCCTGTCTTTTTTGAAGGGTTGGAAAATGGAAGGGAGATGGCTGGCACATGCCCTATGGATGGAAGCAGACTCAATGAAAAGGATTACATTGAGATGGACGCCCCAAGGGAAGCATAGCAGAGGCAGACCTAAGCTGACCTGGTGAAGAACAACGGAAAGAGACCTAAAAGAGGGTGGCCTCACATTCGAAAAACAGCTAGACAGCAGGCAGAAGATCGGCCGCCGTGGAGGACCATTACGGAAGCCCCATGTGCCACTAGGCACTTAGGGTCCTGAAGAAGAAGAAGGATTTTTTTTTACAGGTTGGATTTCAATAAATTGTTTCTGTGGCAATGAACACAATGAAACAGCATGCTAAGACAATGTGAATTTGTTCCAGGAGAGCGATAAAAGTACTAAAACATTTGCTGTTCTTTTTTTAGCTAACTTGTTCCAAACAAGCACTTTACCCATGGCAGAACCAGCAGCTAGCGGCACCAGCTGCAGAAGAAAAAAAGGTTCATAAAGTCTGTATCGTTGAAGTTGCTAAACATGGAAAGAGCCTATTGATTACAAAAGTTTACGTGTCAATCACCAGTGCAATGCTCATAGTTGACTCGGCACCTTGCACACCATTGCATTGTACCTTTACCCGGGGCATGAAATTAACTTTTTTCTTAAGGAGACATTAATTTTGGCTCCTAAATATTCCAAAGTGGTCGCCAAGTCCAAAAATTTAGTACCGGTAGCTTCTTAATGAAAACAAAAAAAAACAACATAGACAAAATGAGAACATGAGCGAACATGGGACATTTGAATGCACAATATACAACGTAGCCTCTGAAATATCCAAGATGGCAGATGTTGACGTTTCACTTTGTAGAGTTCGTGATGGTTTTGCTACAAACCTCATCCATTCGCACTGATTTACCCACCTTCAAGCTTTATTTAATTGCACAATACATAAAATAGGATGAAGAAAGGGTTCTGGTTACCAATATGGCGACTAACTTTCGAATCTTGGTCGCCACGACAGAAAACTTAGGGGCATTGGCCACTGTATCAGGCACAGTTTCATCCCCTGTTACCACTGTCACCATTTTGACAAAATAGAATGTTACATGTAAATGTTAAACAGTTTTGCATGTGCTCAAATTTTAGAACAAAGCTGATGAACAGCACTTAACTGTGGCATATTTTTATGCTGCACAGTAAGTTTCGTATATTGTGTTAAGTTTTGAGACAAGTACGTTCCTTGTCATAGTGGTGCAATTTGAAAAACAAACTGTGGCAATACTGGAGGGGGAGCAGGGGTGGTTTGGTAATACTTGCAGGGAACAGGGGTGGTGTAACTGTGAGAGCACTCGCCTCCCACCAATGTGGCCCACATTCGAATCCCAGCCTCGGTGCCATGTGGGTTGAGTTGGTTATTGGTTCCCTCCTTGGTGCGAGGTTTTCCCCAGGTACTCCAGTTTTCCCCTCTCCTCAAAAAATAACAATTCCTAATCCCAATTAGATCTGGAAAGTGTCCCCAATTAGTACTTGTGTGCTAAATACAGTGTGTACCTTTGACACTTACTTACATTCAGTGTTCCAGTTAACTTTTAAAGGCAGGGAGTCAATGAATAATTTTAAGGGGTCAACAGGTTGAGGGTCTCTCTAAATCTTCTCAAGTTGGCCGATTTGTCGGGTCAGGAAGCCAGCCTTGTCCATCTCTTATCTGGAACACTGACAATCATTTATTTTTATTTTGGAAATCAATATTAAAAAAAATTACATGTAGTACATACTTGGATTTACAACCAACGGCGCTTTAACGGTAAATGGGCCAAGCTTGTTCTTTGCTACTTCATCTCGCAGAGGCTTCAATGGATCATTGACTCCTGATCCAAACAACAGCTGAAGATGGACTACAATACTACCAGATCTAAATATTAAACAGACAGGCACTGTACTTTAAATTGTAAAATTCACATTACGGCTTAAATAAACCAACGTAACAAACAAACAAACAAACAAACAAAGAAAAAACAACATAAATTAAGACCAAGGAAATACTGACTCTCCCAGCTAAAACCCATATTGCTTAAAATGACAATGAATAATAACGAACACTTTACAGCTTAAGTTTGTATTTTGGGTTCTCAAACTCATGAACAATTCATCAACATGTAACAGAGTTTTATTCCTTTTAGTTTGTTTTCTCTGTACTTAATGATCAGTTTGAAAAGCTATACCAAACACTAGGAAGAGTGTTTCATCAGGTATCCAAACACCTTGGCTGTGCCTCATCTTTTTCAACCTGCTTCTCGGTGTTTAGAAATCCTCTTTCTCATGTTTAATATAATTTTATTACTTCTAAAACGTCATACGTGTATACTACATACGGCATGTATAAATTATATAAAAAAAAAAACAAGTTGTTATTGATTTAATTAATTTTTTCTATAAGTTTTCTCAAAGTTTGCTATAATAATAAAAGGAACTTAAATGGTACATGTAAAAACAAAATCCCTGCAGGAAAATTGATCTCAAACATAACAAAAACCCAGGGATTTCAAAGAAGTCAGACAGGGTTTTGCTGAGATGGCAATTGCACTTTTTAAGACTTTCGAACAGTACTGTACCTCAATTCCGTAATGGCCTGTTCATAAAGCTGTTTATCAGGATTCTTGGTGTAAACGCTTGCAATCTATTGACAGCAAATGCCGTTAAGTAAAACATTGACAATTAAGGTGACACCAACAAAATTTAAGGCTGCTGAAAACTTTAGTGGATGTTTTTGGTCACACTTCTCAAAATTCTAAACACTTTTCCTGTGATTTGTTGGAGTGTGACACAAAAAGAATAATTTTCTATTCTACTGAGAAAATAGGATTCTTTGAAAAAGTTTAGTGTGCATGACTGCAATGGGCTAACTTACTGCTGATGTGAGGTTAGACTGTAACATCTTGAACTCAATTGAGTCCCTGTTGTTATAGGCTGACTTCCATGGCCATTGCTGGTCATCATTTATAGTAATTCCAACTGTTATGGCGTCTTGACATCTATTAGTTGGACCTGATGCAAAAATAGAGATGCATGTAAGCATCAAAGTTCTCCTTGTAACAGTAACTATTTAAGGATATGATCACCAAAACAAACAAACAATATTCTATTTCTCCTAATTACATGTACTGTACAATGTACATGTTCCGGTATTACATGTATGATATGAAAAAATCTTGTGGATTGAAATGATATACAGTGTAACTTCATAAAATTAGTCTCTCTCTGATTCCACAAATAAACTTGCCCTTTTTTACCACCTGCAATTACATACATGTATCTTTGCTACAGTTGTTACAGTCTCTGGAATAGTCTACTAAAAAAAGGGGGGGGGGGGGCTTAATAAACTTTTTGCTCCAAAAATGGGGGGGACTACTTATAGATGGGAAAGCTTATTTGAGAGGAGGGGGCAGACTTATAGGGGATTTACAGTAAGACCATTTTACATGTACCTTTGAATGTGGCTACTCATGGCAGAATGTTTACTCACATTTTACGCTAACAACTGCGAGACTTGTAGCAGTACCATAGCCATTACTAGCAGTACACTTGTATGATCCAACATTAGTCCTGTCCACTTCAACAAGATGTAGCCTGTAACCAGAGACGTTATAGTCTTTGGCTTCGACACCCTCTTTTGTCCACAGGATTTCGGGGTGTGGATCACCAGAAGCATTGCACGTTAGTGTATAATTTGTCCCAACAATAAATTGAGGCTGCCTTGGAGGGACCACAGTTATTCTTGGAGGTACTGAAAGATAATCAAACAATTTTACATGAACATTACAGAATCATTGTGAAAAGTGCATTGTACTGCAGGCCAGTTATTGATACCGCATGTAAATCAACCTGGTTCCCTGGGTCTCTCTTCTTCCCTCCCCCTGGAGTGAGAGAGAGAGAGAGAGAGAGAGAGAGAGAGACCCTGGTTGGGGCTGGTCACGTGTCTCATGGACAATTATAATCCTAAGGAGGGGTAGACAGTACATTGTATTT
This sequence comes from Cladopsammia gracilis, assembly GCA_022457155.1. Lineage (NCBI taxonomy): Eukaryota > Metazoa > Cnidaria > Anthozoa > Scleractinia > Dendrophylliidae > Cladopsammia > Cladopsammia gracilis. The sequence continues at coordinate 486,432 of JAJGOT010000382.1, forward strand.
GTAACGTTGTCTTGTTTTCTGTACAGCGGCTAGGCTTGTGCTGTGCGCGACAGTTGTTGTTTCTGCTATGGCTGTGAAATGAATATGTTCCATGTTCCATAACCTCTTGTTGAAAATAGGAATCTGTATTGCAAGATATATATAAAAGATGCAAACAATTCTCTGTGATTATAGCAAGACCTGGAATAAAACAGATAAAACATCCCAGGCTTATCGTCAACCAAATAAGGATGTTAGAAATCTCTTTGGCCATCAAAAGTGCTTCAATTTTGCTGTTTGCATTATGTTATGCTTGCCGTTTATAACTGAATAAATAGGGACAAAAGATCCTGACAACTTATAATTTTCCAACTGAACATAATATAAACAAAGCCCTAAAACTGAAATAACGAAACGGTTCACTCAAACAATTCAAACAAAAGTATTATAAATGAACAATATATGGGCATCCAAATGACTGGAACTGGTGAACATTTAACTAAACAACATGCCTCACACACAAAGAATAAAAGCTATCATTGTCTTCACTCAATCGTTTCCTGTTCGTATAAAAGTGTACTCTTGAAGAGCGTGGCAAACATTTGGTCCGTGGTGGCTGCTTCTTTTGCCATCGCTGAGAACAGACAGCAGTACTTTAATGTGCCTTTCGAATGAAGCTTGAAGATCACCTGTTAAGCAGTATGTAGCAATAATTCATCCCAGTCCAGAACAATGCCATCAATCAAGAGCGTGAGCTCAGCAGCGTCAAGTAATAAAATTGGATTGCATTCTGCAGCAAGTTCAAAATTAGCTTTACTGTGGTAAATCTTCAAGCACCGTGACAATTCCTCTGATCCTAAATCAACTTACACTTTCAGAACCAGACCATGTGGATATGTTTTCGAAGTCTGAGGATGACCGCCATTTCACATTTGTCGCGAGCTGCTGAACGCTTTTGCATCTGTTTCGCAATGCCCAACTAGAGCAGACAAATTTCACACTGCCTCTCCCCTTGGTCCTTTAATTGGAATCTCCCAGATCCTGGGAGACACGTGACCAGCCCCGACCAGGGTCTCCCTCTCTCTTGCTCCAGGGGAGCGGGAAGAAGAGAGACCCTGGGAACAAGGTTGCATGTAAATGTAAATTACATAATTATGTACATGTAGTGTACCAATCAATGTTGAGCTTGAATTGTTGAGGGAATGGATGGGACATTTGCCTTTTCCGAAGAATTGTTACATGTTCATGTAATCAAACTCCCCACCCTGAAGTCTAAAATGTGGGTCAGATTAGATCTCATTTACCAAATACTGTACCTTTAAAATGAAAAAAAAAAAATTATAATAAATAAATATCAGCCATCAACCCTTGTATATTTACATGAATGCTCACCCTGGGATCACAACTCAAACCCCCCTTTGAGGTATCTCCTTTAAAGGATCACTATCACCAGTATTAATCACCACATTAATTGAAGGGCCGAGAGAATGAATGTGGTCCAGGTTTGTGGAATGTGGTCCAGGTTTGAGCAGCCGTTAGTGGGGAGGAGCATTGCGTGACAAGACAAATAACGGCTGCGTGGGAGACTACTCAGAACCAGTCATTAAGAGGAACTTACACGCTTCCATGCGATAAGCTTCTGAATTTAGGCCTTTTTTATTTTTTCTCGCTCAGCTTTGTCCATTTTTGGCATGTGAACTACAAATTAGTTGCACAACATTTTCAGAAATTTTTTTCTGTTGTTTTTTTCTGCCATTTTCAAGAAGTTCTGTATTCAAAAAAATTAAATCAAAGGCTCCTATTGTAACGCAATATTGCGGTAAGCTTCTGTTTTCACACTGACATACATGTAGTTCGATATTTTTTTTAACATTAAACGTAAGGATTTTTGACGAACGCAAAAAAAGTGAATCGCTTTCATAATGTCCAGTTCGAAAAAAAAAAGGATGCTGAGCGTGAATTGAACCCGGAGCCATCTGAGCGTAAATCGTGGACCCAAACCACTAGACCACCGAGAACAAAATAATGCTCAGTTCAGACTAAGTTTTATTATTTAAAGGTAGATATGTGTCAAAATGCATATCTCGATTTGAAAATTCTTTTAGATCGATTTTAATGTTGCATTAAAGACTCCAAATGCGAAACATCTTTCGGCCGGCCAGCAAGAACTCACTTCGAGCTGCCCAAAGCTGTATTTCAAGTGCCAGACCACGCACAGCGAACCCATCTGCCAAAGCATGTCGAGAAATCCTACGACAAAACGAAATGGAGTTCCTGCCCAAAAATTATTGCAAAATACTACAAGTCTGAAAGCACTTCGGATATCAGGCATTTTGACCACAGCACGGGATGGGAAATGGCCCACAACTCTCAACGCTGCCCCTTTTCTGGTCCAAAGCGATTCCAGACTTTCCCGCCGGCTCGTCTTGCCCACCAAGGTCTGTTTTTCACCTCGAGTGCTAAATGCTGCTTCAGACACAAGGAAGGACAAGAAAAACGACTCATTTCTTTAAGAGGTGCTACAGCCTTAAGGATTTCCGGACTTAATGATGTCTTTCAATCACCGGACGGGCCTCATACATGTTGGCTTACACACACACTACTATACAGAGGCGATGTGTTTCTGCAGCGAGCTGGCGATAGATAAGCGAGCCAGGTGTGCGTAAATAACTGTATTTTCGTTTAGGTTGTTGGCACTGGTCAGAAGTATTGCAGTCGCGTATTCTCATAGCCAAACTGCTTTGAAATGGCCTCGCAATTGCGCTCTGAATGTACAGTCAAGGCACTGGAGGGCCAGAACTCTGCTTTTTTCAGATCAGGGCTTCCGGAATTATGCAGTTTTTTTTTCCAGCAAATTATGCGCTATTTTTTGGCTAATTATGCACCAAAAATCTAGAATTATGTGCGAATTATGCGAACTGCGCAATATTGCACAATTTTTTAAGCAAAAATTTTTCATGTTTCAATTTATTAAGCTTGCAAATCAAGTAAGTCAAAGTAAGTAAGTAAGTCAACAAAGTAAGTAAGTCAACCAAAAAAACTTACCGACTAATGCTGCTACGATTTTTTCAGGGTGAGCGAGATAAAGTCACATGTTTATAATTGAAATACATGTAAAACATATACATATTTCTCGTTCCTTCTTACAGGGTACATGTTGGGTAGCAGCACTGAGGGATCACGCCACCGTTGACTACACGGGAGAGCAGAAATTCATGCATTGTAGGATTTCTGATTATTTTGTTTAAAGCGGTATGTTTGTAGCAGCACATGCCCTTATCTACTCATGGCAGACTTTCACTATCTCTTCGTGAGCTGGAGTTTTGCACTTGAATGAAGTCTTCAATGTCTGTTGTTTGGCTCGCTTCGAAGAGGATTCATACATTCGCTTGATGTGTGAAACAGCTGAAAGGTGCCTGTCAAGAACTGACTTTGGGTGGTGATCCACAACAACATTACAAGTTGAACAAAATAGGAGATTGTTATCTGCATGTAACTTCCCAGGTTATTGCTTAGCCCGCTCTTGTGGTGTAATGCTACATGGCTTTTTCTTTGGTTTTACTTTTAATACAAACTTATCCATTTTCAAAGCGAAAACATGGGAAAGAAAGTTGTTTTGCCAGCAAATAAATCCAAGCAGGGAACTTTTTTCCTTTCCAAGCTACAGTATGATTGGTTATATTTCTTCCAATCATGGCGTGTGTTATATAAAAATCTAGAGCACAGGCCCCAACGGCCAGCAGCATAGAACGCCTGGAATGCAATATTAATTTTTTTGTGAATGCCTTTTGCAACGAAGTGGTGGCTGTTTGCTGCCAAAATGTACTATATTTACAGGAAAGAAATTTCCATGCATCTCTCAAGATATGAAAAAAAACATAGCTTATTAATGGATTATACAAAATTTTCGAAAATTATGCGCGCCATTATGCGTTTTTTTTGGGAATTGTGCGAATTATGCGCTCAGAGCCAAATTATGCGATTTCGCATACGTGTATAATTCCGGAAGGCCTGTCAGGTGAAATTAGTCAAATTCCTTTGGGTTAATGCAAATTTGACAAGGGTTTATGATATTATTCATTGTACGATAAAATGAGGCAAATCTGAGCGAGAAAAAATAAAAAAAGGTCTTAAATTCCACATAGGCTGGTTATGCTCTCGGCCCTTCAATTTTAGTATCACTTTGAAAAGCCAAAAGAGATACTGTATTTGTATAGTACTTATCATTTTAACGTGACCTCACACGAAAACGTACACTAACGGCTTTCCGTTTTCAAACAGAATTCCGTTCACAAGCCGTTTAGCCGTATCATCCGTTTAGAAAAAATTTGCATCTGTTCAAATGGCTTGGGTCATCCATTTAGAAAAAATAAACATCTGTTGGAACGGCTTGGGTCATCCGTTCAGAAAAAAATCGCCATCAGTTCGAACGGCTTTAGCATAATCCGTTCAGAAAAGTCTTTACCCATTCAAACGGCTACAGTCATCCGTTCAAATGGCCAGAGTTGTCCGTTTAGGATTCAGCCAGCGAGGCTTTTTTCTCATCAGTGAAGAATCTACAAAGACACCCTTGTGTAAACAAATGTCACACACAAAAATATAGCTAGTGAATGCAAACGGATGCCTTACTGTAACTTTTTTTTCGCAGACTACGCTAACACTTTGTTTTTTTGAATTTGTTCCCTCGTGACTTCTTTGTAGAATTTTGTATTCTATTCGGTTTTATTAGACTTTGAAACCCTCAATAACCATAAAAGAATTAGAATGAAAGAAAATGTCATCCCCCATGAAAGTGGAGACAGATTTCCAATACAGTGGAACCCCGCTCTACGGACACCCGCTTAATACAGACACCTGTTTATAACGGACAGTTTCGTTTGTCCCGACAAAAAACTCATATATTTTCTCTAAAATTAACCTGCTTTATACAGACACCGGTTAATACGGACAACGGACACTTTTCTGTGTCCCGAGTCACAAACTCTCATATATTGTCAACCCCGCTTTACGGACACTGGTTATCTGCACACTGTCTATTCTCATTGTCACAAAAACTAAAAGGGTCAGTACAAAGTAAAGTCACAGACTTTTTGAAGTGAATTCATTGTTGTGCCTCTTTCAATAACAATACAATACTTAAAACATTTTACTTTGAGACTATGATAAATAATCGTGAGGTTTCTTTAGGATGAACTTGTTACTGTTACAGTAAGAAATTAAACAACGTTTTCTTGTAAAACTGTCTGCTTTGGTCTTTATATCGATAAAACATGTGTCCCTGACGTTTTCTCTGATAGCCCGCTTAATACGGACACCCGGATAATACGGACACTATGGCATGTTCCCTTGGTGTCCGTATTAACCAGGTTTCACTGTGTCAGTGGTTTCACTACTGAGGTGGCAACTGCCAGATCTCTATGATCATTTGGCCAATTTCCATCCATTTTGTGCACCAGCATTCTTTGACGAGGAGGATGAAAACCAGTCTTCCTCAAATTGTTGAAAATCAAACCTACACATTCTTTGAACCCAAGTAGCTATCCACTTTGTCATCATTTCAGTCATTTATTTTATGCTCATGAAAAATTAGCTCTAAGCTATAACACCTACTTCAAAAGGTTTATGATGTTCATAAAATTGTTATATGGTACCATTCAATATTCAGTAAATTTGGGCAACTAGCAAATAATGGCAACTTAGTACCTGTGGAGTGTGTACAGTATTACTCTTTATAGCTTTCATCTGCATCGTCACAGTTCACGAATTCAAAGTACAAACCATTTTAGAACTCAAGATTTTTGATCTGGGTGGGTCAAGGTTAAAAAGATCCAAGCATCACATTACAGTTAAAAGTGTTTATGTTTTCTACAGTAAACAAACTGCTACAAAAACTCCATGAAATCTCCATTAAAGCCAAAAAGCGAGTCCAAAGCGTCCTTTTCAAAACGTTAATGCAAACAAGCCACCATTGTTCTATTAAACAAAAGATTTCAAATTTTTTCCATCATAAAGCAATGATACGTTGATTGTTTCAGACCAACTGTAAGCTAATTTTTAATTGCATATTGCCGAGTTCTTTAGAGGAGAAGCTGCCAGCTAGCTAAGTAGCTTTGGCAAAACCTCACCGCCATAAACTAATATTGTATGCGGTAACCTATTTATTTTGACGTTCAAATTTTCAACACAAAGGAAGATGACACAACACTCTCGATATTCGGTTGTGGGTGTGCAGTTTTATGCAAATCACACCATGACTCATCTTGCCTATTAATAAAAAACTGCACATTTCAAAAGCGAAAAATACAGGTCATGGTGACCATACACTTTATGTAACTTTACGAGAACACTGAAAATTACAGCTAATTCATCTGCACTAGAAATGCCCGCAAGTACACGAAAAAGCCAACGTTAATTTAAGACGATTCATTATAATTACAAAATGACGCTGAGGAAAACAAAGCTACATGTAAATATATCCTTCGAGTTGGATTTCGGAAGCCTCAAAACATATCTCGAAACAGTCAAATCAGGCAAATATCGCTTTCTCACTCGAGCAACAACCCTTGCGTTAAACAACTGTTGTTTTTCACTACACAATTCCAAGTATTTCATTCAATGACACCCTTGGAGAACGAAATTTTTCGAATAGCTGAAAATTGCATGTATATAATCGCGGTTGAAATCTAAACGAATTAGTAGTAAGCTTATCTCGAAAATGTAGCTTGCAATTTGTGATCTAACTTTTGCTTGAGTACCGCCCTGATATTCTGGCTAAGGCTCCATAAATTACAAGCTAGATCGATGCAGTTAGAAAAGTAAACGTACACAAAAAAATAAGCAAGTAAACTTTACCGTTATTTCATTAAAATGCCGAAAAAGCCACACAAAGCAAGCGAGCAGAAATCTACGACTGGCGATGGAGCAAAAGCAATTCAATGATGCGAAACTTATCAGGAAAGAACTCGATTTAGAAGAGAGGAAAATTGTAACTAGACTAAGTGATATGCTAGGTTAAAGCAAAGTTAGGTTAAAGCAAAAGCTAGAAACTAAGCTTGAAACTTGTTTAATTTGTCAATAGTAAATAAGGATGCCGTAAATAAATTAATATAACCCTAAGCTGATGTAAAAGAAGCAAATCAACCCAAAAAGGTTCTTAGCTTACCATTTACGATAATGCGTACTTGGGACTCCATTAGTTTCAATCCATTGTTCGAGTCATAACTTAACTCGACAAAATATATGTACTCTTCGCTGTTGTCCACGTTCAATAAAACCAATGTCAAAGGAAGGTTTGCTTTGTAGTGATTATCGAAACCTTGCTCAACATTAAATGCATTTGTACCACTTTTTAATGCGAGCAGTTTCCGCTGAGAACTAAGGGGTCTACCTCTCTTTATAGTCACTTGCGATACACTTTCGCCTGAATCATAACTGGGGTTCCACACCAAGGTAACTCTGGAGTTGTTTACTCCTTCCACCACGATTGTAGGGTTCTCCGGTTCTGTCCAAGAGAAAGCCTCTGAAAATGCGTAGGAAAAAAACAAAGAATATCTTTAAGTTCTTCTTTTCTCAACAACACAGCGACAAAATCTACAGTTCTTATCAGAAAAAATTTCCTGAATTCGGAAAGAAATCCTAAGCTCTCGACTAGCTCGATTCAAATACAGTATTCAAGTAGCTTACCAGATCGATATAGTGACGCGAAAATCAAAAGATTTGCCAATATCCAGCCGGCAATACTCCTGAAAGATGCTTCCATCTTGTTTGAAGATGCTAAAACTGAGTAAGGACTTCCTTTCGCCCTAATATTCAAGGAACATTCAACAACAAGGAATGTTCGTTGGAATATGTTTGCTGAATGATATCATCGGAAGACGCTAACCACACAGGAAGCGTTCACTGGTACCCAGTGTTCTCGGCACAGTGCTGTAGTCATAGCCTCTGGCGTTGTTCCCATGGTTACTGGCGGTTTTGGCAAAGCGCGTCAAAGCTGCTCCATAAGATGATTGACGGCAGCGTAAAACGCAACTGTTGGTGGAAATTTGAATTTAAAATTCCGCATGTTATTGAAAGGCGCAGTAATGCCAAGCTCAGTTCCTCCATGACGTTCTAATGCGTTTTTCCTTGAAAAGAACAAAGAAAACCGAGCAAGGTGAATAAAAAGAAGTATTTTTAATTTTGTTCGGTCGTTAATTTTATGACAGCCGAATAAAAACGACGAATTCCTCTGAACTTTGCTATTGAATTTAACTCGAAAAAGAAACCGAAATGATTCCAAAAGTGATCTCAAAAGTCAGCTTAGAAAATGCCAGCGACGATAGTTACCGTTTGGGGTATTTTTGTTGTTTACAAATTTCATTCACAATCGATAGTCGCGCTTCGAAATGTAAATTTACATCGCTCTTTAATCCGAAAAAAAAAGTGATTTATCAAAGAAAATGGTGAAGCGAAGGTAGTCCCATTTAAACACGCGCAAACAAAATCGGCCCAAATTTGGGCACGGTGCCTTCGACTTTTGTACTTCTAATTTCCAACGTGTTGACGTAACACGGTCAAAAAACACCGCACCGGTTCCCGAAAATGTGTTTATCAGTAAACGCCGTGCCTGTTCGCCATTTTCAAATAAAATTGAGCAGGTATGTCGAGTAATCATTGCAAAATGGCGGACGATACATACGGACGATACGATACGATACAGGTGAATGTCGTTGTCCTTCCTTTCCGGAGCGAAAGCAAATTGAAAACCGCAGACTTAGCAATTTTTGTTTGATTTGTATTTTCTGGCAGTCATTATCATAAATTTACATGATTTTGAAAAAGGGAAACGAAAACAAAAATAGAACTAAAATTAGAGCTAGTTTCGAACCACGATATCATGAGATGTGTACACATATACAAATAAAAAGAAACATTTAAACGAAAAGAAAAATAACTAGATAAATTTCCATTGAAGACACAGGTGATGAACGATAAGGATCAATAAGGTGTCTTGTTGTTTACTTTTATGATTATACTATTATAGCTTATGCTTTTTTCACTTGACGCAACTGTTCTTATGTCTTCCGCTTATACTTCCGCGAATACTCATGTTGCTAGTGAAAACCCACTTTTAAATATTTAACAACGATTCTTTTTTCAGCCTTTAGCTTACCTCTCAGGAAACAGATCTTCACTTCAATGAGTTCAAAAGGTCACGTCCGTGCATTATGATTGGAAAATTAAACGAGACTTACCTGTAAGTTGAAGTTTGATTGAAATTCTACCGTGGCATTTGCAGGAATGAGGAGGTCACGTGAGATAGCAAGCATGTGATATCCGAGCTCAGTCTTAAAAGCAGTTTGGTGTGGCTTTGATGGTAGAGAAAAGGATGTCACTATGAAGAGCGTGAGGGCCCAAGGGAGTGGTGGGATGTGACCTCCTCATTCCTGCAAATGCCACGGTAGAATTTCAATCAAACTTCAACTTACAGGTAAGTCTCGTTTAATTTTCCAATTCTACCTTGCATTTGCATACAATCGGAGGTCACGTGAGATTTCAAAGCTCAAAGCCACAGCAAATGAACAGGCGTAATAACTGTAACACCATGGCATTTATTTAATGGTACTCCTTTCATGACGTTTATGCTAATGTAAGCACAAAGAAACAGGATATGATATGGTACAACTACCAAAGCATGTAAAGCTGTAAACACATAAAATTACTGGCTACTGCTAAAAAGGATAGGGCGATCATAAAATTTTGCAAAGGTGGAGTCTGAGCACCACCCAGCAGTGTTCATAATCTCATGAATAGGTACATTAGCAGCTTTAGCAGCTGACGTTGCTGCCCCCCTAGTGCAATGGGGTTTGAACACTGAAGTATTGATTCCTGCATCCTTCATAGTTTGTCTGATCCATCTAGATATTGTGTCCTTAGAGGCAGGTCCATGAGGTTCCACATAGGAAATCAGCAGCTGCTTTGTACTTTTTCTAAGAGAGGCTGTCCTTTCGATATAGGCTGTCAAAAGTTCAACAATACAAAGTCTTTTATCCCCATTATAACTGGTAAAAGAGTAGTAGAGGGAGTGGGTGATCCGACCCCACCTCCAAACGCCCGAATAACCGCTTATTTTGGGAACTCACGAACGCCCGAGTTTCCGCCCCCAAGGACTCATTTCATTCGTCCTTGGGGGCGGAAACTCGGGCGTTCGTGAGTTCCCAAAATAAGCGGTTATTCGGTCGTTTGGTGGTGGGGTCGGATGCACCCACTCACTCTACTACATAGTGATCACCTCTTGTGTGAACTGGAGTCGGTGTTGCCAATTGAACAAAAGTAAACCCCTTTGTATATACACCCCCATGGATGCACCACTTCAGTTCGTTCGGAGACATTATGGCTGGCGCGACTGGCTACACAGTTATAAAATGACTGTTCCTGCCGACTATCCAATACATGATCTAGATTTGTTTTATCAAGAGAACAAACCCGCTATAGTTCGAACTATAGTTAGAGAGGTTACGGACCTCGGCCCAGTCAAAGTGAATTTTTCATTCTTAGTTCACTTTTCAAAGGAAGGAGCCAACGGAACACAAAGAATCACACACTACTTTAGTCAAGAGAATCCTCTCATAATAACACACTTTTATCAAGCAGCAGTCAACGGGCAACTACAAGCTGTTATCAACTCAAATAAGGAAGAAGTAGCCAGATGGGTAAACATGGGTTCAGGCTGGGTTATCGACAGAGTTGAGTACGTCTTTCTTGATTTCGGAAGATATCAAGCCATCTGAGGAGGTTCTTATATCCCTCTTCCTCCAAAGCTCAAAGCAAAACAAGCCATCATAAACATCAAAAACAGAGATAATCAATGCCTTCGATGGGGTTTGCGAGCTGCGCTGTTCCCCATTCGAGATACGAAGCATTCAGACAGGCCAAGCAAGTATCCGACAGAGGATGGCTTAAACTTCACTAACATCTCTTTCCCTACACCCTTGCATCAAATCTCTGAAGTAGAAAAACTTAATTATCTTGTAATAAACGTCTTTGGCTGGCAAAACGGTAAAACAACAGTCCTTAGAATTAGTGAAGTAGAAGACCCAAATATAAGACGAATCAACCTAATGCTGATAACCAATGACAATAACACACACTACTGCTACATAACAAGCCTAAGTAGGCTTCTTCATAGCAACTATGAGGCAGGCCGAAGGATTCATTTCTGCGAAAGATGCCTTCAAGGGTTTTCATCGCAAGATGTTCTCCACAAACATCTGCTTGACTGCAGGGGTATCAAAGGCAGACCAGTTCGAACTGAAATGCCCAAAGATGGTGAAAACATCCTGCGTTTCGAGAACTACCAGAACCAGATGAAAGTGCCTTACGTTATCTACGCTGACTTCGAAAGTCTCGTTACAAAAATCGACACTTGCAAGCCAGACCCAAAAGAAAGCAGTACAACCAAAACATCAGTACATACGCCATGCGGGTTGTCTATGATGGCTGTTCGCTCTGATCTCAAAACAAAAGGCCCATACTTATACAGAGGTGAGGACGCTGTAGAGGGGTTTCTCCATTACATACAATTGTTAGAGAGGGAGATAAGAGACGAACTTCATCAAAAGAAGCCCATTTCTATGACACGAGAAGACTGGGCAAACTTCAACAACGCAAATTACTGCAGCATCTGTGGTGAGTGCCTCTACAAAGAGAACTTTAACGACTCTATCGATCTCTATGACCCAAACACGGGAAAATACGCCGGTCTTGTTCATCACAAAACTAATAAATGCTACACCAATGCATTTAAAACCTACATCCAAAACGAAGAAACAGGGCGATTGGAGGCGTCACCCTTCATAGGCCCAAGAAACAAAAGGCAACAAAAAACAAAGCCCATCTTTGAGCAAGTTGATTGCCTCTTCTGCGGGGAGTCTCTTGTAGGAGACTTCATGAGAGACGCTGTTAGAGATCACTGCCACATAACAGGCAAGTATCGAGGCGCTGCTCACAAAGCTTGCAATATAAATCACTTCAGTATCAAACCTGAAACTGTTACAATCCCTGTTGTCTTTCACAACTTGAAGGGCTACGATGCACATCATATCATGAGCGGTATAGCTGAAGTACAATCTGATCTGAAGTGTATCCCGACAAATATGGAGAAGTACGTTTCTTTCTCTCTGGGCAACTTAAGGTTTATCGACAGCTTGCAGTTCATGCAGTCGAGCCTCAATAATCTGGTTAAATCAAATAAACCAGAGTCCTTCACAATCATGGCAAACCATGAGAAGGACCCCAATAAACTCAAGCTCCTTCTGCAAAAAGGAAACTATCCATATGAGTACATGGACTCTTGGGGGGGGGGGGGGTTGATGAGAAGTCACTCCCAGAGAAGAGCGCGTTCTATAGCGAGCTCAAAAAGGAACACATCAGCGATGAAGACTACACTCATGCGCAGGAAGTGTGGAAAGCGTTCGAATGTAAAGACCTCGGTGAGTATCATGATCTTTACCTAGAGACGGATATCCTCCTCCTTGCAGATGTCTTCGAGAACTTCAGAAAAACATGCCTCAAGCACCACAATCTTGACCCGGCGCATTACTATACATCCCCATGCCTCAGCTGGGACGCTCTTTTGAAATACACAGGAATCAACCCAGAACTGCTTACAGACATTAACATGCACCTCTTTGTTGAAAAAGGCATGCGTGACGGTATTTCAATGGAGAGCAGGCGCTTCTGCAAAGCGAACAACCCCTTTCTTGACGATCACAACCCAGATCAAGAAACAAGTTACATCCTGTACTTCGATGCAAACAATCTTTACGGTTGGGCTATGAGTCAGCCATTACCTGTTGGCAACTTTCAATGGTGCCTAGTGTTCCCAACACAACACCAAATCAGGAAATGGCCCCAAACAGAAAGATTGGCTATATCCTTGAGGTTGATCTAGAATACCCCGAGGAGCTGCACGATGAACACAACGCCTATCCTCTAGCACCAGAAAAGCATAGAGTCGCAAAGTCTTGGATGTCTCCTTATCAAAGGGCATTGATAGAGGGGCATGCAGAGGATAAGACAGAGAAGTTGCTCCTAACCCTAAACGACAAAGCCAGATATGTTTTGCATTACAGGAATCTTCAGCTTTATCTAGAGCTAGGCATGAAGTTGAAAAAGATTCATCGAATCCTCAAATTTGAGCAGAAGCCTTGGATGGAGCCTTACATAAGGCTGAACACAGAACTCAGAAAGCAAGCCACTTCTGAGTTCGAAAAGAACTTTTTCAAGCTGATGAACAATTCTGTCTTTGGCAAGACCATGGAGAACCTCAGAAAGCGCATTGATATGAGGCTTGTTCGCGCGAATGAGACAGACAAGTTGAGAAAGCTTATCTCAAGCCCACTGTTCGCCAGAGCAACAGTCTTTGGTGAAAATTTTGCAGGGATTCAAATGCACAAGGACAAAATCTTACTCAAACGTCCAGTCTACACCGGCATGTGCATCCTTGATCTTTCTAAGACTCTGATGTACGACTTATTATTATTATTATTATTACTTCTACTATAAGTACCTCAAGTTTAAGTATGGCTCGCGATGCGATCTACTATACACAGACACAGACAGCCTGCTTCTAGAGATCAAGACAGAGGATGTCTACAAGGACATGGAGAATCGCCTCGATGAACTCTACGACACAAGCGACTACCCGAAAGACCACTTTCTTCACAGCCAGCTAAACAAGAAGGTCATCGGCAAGATGAAGGACGAGTGCGCGGGCGCCCCTTTCTCTGAAGTGATCTGCCTGCGCTCAAAGATGTACTCAATCATGCTTGGCAGTCAGAAGAACATGAAGAAGGCGAAGGGCACCACCAAGGCTGTGACGAAGAAGGAGATCACACACCAGAATTACAAAGATGCCCTCTTTAGAAAGGAGGCCTTCAAACAGGGGATGGACATGCTTCGAAGCGTGAATCACCAGATATGGCGTGCATCTAAACAAGACAACGCTCTCGCCCTTTGATTCAAAGCGCTGGATAAAAGACGATGGCGTCCATACGCTTGCATATGGTCACAAAGACATCGGAGGCAACTGAGTGCCCGCCGGCACAATCATCAACTCCTCACGCACAAACCCACGCTTGGGGCCGTCGTAAAGGTAATACACGACAGGTGCATCTGGTTTGGTGACAACCTTCTCGATGTTGTAGACCTTCAAAGACCAGATCGGATCCGTCGCCCGTCGACTACCCCCCTCAAGCTCACCGGGGTAATACAGATATCGCAAATTAACCCGAGGAGGTAGCTTCTTTTCCTTCTCACCCACTGGTCTCAAATATGGGGTCGCGGACTTGGCTGAGGTTGCTTTCTCTTTGATTGCTTGAGCGGGCTTCTTGCCAGTCAGCCGGGTTACTTCATTGTTCAAGGCAGAGACAACATCTGGCAATCTTTTAACCCAAGCGGTCGAACGGCCAGAGGGCAGATTCATTTCAACAGCATACTGATAATCAAACAGTCGTTCAGCCAGGGTTCTGTTGAATCTTTCAACAATCCCTTGGTCTCTGTGGATATCAACGCGCCCACGGCGAATGGCTGTTTTATGAGCCCCCATCTCTTTAGTCACAGCTCCCATAAACTCTGTCCCCGGGTCTACTTGCAACAGTTGTGGCCATTTCAAAGGCCCACGTCTGTAAATCCGCGCCAACGCTTTGGAAACTTCATCAGACTCTTTCGAAGTCAAGGGCTCTGCTGCTTTGTAACGGCTTGCTACATCAACAACTGTCAAAGCATATTTGTAAATTTTCCTCCCATGAGGCAGTTTGTCGTGTGGCAAAAAAAGTAGATCTGCTTGATGCACAGCATTAGGAGTCTGGACATCAAACTTGGGCCGAGGGATATGGCGTGGTGCAGGGAGATATATTTGCCAAAGGGCTTGTTTGACGAGCCACATTTTAGCCACTTCTTCAGAGACCTTGGCTGCTGCAGCTAGCTTTTTGACAGCGGCAAGTCCTTTCCAGTAGCCTTTGGGGCTGTAATAAATCTTTGAGAGTTTCGCCTCCATATACATATGTGTTTTACAGAAAGCGAAACGCCGCATATCCAAGGGCGAGTGCGCCAGTGCCGATAAACAAGAGTTCCCTTTGTTTCTGCTGTGGGCCTGGTTTATAGAAGTCAGAGAACTCGGGCTCTTTGGGGAGTGTTATTTGCTGCTCTCGATGTGTTTGGTTGTATAGCACCAGAGCTTGGTCAGTGTCTTGAAAGTTGTGTTTCGCTTGATCTTTGATCCGATCATTGCTGGCAATCCAATCGAGGAGCTTTGTGCGGTTTTTCTGATATTTAGCGTGGGCCGCTTGATAGGCCTCTAACGCCTTGTCGTGTCTGATCTTCTCATCCAGAGCGGCTTGTCCGTAGTCGCCGGATAAGTATTTTGATAGGTAGTTGCCACCAGTAAAAGCGGCGGCATTCAAAATTGCTCCACCAACCATAATAGCGATTGAGGCCATTGCTATATATATGATTTACATTGAGGCAGGGAGGATCTCCTGGTCCTCGAGGTATTTCTTGAGAGCTATTCTCCCAGCCATGACAGCAGTGAACTTCACATAGTTCATGAGATTCGAGCTGGGGTCGGCCGTGAGATTTTCCTTGACGACCTTTTTGCCAACCCAGCCGATACTTCCGACAAGGCCAGTGATTGTGGCCGCATCAAGAACAGCTTTCACGAGCTTGTTGTCAGTCATGGTGTATATATAAGATTTTTTTACTCCATCTCGCGAATTCTTCGTCTCGGTGGTGGGGGAGTTTGAACTTCATTCACCTCTACAGGCGCAGAGGTCGGGGCTTTGCGCCTTGGTGTATTCATAATGGCCTCGCGTTGGTAATAGACGCCCCAAGCGGATATAATCACCCCGGCAACACCAAGAATGAGAAATGCTGTGTTGCTGCTAGCTTCTTCATTTGTCGAGTTTTGGGGTGCCGAGTTTAGGGCAGGCTCATTTGTTGCTTTAGAAGCTTGTACTTGTTTTTTTTGCCTCTCTTGCCAGGCGGTTGCGTTCAGCAAGCCTTTTTCCAGAAGCAACACGACCAGGGTTTTTGGCTGGAGCAGTCTTTGGGGTATCGGTGGTAACGTGCGTGTTGGTCGTGGGTGCTGGCGCGACTGTTTCTTCAGGCACCGTCTCGAGTGATTGAGCCATCATGTGTATATATGTATATTTTATTTTAAATCTTCGTGGTTCCTTCATGGTTCCTTCATGGTTCCTGCCAGGTTCCTTTCAGATTATGTGTCAACTTCATCAAAACCCTCGAGTGGATAATCTTCCCCATTTCTGCTTGGGTGTACAGGTGGAGAAGGTTGAGGAGACAACTCTTCTGGATCCTTTTTGAAGTCGATGTGTTTTGTAGTGATCAAAACAGCATTGGCCAAGGCCAAGCCTCGCCCACAACGCAGTGCAACGTTTCCAGCAAAAGATGACAGTTCATGGTTAATCATGTAGTCATTTTTGAGTTCTTTCTGCAGTGCCTCCACATCGTCAATCTTAACAACCATGCCGGCGCCTTTGGTTACGAGCATTATAACGCTGTCAATCAGAGACTCGGTCGTCTTGTTGCCGACATAGGCTTCATACCTTTTGTAGTACTTTTCAACCTGTTTATCCGTTAGGCGCTTCACCTGCTCGTGTGTGAGCTGATCACCGATTGCCTCTTTTGATTTGCCGGTTGAAACAAGGACTGCCAGTTCTCGCGTTGAGCTGGAGTGTCATTACCTGTTAAGACTTCAGGAATCGCTGATGGCAAGGAGCTATCAGGCTCTGCCTCTAGCTGCTGCATGATTTCATTAATTATGGCCACGTCTTCTGGGTGGTTTATTGCCATTGTATATATATATATATATATATATATATATATTTATTTTTCAATTATTCTCTTGATCTCAGGCAAAAGACTTTCATCCTCACGTATAAGCGCTGTCATGGTGTCTGGGCACACAGTGAGTTTCAAAGGATAGCGGCTGAAAAGCATGAGGCGTAGATCGTCCGCGTCAGCGGCTTTGATTGTCTGTATTTGCATCTCCTCCGCATGACTCTGCAATTCACCCAGAAGTTGTGAAAAGACCGTGAGCTTGTGGATACTGGTTGAGGTGTTCATGGTTCAGCGTATATATATGTTTTCACATTTTCACTTCAATCCCATATGGGCGCCGCAGAGAGAAGACTAGGTGAGAAAACTTGTGTCCCTTTAATTTTGCAATCAACTCTTTGTACTCTTGTTGTTCAAGCTCACCGGCATAGTCATCGAAGATGGCCTTCGTTGTTTTGCTTGATGGGGTGTAAAAAAGCACGATCGCTGCGACGTTTTCCCTAAAGGGTTTCGCAATGCTAGTTAACACTGACAAGCCGCTGTGGCGAGCACTGAACCCTAGTTTCACAAGTTGACTCGTGCGGCCTTTCACATCCTTCGAAGCAGCACAGTCATCGAGCACAAAAAGCGTGTTTGTCCCGTCGAAGTAATAACTGGCTAAAGTCAACCATGCTTCAATCTCATGCTGCTGATAGTCTATCGCGAAAATGCGTGGCTCCTTGTCCACGAAACCGTCGTAGGTCTTGTTGTGGACAAATGTTGGGCAGAAGAGAACAATATAGTCAAACTTGCCCCTGAAAGGGCCGCGCAGCTGATTCAGAAGATATTGTGTTTTGCCAGAGTTAGTCGGCCCGATAATTAGTGCATTGAATGGCAGCTTTCTTGGATCCATTATATATGTTTAGAACTGAACTGCTTGCAGCTGCCTGTCCATGATGTTCATCTGTGAGTCGCTGATGGTGTATATGTGACAGTGCACGTTTCCCGAGCCGGAGGTTGTCCTTTTGATCTCAAGATGTACGCCGTCCTTTGTGTTGACAAGGCGTTGACCGTTGCCATGTAGGGTTGTATCAGCCATGGACCGAAGGTCGATAAGGAGGCCGAACTTGTTGCCTGTGAGATATTTGGTTAGATTCATGTTGGGCCTACCGTCACCACTCTTTTTGAAGAGTCGGCTGACCTCACGCCACATGTCGGTCCCGTTGATGCCTTCGTTGTAAATCCTGTTGGGGGAGCCGTTTATAGTGACATTAACTTTGGTGATGTCTGGGTTGAAGTATTTTTCTGAGTCCCTGGCTCCTGCCGTGTAGGGTTCGATGAATAGCAGAAGGATGGCTTTCAGTGACCTGCGCTGCGGGTTCACCCTGAGATTCAGCCGTGCGTCTGAACCCTTCGAGAAGGGGACCACTTCCTCTCGCATGATATGGTCGTAGGCAAACTCCTTTCCGCTAGAGTATACACTTGCTGCCTCGTCAGCCAGCTGTTTACTTCGGATTGTCTCGTACTCAAGCTGGATATTTGTCAACTTGTACACAAGCTTGCTTGCATCTGAACCCTTGACAACTTGAGAAGCAGGGGCGAGCGTAATCTCAAATATGAGATCGTTGTAGAGTGCTTCTGGATACGTGACACCGTGGTCTGTTATAATCTGGTGGTCAAGGTTGATGCGATATTTGTTTTTGTAAATGGTCTCCAGCTTGTTTTCCGCATCCACGCCAGAGGTCTTCTTGTCGCCGGCATTAGAGCGAATCTTGCTCAAGTCTACACTCTGGATGCCCTCGGGGAGCATGTTGTCTCTCTTGTCAACAGAAAGGAAGAGGTCCTCAAAGATTTTGTAAATATCGTACCCAACGGTGTCCTGTACAGTGGTGGCGGCAAACTTGACAACAAGCCTGTCAACTAGTGCTCTGGAGACATTTTGTACAAGATAGTTGTTTGCGTGGCCACCGGCAAGGTCGATGTTAAAGAGCAAAGCAAGCGAGCCCGACACGATAACCTCATGTTCATTGAGCTTGGGCACCGAAACGTACAGAGTCTCGCCAGGCTTGGCTGTAGAGCGATCAAATGTAATGCGCTTTACGGTGCGCTCTGCTTTCATAGCACCAAGAATCTTCTCGGCGTTCGTTGGGAGGAGGTTTGGTTGCACAGCCATAGCCAGAGTATATATATAAATTTATATTTATATACATCATGGCAGAAGGTGGATATGATATTCCTGGCGAGAATGAAAACACCGGGCTTGACTGGGGGATTGACCACGATGATGACGACGACGAAGAAGAAGTTGACACAACAACCCCCTTTCAACCAGGAGCTGCATCCACCCCATATCATGGCGGTGAAGAGCATGAAATGCACACACTGCCTCGCGAACAGAGCGGATTTGATCCTGAAGACATCCCTCTGCTTACTGACTTCACACATCCTAACGACAGAGAAGGAATGGTTGCTATAGCTAGGGACTGGATCAAAAGTCTCTTTCCGAGAATAGATTTTCGTAGATTAGGGCCTATTGGTTTCGGCAAAAAAAGCGGGAACGAAGGCAAAATCGTCTCCTTTGGAGCAAGAGGCGGTGAAACTCCCGTTTTCAAGCAGGATGGTTCAGGGCTTCTTAAATCATTTACAGACAAGTTCAAAGGGGTTCTTGGTCCAAGCGCTGAAGAGATCGTCTCTGAAGACAATACAGCTATAAGAGAAGAAAGACAAAGGTTGAAGGAGGCAGAGAAACAACTAAAGGAGGCGGAAAGGGTTTCTGTAGAACGGCAATAAGCAGCAAGTGAGGTTCAAAATCTCAGGGTAAGAATCGAAGAAACTCAAGCTAGGATTGACGCTCTGGATCAGGAACACGGTTCAAGTGTTGAGAGTCAAACCGAGCTAGATCGGTTAAAACAACTAAAGAAAAATCTTCAAGGCGATCTTGAAAACCAGAAAAAAGAATTAGGTGCCATTCAAAAAATACAAAAACAACGAAACCAAGAGCAGGCAAAGGTTGACAAACTCAGAACACAACTTTCTGCGAAAACAAGAGAACGAAATGCTGTCGAAGCAAGACTGAACTCCACCAAGCCGCTGGATGAGTTAAACGAACAAGAAGCCGAGCTTGTACGACAAAACGAGGAAGACAAACGCGTGATAGAGGATGAGAACACTTCTCCCTCTGACAGAGAAGCCGCGGAAGCCCGGGTTGCTGAGCGAGAAGAAGAACTGGCAAGACTAAGAACACAGGTTCAAGAAGAGAAGAAGCCTTACCTCTTCGAGAGCGGGTCAAAAATATCTTCAAGGAATATGGCTGGACCCTTCAAGCAGTTGTTCTGGCTGCAGGTCTAGTCATAGGGGCTGTGACGCTTGCTGCAATGAATGGCTTAAAGGCGGGGACAAAGGCTATTGGCAATGGGCTCAAAGCCCTAGGAAATAAGGTTGCCTCCATCCTACCACGCTTGATTGGGTCGATCGTGAGCTTTATCTTCAAAGCGGCCGGTCAGGTTATCTCCTTCCTTGGCGAGCACGCCTGGCTGCTGATCCTTGCCGTTGTGGGCTTCATGGTTGAAAGGATCACCAAGCGCAGGAGATAATTATCTCATCCAGGCAACAAAGCCTGCTAAAGCAAGCGCACCCACACCAATGAGCGCCTTGTTTACATGATGCGGCTCGATCTTAGTCTCTTGCGTTGGTTCTTGTGTTGTGACTGGTGTGGGGGCTCGTTGTGGTGTGGCCTTTGGTTTGGGCGCTATGCCCTGTGCCTGTGTCGCCTGTTTGTGAATCGGGTTCGATGGGTGGCTGTTTGGTGGATTTATCTTTGTCGGCCCACCGTCCATGGGGCGCAATGATGCTTTTTTTGTGCCCAGATTGACATCGTTGTTAACACCAAGCTTCATCCCTTGCGTTGCCTGCATAAGATTGTTATTGTACCCCACCACGCTCTCTGTGTTGATAACCATGCGTGACGGCATCAGCCAGCTCCCAGGGGCAACTACAAAGTTTAGCCACACTTTCGTTGCTTGGATGGCCTACTGATAATGCTGTACGCTCTTAGATATGTTGTTCAGTCTTATGGCGTCCTCTAAGAGCGTGAGGAATACTCTCTGCGTTTCGAATGCCCGGCCTCCATTCCCAAGAATGCTGCTGCGAGTGTTTTCTTATGCACCAAGAATGCAGTACACAAAGGCCTCGATTGACTGATTCATACGAGCGAGCCCTGGCTGTGTTAGCCCTTGTGCATAATTCGGTACAAAGTGCTCGAACTGACTAACCGCGCCTTGGTCGTTACGAACGAAGTATATGCCGTTTGCGAGATAGTTTGGGTCTTTTCTGTTTGTAATGCGCTCGTCATCAAACAGGGCTAGATCGGGATCAGGATAGTCGTAATCAGTCGAAAGGGGGCCATCACATGCGACCCAAATGTACACGTTGCCAAGACCGTGATTCTTACCGTATGTGAAACGGAAGTCAGAATTGGGGTCTACACTGAACTCTTGACAAATCCTCTTGTATGCATCGATGTTGAACTTGTTGTCTTTCTGGTTGAATGTAGGGTCGTCTGGCAAAGCACTCACGCTCTGTTCCCCACCCAGCTTGCAGAGTATTCGTCTTGTTGTGAAATAGACGTGAAACCTGTAAAATGACCGGAGCTGCGGGGTTAGGGAGAGAGAGTAGAGTTCTTAACAAACAGAAGGTCACGCGAGATCCCGCAGCCGGTTGTTGCACACCACAGGGCGAAGTTCAGTTGTTGTGGCCAAAAACTCATTTGCGGGCTGCCGAGCCACTTTCTCCCATATTTCGCGGTTGTGAACGTAATCTGTGTGTCTCTGAAAATGTTTCTGTATTTCGTTGTGAAATAATCAGTTGGCGTGACATAGATCTTTTGCGCTTCATCGTTCAAGACAGAGCCAATCATCATGTCTTTGTCGATTGAGGTGGAGAATTCAACAGCAGGGATTGGCTTTTGTGTGTTTCGGTTTAACGTCAACTGATAGGGGAAATCACCAATATACTCTAAGCCAAAGGCGTCTTTCAGGGCTTGTGTCCAATTCTTGTGTGGTATGTCTGAAGGCATAGCCCATGAGCCTTGCCCTCTGGGAAAAGCACTACTGCTGAGGCTTTGTGCTTTTCGTCGAAAGAAACTTCTGTTTTAAATCTTGACATATCAGCGTGCGGGAAACGCCTTTTGAAGTCTGAGATTGCCTTCGCTTTGGCCGCTGTAGAGAGCTTGGCGGCCTCCGGAGAACTCGTCCAAGCCAGTTGCGGATCCACTGTGGGCTGTGTTGTTCTAGGGTGTTGATAAATATTAGGGGGGCTATAAAACGGGGGCGGGGGCCCGTAATCGTGGCCGCCAATGTTTAAACCAAGATTTGAACCAGGATTAAATCCACCAGGGTGTCTGCCGAACATGATTATATAAATATAATTTAAATATATATATATACAATCATGGTTATGCTAAGAATCTTCACACATTCGAACCCCCACACAATCTACTTCGATCGACGGCTTCCGAAACCGAGTTTCATCCGGCTTATCGCTTTCTGGCTTTATAATTCGTGGTATAATTTGGAAGGAGACGGAACAATAACAGTGTATACAACTGGCGAAAATAAAAAAGGAACTGTCTTGAAATTACCCGAAGGACATTACACTCCAGACACTCTGAAGGCTTGGGTAGAGGAGTTATTTAATGGTCAACCAGTAAAAGTATATATCGTAACCGATGAACCCAATGCGAGAATGCATGTGAAAAAACATTTTCCTAATGATGTAGAACTTAGTCCTAATTTGGCTAAATTGTTCGGTATAAGTACTAAATTACAGAGTAATACATACATTAAAAAACTTACATCACCAGCGATGTATTACGTTCACTGTGATCTTATCGATAAAGAACAAACCTTACTCAATGGAAAGCCTTCAGATGTTTTGGGGATGGCGAAAATTGTGATGGGAGGGTATTGGGGCAGCTACAATAAGTATGAGTACGCTGAGGACAGAGAGAATGCTGCATATCTTAAAACATCGTCTGGTGAATTTGTAAACAGTTTAACAATTTCAGTCAGGGGCGAACACGGAGAGCTTTTTGATTTTAATGGCTTACGTTTATTTTTTGAAATAGAAATAATATAAAACTATATATACACAATG
The DNA here is from genome assembly GCA_022457155.1 of Cladopsammia gracilis. NCBI lineage: Eukaryota > Metazoa > Cnidaria > Anthozoa > Scleractinia > Dendrophylliidae > Cladopsammia > Cladopsammia gracilis. The sequence continues at coordinate 509,376 of JAJGOT010000382.1, forward strand.
GTGGTGCTAACAATCGTCGCGCCTTCGAACCCTCACACCATCTACTTCGATCACCCGCTTCAGAAACCGAGTTTCATCCGGCTCGTCTCGTGTTCGATTTACAACTCGTGGCATAATTTGAAACAACATCAGGAAATATACATAAGACCATTTGGCTCAGAAGGCAAATACACTAAGGTCCCGTCCACACTAATCCGTTTTCAAACGAGAACGGAGCTGTTTTGCACCGTTTTCAAAAAGATTTGCGTCCACACTTATCGTTTTCGTATCGTTTTCGCCCGTCCACATTACAACGCCGTATTGTTTTGAAAACGCTTTGATACCCTAAGTGCGCATGCTCAAATGAACTCTACGCATGCGCATTTCAATATATCGGCCTGCGAAATTGGCGCCATTCTTGATTCTTTGTTGTTGAGTGTTGTTTTGGTTTAGAATTCTTCGATATTTTCCTTCTAAACGATGCCAAGAACAGCTGGAAAGCAACCAAAACCTAAAACAGACTGTTTCACATGGACTGATGATGAAGTCGAGCTACTTCTGAAAGTCACAAACGAATACAAAGTGCAGAAAAGCACCGAGAGTGTAGACTGGGAGTCAGTCCAGTCGAAGTATGGCGACATCTTGGATATGTTTCACGGTCGAGTGGTCTGGCTATTTTGATGACGTAACCGTTTTCAGATAGCATCGTTTTCTCCGTCCACACCAGAAAACAGCGTTTTCAAAAAGCATCGTTTTCAAATCGCTCCACTCTGGAGAGCGTTTTCGAATCGCTCCGTTTTCAGTGATCGTTTTCGGCGTTGTAGTGTGGACGATAGCCGTATCCGGAGCAAAACAGCTCCGTTTTCGTTTGAAAATGGATTAGCGTGGACGGGGCCTAAGATTGGCGTTATTCCTGGTTTTTACACTCCTAGCAGTTTAGCAAAAGTTATAATGGATAATTTTGCAGACTATGGTATAAATCTTAAAGCTGAATTGTATTCAGCTCGTGGTGCTATGGTGATTTTGAATCCAGGAGAGAAACATGAAATAGCCCTTTCACCAGGTTTTGAAACATTTCTTTGCGAGTCATCAAAAACACTCCCTCATTTAATCAGTAGAAGATTCGAAGCTCCAAGCACTTACTTTATACATTGTGATCTGGTTGATAAAGAACAGAACCTGTTCAACGGTAAGCCTTCGACTGTTTTAGCTAAATTTGATCTTCGCGGAAAGCCATATGAGAAAGTTTTCTTTGAATCAACACAGCAGAACATCTTGCGTGACGTCTCGTCTGGCGATTATGTAAACAATATAACTCTGTCTGTGAGGGATGAGAACAATGACCTTTTTGATTTCAATAACATGCCTCTTGAATTTGAAATTGAGATAAATTAAAATCTAATATATACAAACCATGAGCTCGGCTAATGTGTTACCTTCAGGTCCTGAATACAGCGAGACTCAATCACTTTACCCAGTCTTGCCCCCAAATGGTGAAGACTTCAGACTCAAGAAAATCTCTGACATGCAAAAAGAACTTGAGTCACAGGCTGACCACTATAGACAGGTCGCAAAGAAATACAAGCGAACACACACCATTGTTCACGGAACCGCAGTAAGTTTTGGTTTCATTTCTACAGGCTTGTCTTCAGCAACAATCGCCACAGCTCTGACTGGAGTCGGGCTCGTTGCCAGCCCTGTTATTGCTGGTGTTGCAGCTATGACAGGTTTTTCATCGGCAAGCCTCACTGTGTTTAGCAAGCGGCTCGCCCTTGCAAAACGAAACTCTGTCTGTGAGCTAGTTTCAAAGGCTCTAACTGACAAGAGTATCAGCGATTCAGAGTTCAAAATCATCTTGCGTGAAGTTGAAAAGTATCACGAACTAAAGAACGAAATCCGTTCTGGCAAAACAAAGCCCTCACAAGACAAACAAACTCAAACTCCAGATCTTGAAAAACTCAGAGGCGAGCTTTGCAAAGAAGTCAAAGAAGAGTTTCAAAAAAACTCAATCGTCTTGCCACCGTGTCCAAGTCAGATTTGAAAGAGTAAACTCGGGTTTCTCGCTTTATCTAACAAAAGAACGCAATTGTGTGACAAAGCGTGATACATGACGTGACATTGTGCGTGACTGTCACGCGTGACATTGCGTGACACATAACGAAAACGGACAAAACCCTAGCAGGGGGGTGCTCGGGTGGCTGTTTCTGTTTGCCTAGCCTAGGCTAGGACTTTAACTCCTGACAAGGGAGTTGTCGTTTCCCATTTAGCCTCTGGGAACGAGGGCGAGTTCTCCTAGGAGATCTCTGGTTGAGCACCCCCCTGTATCAGTTGAGCCGGGACTGGTTCACCAGGGGGTCACTAACTGACTCAGCAACCCCACTACCCATGGTCTGAAACATCGCATTAGCCGTAAACGGGGTTCAGTGGTGGCCAACCACACCCCCCTGAGCTATACCGTTGTTGTCGTGCTTTCACATGTGGTAACTCATAAAGAACTACGCATGCGCCAGTTGAACATTTGTAATTTCTACTTATAAACATGAATGCTAAACTTCACAAACGCTTCAACGATTCTGAACTTTATAAACCCTTCTACGAGGCTGAACTTTATAAACGCTTCAACGAGCAAATGTCTGCCGTCAGCTGTATGGATGAAAATAATAAATACAAGACTCAACTAGAGCGCTTGGATCTAAAGCACAAATTCATCCGGCTGCGAGGCTTCTATGGCAGTGACTATAAACCTGAGTTTTGCCGCTCACAACTACAAGAGAAGCTCCAAAGCATCTTTGAATCTCTTTCTTTGACCGCTAGACAAGAACAAATACAGCGGTATCGAGAAAACAGTTTTGTGTTCATTTTAAACAGAACAAACAAAAATATAAAATCGTGTCAAAGCTGTGGGGGATCTTTTACACTCATGTCTGAATCCACAGAACTTATCTGCAATAACTGCAGCCGCATTGAACTACTAGACGGCGCTGCCTTTTTCTCGTGAAGGCCTTTACAACGGCAGAGATATGAAAGTGAAAGGTTTGGCCACAAAAAATTATAATTTCAAATATCGGCTTAATCAGCTATTCAGAAATAAATCTCCGAGATTAACTGATGACGAAATTAAACAAACTATCCATGTTTATACAAGCGTGAAACCTCATTTACCGAACAACACGTCATATAATTTCGCAATTCATAAAATCTTGGCCCTAATTTTGCCAGAGGGGGCAAGAAAACAGAAACTTTTATCTTACATAAGGCTTCCGAGGCAATCTATGTGTCTAAAATACGAGCCGTATTGGCAGGCAGCAATTCAGACTGAAGAGATTGCTCCGCCAACTTATTCATAAGGAATACCTCAACTTGAGCAGTGTCGTCACGCACTGATCTTGCGAAGCTGAACTTAGCTGTCAGTCGAGGAACTTCAGAGTGCTCGGCTATTTTTTTGCGAAGACTTGCCAAGTTCTTGTGAAAGCGCTCGACCTTCGGTTGAATACTGTTCAAGAACCCCTCTTGCTTGACAATTTGGCGTTCTGTTGCGTCCAGCAACTTCCATACGAAAACTGCCACCGGCCTAGGACCCTCGTCTGGAGCAAGGAAAGCCTTTTTCATTCTGATGTAACGCAAAAACTCCTCATCTTCGTACTCTTTGCTAAACGACATTCTGACCGCGCCGTAAGAACACCATAAGTCTTTCTCGGCTATTGAAGACATTATTTGCTCAAACGACTTAGTTTGCTTAAGAGCACCAATGTCGACTAGTTCGGTTTGATTGCGTGTTAGCTTTTGTTTTGAAAACAAATAACAGATGCCCCATGCGAGGGCTGTGTGTCCTTTTGTCTTGTATAAATTTCCACCGTTTAGAAGATTATTATGAAGCAAACTTGGCTCTATCTGTTGTAGAGAGCACATTCTGAAGTAAGAATCAACAAAAAGACCTTTGTTAACCATAGCCCCGCTTAAAGCAAGGCCAGTTTGTAGCTGGGTTACATAATAACTAAGAACTCGAGACATAGCTATTTTCCGCTTGAAAGGACACTTAAACTCCAAAAGAATTAAAGTGTTTTCTTTGTCTAGATAATAGCCGTCAGGACTGCATGTGATCTTTCGATATAGTGGGTGGTCTCTTGCTAGATTGATAGATATACTGTGAGCAAAAACTCTAACAGCGTGCTTTTGCTCAAAGTACTTGCGTGCAAGCGGCTCGAACAGATTGCCCCAGGTACAGGCTGTATTGTTATGTATGTCGGCTGGCTGTATTTTCTTTAAGAGCAAGCTCTTTGGTGTTTCAAATGGCGAATCTCCTGTCAAGGCTGCAATTTCGGACACACCAATAGTATTTTGTCGGTAGTTCACCCAGTCGGCGCTCTTTTGTTTCAGACCAGTGTTCCTCGATTTGAGAAAGTTCAAGAACATTTGTGTTATCGTCATCATTGATATACGGGGGGTAATGGTTTATTCAGTTGGTAATAACAGCGACAAGTTGTTGTGGAGTCAGTCTTTGTGCGGCTTCGATTATATATTGCGGTACAATAGATTGAGGGGGTAGAGGAGCAGGAGATATTTGGCCTAGAGTTTGTTGGCAGTGTTTGCGGCCTTCAGATGTTAGATGTGTACATCCATTACAACAAAGACTTCCATGCCTTGAATGGTTTAATTTTATTCGTTTAGCTGATTGCGTAATAACACACTTTCTTCCTCTCCCCATTGTCGCAATGTGTGTATATACCTACGGGAGGGGGTTTCTTCAATTGATGGTTGTTCAATTGACAACACCGGTGTAGTAGAGGGAGTGGGTGCATCCGACCCCACCTCTAAACGCCCGAATAACCGCTTATTTTGGGAACTCACGAACGCCCGAGTTTCCGCCCCCAAGGACGAATGAAATGAGTCCTTGGGGGCGGAAACTCGGGCGTTCGTGAGTTCCCAAAATAAGCGGTTATTCGGGCGTTTGGACGTGGGGTCGAATCACCCACTCCCTCTACTACTAAAAGTGATAGGAAATAAGTGTCTGTTCTGGCCACCTTTTGCAGTGGTTTGCTTCAAGAGAGAGGAGATATGGAATGTATACTTTCCAGGCGATGCACTCATTTCCTCCAGAGATAACTTTTGGAGAGTCTGGGTTCTCTGTGCTGAGAGGAGAGCCATTAGCATGACTAGTTTCTGAGTAAGCTGCTTTAGTGACAAGTTTCCAGTGGTTGGATAAGTTTTTAAATGGTTGAGCACAATCTACGGATTCCAAGTCTCAGTATAACGAGGCAGAGCTGGTTTTTGATTGAATAAACCAGTCATAAATCGAGACACTAGTGGGTGATCACCCACTTTTACGTCATCAATTTTGACGAAAGTTGACAAGGCACTCCGAGCAGTTGCTACAGCACTGTATCCAACTGTTTTTGATTGAAATGAAAGGAACTCTAGAACCTGTTGCAAAGTTGGGTTCATTGGACTGACAGTATTGTCACTGCAAAACTTAATCCACGCTGAAACGTATGTCTGATATTGCTTACGGGTCCCTGATCGCCATGATTCCAAGATGGTGGTCAAAGGCTCCCCTGTTACACCCTGATTCTGTAGAAGAAAGGTCCCCTGGAGTGATTGTTGTTGGCATAGCCAGTTGAGGGCCTGTGAGAGCCTTTATGACCTTGCACTTTGGCTCCAATTTTGTTCACATCTCCTATGTCTTTCAACTGTTTTTGGAGGTCATCTCCAAACAGTAAGTCAGTGAACGGCACATGAGGAGAACAGAGAGAAGCATAATCTCTGCCAATATCAGGTTTCATGAGTTGCTTTCGCTGCATGTTAAGTTCATAATTAACATGAGTCAGCAATGATAGAGCGTCGAGTCCAAACTGTTTTATCTGTTGAACCCCTTCTGCGTCTAGGCCTTTCATCTCTGTCATGGACAGATCAGTCAAACGAGCGACTGGGATTATGCCTTTAACGAGGGCTTGCTGGACTTTGAACAGCTGCAAATCCCTCTTCTGCGTGGGCTCACGTAGCTTACGCCAGATGCCTGGATTTACCCTTGTGGGTTTAACAGTATCGCAATTGTCCGGTCTAGCTTGACGCTCAAGCTTTTCTTTCAATAATTTAACTGGCAACCGGTTGCGGAACATCTTGTTAAGTAGTTTGGCAAGCTGTGGGCTGTGAATATTTTTGCCCGTCAGGTCTTCAGACTCGTACTCTTTCTCCAAATCCGCTAGGATGTCGTCTTCCTCTGGCTCTTCACCCTCAGGATCGTCATCGTCACCCGCTACTTTATCCATGAGAGCCTGAATATCTTCTTCGCTCTCTAAAGCATGTTGGTCGCTCGAGGAGCTCGAGCTGTCTTTGGCGGGTTTCTTGGCGGGAACACCGTGTTGATGTTCACGATCATCACTCGGCCGTTTGTCTTTTCCTTTCCCTTTCGAAGGGAGTTCCTCGAATTTATCGAGTTTCTGTGACAAGGTCAGTATCGCTGACGAAAGGAGCTTTACGTCAGCGTGCGACATCGAAATGTTCGAGTCGCTCACGCGGTCCTTGGCCGCCATGACACTTGGTGTGTCGAGATGTTTCTCTCCGGATATTCCGGCGTTGTTGTCCTCGTCCGGGTCGAAAGCCAATAACTGCTCTTCGTTCGCCGGTTATGTGGATTCTTTTCCTCCAGGCATGTTAAGCAAAGGATGTAGAAAGGTCTAAAACACTTGCAAATAGGGCTGCAAGAATAAACTTTAGACTGTTTGCTCGGACAGCTAACTTGCACTGAGCTCGGATATCACATGCTTGCTATCTCACGTGACCTCCGATTGTATGCAAATGCAAGGTAGAATTTTTTTTGGTAGATTTCGATCCATTTTGTTTGTTTCTTTTTTACATGGTCCGTTGGCTTTCGTATTAATTATGATTGACGGCAGGGAACAACGCAACCGTTGGTGGAGATTTGAATTTCAAATTCTTCATGTTATTGAAAGGCGCAGTAACTGGAGTGTAACTAGATAAACCGGTTAAGGTGGCCCGCGGCTATTTAATGGCGCGGAGGCTCCCTTGTATAAATCGAATTTTCGGCATGTAAGCGTTAACTGATTTTTGTGAGTTTTGGTAGGGCGATAAAGGAGTCTTCAAATTATACAAGACTTTAAATTTTAGTGCATATAAGATTAGCGATTAAAAGTTATAAGTAGCGTTTTTAGAAAACCCCGTTTTTTAAGAAACGCGAATATTTTCATAAAACGACGACAATTTTTTTTCTAATTGAGCTCAATACGTTCCAAGACTTCAAACTTTTCTGTGAGCAATTTTCCACAAAATCGGCTGGACAGAAGATACTGCACAGTCGAATGCTGAATTTAAGCTTCCAATTGTTATGCTTGCGTATTTGCCTCAACCGCACCCTATTACTTGAAAGCTTAATGCAACCGAAAACTTTGCTGAATAACCGGAAAAGATCGGAAGCTCCCAGCAAAAACTATAAGCAAAAAAAGAATTAAAGATTTGACTACAATCGTCAAAGCATTTAGAAAATGGAAGAGGTGAAGTACCAAACTTGACGACCCAAATTCGCCGAGTTTCGTCGAGACTATACACATGAAACTAGGTAAGACCGTTTGTACATATACTGAATGTTATCATACTTAAAAATACCAGAAAAAAAATCGGTAGTTTTTTCACGATTCGAACACACTTGAATTTCTTGAAATTCATAAATTATGCACTATAAACATTTTGTTCTTTCTTTGCTTTTAGTTTTTGCTGGGAGCTTCCGATCTTTTCCGGTTATTCAGCAAAGTTTTCGGTTGAATCAAGCTTTCAAGTAGTAGGGTGCGATTGTAGCCTTATTTCAGCGTTCTGTAACAGCTGAGGCAAACACGCAAGCAAAATAGCGGAGCTCTTGCCGGGCCGAAGGCCCGGCTGCGCGGCCCCATACTCATAGAACCAGAGAACCATAGAACCCATGGCCGTCATTTTTCATGGTCATGGCTAGCGGAATGTTTCGCTTAGGGCTAACTCGCGGGAGCGTAGACCGTCGCAAAACATGCGCGTATGACGCTACACAACATCCGAGATCTTTGCAATTTTCACGTGAAATGGGAAAACACTTTTGACGTTTAGCTGTGTTTAGCGGAGAAAACCGATTCAAATTAAAATCGTTATTCTCCTGAATTTTTTCGCGGTTTGCTACTCAAGACTGGGATACTAATTAAGGGATACTCAGAAGCCGCTATAGAGGAAATAGAAGAGTTTTCAGAGATAAAATCTTGCTTCGAGGATGGGAGCAATGCGGGAAGATGTTTGTCACTTTGGGTTTCAGAACTGAAGAAGCGGAGATTTAAACAATTTCCAAGCAGTGGAGGGACTTAAAGGTAAAACAAAATACATTTTTTGATGGAAATTTATGTTGATATCAATCTGTGATTGACTTTTTTGTGTTCTCGCTAGTTTTCGGGAGAATTGTTTATAACGCGCTCAATTAAATTCAGTTGTTTTGATTTCTTTCATCGGAGACATCTCGGCCTCGATGAGCTCTTAATGGTTCGCGTTTTGCTTTTAAACATAACCTTATGGAGATTTGAATAAAATTTTTCGAAAGAAGATTGTGTTGTCCATTTTTAGGTGTTTGTTCATTCATTACATAGGTTGAAAAGCGATTTTATGTAAACAAAACAAAACAAGACATGGATTTTATAGTTGTAAACTTCACTCGCGTGGTCTTATGCAAATATGTTTGTGTATTTTTTGCAATTTTGATTTCCAAATCAGTTTCTCGGACAATTTTTATAAGCAGCAGGTGTATTTCATTTGGAAATTAGTCGTACTAATTATTCTAGACGGAGAAAAAGTTGTTTTTGTGAACTTTTGTACGGTCTAAATGTACTGTGCAAACGGTCGCGTAAGTCTGTTTTTGAGAATTGCTAAAATTAAAAGATAGCCCGGTCGTCAATTCTATTCTTGTGCTTCCGACCTTTCACCTCAGTTAAGTTTATCATCGACTTTCTGTTCAAAGAGCGATGCTGTTAGGCTCAGGCTATCGATATATTATTTGGAAGCTTAAATTCAGCATTGGACTGTGCAGTAATTTCTGTCCAGCCGATTTTGTGGAAAATTGCTCACAGTAAAGCTTGAAGTCTTGGAACTAGAAAAAAATCTGTCGTCGTTTTATGAAAATATTCGCTTTTTCTTAAAAAAAAAAAACCCGGGGTTTTCTAAAAACGTTTATAACTTTTAATCGCTTATCTTATATGCAAACGGTCGCGTAAGTCTGTTTTTGAGAATTGCTAAAATTAAAAGATAGCCCGGTCGTCAATTCTATTCTTGTGCTTCCGACCTTTCACCTCAGTTAAGTTTATCATCGGCTTTCTGTTCAAAGAGCGACGCTGTTAGGCTCAGGCTATCTATATATTATTTGGAAGCTTAAATTCAGCATTGGACTGTGCAGTAATTTCTGTCCAGCCGATTTTGTGGAAAATTGCTCACAGTAAAGCTTGAAGTCTTGGAACTAGAAAAAAATCTGTCGTCGTTTTATGAAAATATTCGCTTTTTCTTAAAAAAACCCGGGGTTTTCTAAAAACGCTTATAACTTTTAATCGCTTATCTTATATGCACTAAAATTTAAAGTCCTGTATAATTTGAAGACTCCTTTATCGTCCTATCAAAACTTACAAAAATCGGTAAACGCTTACATGGAGAAAATTTGATTTATAAAAGGGAGCCTCCGCTCCATCAAATGGCCGCGGGCCACTTTAAGTTGATAAATAAAAGGGGAATGACTTCGCCCGGTTCCAAGCTTTTCGGGCCAAATAGTCATGAACTTTAGATCGGACTAAGAGTACGAGATCGAGTACGACCTTTCAAACGCAAATCGCGTGCTCTCGACAACCATTTATTACACCAATTTTATAACTAGAGCCTCCTTATCTTCTGATCAGCAACCGGGAAGGACCGAGAGCTCTGGGGATGCGACTTGTTATAAATTCAAAAGTCGAACTCGCACTCAATCTCGTACTCGTACCCAAATCTAATTTTAAAGCTCCCAGTGAGTGGCGACACGAAGGAAAATTTGCGGTGGAGAAAATAACGTGATCATGAGGAAACTCATTACTGGGAAGAGAGGGCGCCCCGTTCTTTTCCTTATAATCCTCGTCGTCAGCACTTGCAATATTTTTTCTTCACGCACAGCCTAAGTTCGCTCCACACTATCTGAACGCCTGGAACTGGTTAGAAATAACTATGCCGTTTCGATTTTTATTGCAATTATGGTGGATTCCTGTGCGAAATAACGCCGTTTTCTCGCCGGCTTTTTTCTTGTTTCTGTTCCAGTAAAAGTTAAGAAAACTGTATTATTTTTTTATTTGACATGATCTCTTTGATTTGTAGTGGTTCAAGAGCGCAGCTTCCGTTAAAAAACCTTTGTTTTGATTGTTCTACGGAGCCTTCACGTCACAAAGTGTTCAGTGACCCGCAACTAGGTCATGAATATTCACAATTTTTTGGATTGTGTGTTGATGTCTTCCAAATATGGGCTTCACGCTACTAAAATGAAGTACTGATTATTGTACAGGCAAAGAAGTACCGAGAAGTACCCGCATTTTTAAGACTTTTTGAGCGGCCAAAGATGACTCAAATTTTGTATATTCGATCACATTTCAATGCCACGCGTGTGAATGTGTGTTGTTATAAAAGGTGACAGGCCTAGCACAAATCCTGCTCGTCGCTAAAAGCGTTTTAGCCCAGCTTTAGAATAATTCTACGCCAAGTACGTGTCTGAGAGATTTTTCCATTCAGATCAAAATAAAGATATAACAGGCCTGTTGTTCTAAATGGTGTTCTTTTTTTTATCTTAGGACAAAAGCTCTCGCTGTGATACTGACAGGACGAATTTCGCTTTCCAGAGCCGTTTAGAATATTTAGTTACGCCGTCATTTCAGTGTTTGCTTGCTCTTAGCGTAACAATAGAGTTTCTTTGGCTCAATTTGTAAGAGTTGCAAGATCAGTAGTAGCCGCTTATAGGAATTATTCGCTGCTTTGGATCAGTTCATTTCTCAGTACGTGTCAACTGTCACGGGGACGACAGCTCTTCTTCGTTCATCCATCCGATCGTTTCCACAAAACTGACATGTACTTCTCTACAGATTGGCAAAACACACGGAAAATCCTTCAAAGTGACGCTGAAATTCTTCTTTGAAACACAGTGGATGTACGCCAACTCGTTATTCTCAAAAGCAGAAGATGTAGAACCCAAATTTGTTTGTAAACACTCCATAGTGAGCACTGCGACGTTCACATCGCGCGAGCGGTAGAATACTGATGACGTCACATACGCAGTGATAATATAAGATGAAACAGGATGCATCATGGGATACTATTCGATCGTCGACCAACAAATTAACATTATGCGTAAGCTGTATTTTTAGCCATTCAAATATTGAGCATAAGAAAGATGTCACACTGCTCGATATTTGGTTGTTTCGGAGCGTTTTATGCAAATCATTGGACGAGTCAACACTCCTAAAAACTGGGCTTTAAAAATACAGATAAAAACGCAGTTTAAGATGACCTTGCTCTTGGCCTGAAATTGCAATTACTTCTAAAGCAAAAGCCTTTTTATCCGCACAGTAACATTTTATTTGCACGTAAGAAAACCTAGCGTAAAAAATTTTGTTTGCAAAATGACGCGCACAATATATACCATTTGCGTGCTATTAATTTATAGTGTTTGTTTTGCATGACTCAAACGTTATGTTAAAACTAGACAATCACACTGCCTAAATGGTTCTTTTACGGTCGATAAATTCCACACACATAAACACACACACAATGTTTTCTCTGGCAAATAACTGTTTATTTAACTGATAATAAAGTTCTAAGTTGTCATCCAGTGAGGACGAACGTCTATTTAAAGGTGTGACTATTGAAATAAGATCTACAGAGCACACTAAAACGTTAGTATACTAGGACAAGAAAGGGTCAAAAGCTCAAGGTTTGGCAGAAGAAAAATCAACAAATTAAATAGCACTAAACACGAACGAACACAGAAATATTACGAAAACGGTCTTTGCTTACCTTACAGTACAATTACTTGTACTTGAATTGGTCTCTGTATGATTGAGCTTTGTTATATAACATAAGACATCTTCGAGTATAATTGTTGGCCAGAAACAATGGAAATGGGTTGGTGTGCCTTCGCTTGGTTTTGAACCAGTTTCGCCAGAATCAAAGGAGAAGCTCCTCTCGGGATGTACATCAGTGTTGTTAAATCCTTCCACCTGGATTGTTGTTTTCTTCAATCCGAAAGGCTCTGACAGTACAAAGTAGGTGAACGCCATGACTGTAGGTTTTCCTCTTGACAAAAACAAAGAGCGAAAGTTTCTTTTTCTAATAAGAAGCAATGTTCGAAATCAAACTCGATATTAGGCTAACAAGATCGGTGCAGACGCAAAAATCAAAAGTGTTGGTAGATTCCAGTGCAGCAACATGTTTGTTTGCCAATACACACAAATGTGCTTTCCGCCCTTCTAAAGCTTTATCATCTTCGTGTAAACCTCGAGTGAGACTATCGTGGATCAAAGAGAGAGATGTATTCGTCTCGATTGAAGAATTTAAACATGTGTGATATAGGACTTCCTTCAGTTCCTTTCGTCGTCAAATCCGCAGTTTAACGATTATTCAACATCGATCGTTGAGCGATGCTTTGCCGTCGAATGGTAACGTGATTGGAATACAGGTTGCCAACGACAGAAAAAACAGCCAGCACTTAATTTAGAAGAGATATTTCAAAACTTCATACGCAATATTATTGTGAACAAGCCAAAATGTTTAGTTTACGTTGATTATATTTTCTTTTCTTGAGACCCAACGACCACTCGTAAAAATACTGGCCCTTTCTTCCTACTGGACGCTTTATCTAAGGAGCCACTTAAATGCCGCACGTTTTTGGCATTACCTCTTTGAAAGCTGTCAATATTATGTCTTCAGTATTTATTTAGAACTTTCGATTCTGCTCATCATTTGTTACTGACAGCTTGTTACTGACAGTTACTGACAGCATGGATATTGTTACATGCATAAAGATCACATCACACTTCTAGATAATAGGGCGTGTAAAGCTGGTGCCGACTAGAACCTCAGGCGGCCAACGTTTCAATTCACTGAATATGCTAGTCAAGGGAAGCTTTTTGATGTCATTTGCCGATGTACAACGTTTCTCTTTGTTCAATGGTTTGATTTCAGTATTTATTTAGAACTTTCTGCTGATCATTTGGTAATGACAGCTGATCATGAATATTGTTACATACATATAGCCACTCCACATCTCCAGAAAAAAGACCGTAAAAAGCTGGTGCCGACTTGAACCCCATGCGGCCAACGGCTTTTTCTGGTTATGTCAAAGGAATTCTTTGTTGCCATTTGCCGATGTCAGCTCCTCTTCGTCCAACTATAGGAACGAGCTTTTGACGTGAGAAGGTGGGCCTGGTGTCTTTGATTAGTTAACCGCTCTTGAATAGTGATTTTTGGATAATCATATCAAGGCAGCCTGATCTAGATGTTCAGATAGTGGGTTGCGAGGGCTGCGCGAAAAAAATATTGAGTGCTGATTATTCCTTCGCGCTCCCCCTATCAGAACACCTGGAACAGCTTATATTGTGGAAGCAAAGTGGTCAGCTGCTTGAATTGCCCTGTAATAAAACTGATCGGAAGATAAGTGGCTTGAGTACCGGAGTGAGAGCTTCCTATAGTGAGCTCTACCAGAAACTCCCTCGATAAGGGATATGTCCGTTTTGAGTTTACTGCGCATGTACGCGTAGACGCTATGCTATCCGGAAAAATGTTTACAGGAAGTTGTCAATATAATTGCCAACACCATATGTACATTGACAGCTGTAACAATGAGGCAATCCATTTATTCAAAAATTTAGCAGCGGGCAGTGGACATATGATACGCTCCCCAAAGAAAGCCTATTTTTATGCTTGGCAAACTCGAATCAGTGAATGGAAGTCTAGAGCAATGACATGGAAAACGTGGCTATCTGGAAGTGGTAATGTAACTGAAATGTCGATTCAAAACTCGGGTCGGCGTCGACTATAAATGCAGTCGCGCTGCCGTGGCCACTTGTTCGCGAACAAAAACGTCCAAATCGGCTTACATTTCTTTTGAGATGGATTGCATTGAATGTAATGCGGCATGTGAGGAAGTCTAGTAAAACCACGAACCTTAGTTACCAGCTATTTTCTTAGTTGAACGACCGTTGTGGCCACTTTGCAAGGTGTGAGAACATCGTTACTCTGTCCCAGGTCTCGTTTCTTACAACCCCCCCCCCCCTTCTCCTTAAAAGGGAAAACAAAAAAATTAAGACCGTGAGGTGGAAGTTTATTCAAATCCTGGAGCATCAATATCACTGACAAAAATTAACATTGTATGCGTAAGCTGTATTTTTAGCCATTCAATTATTGAGTATAAGAAAGATCACACACTGCTGCTCAATATTCGGTTGTTTGAGAGCGTTTTATGCAAATCATTGCACGAGTTAACATGTCTGAAAACTGCGCATTTCAATAGTAAAAATACAGTTCATAAGATGACCTTGCTTTTGATCTGAACTTACAGCTACTTCTAAAGTGAAGACTTATTTATCCACACAGTAACATTTGACTTACACGCAAAAAGAAAAAAGCATGCGTGAAATTTTGTGTACAAAATAACGCTCATAATATATATATATATACTATTTGCGCGCTATTAATTGTTTTTTGCGTGACTCAAAAGTTATGTTAAAACTAGACAATCACACAATGTTTCTTTCACGGTCGATAAATTCCACACATGCGCACACACACACACACACACACACACACACACACACACACACACACACACACACACACACACACACACACACACACACACACACACACACACACACACACACACACGTTTTCTGTAGCAAATAACTGTTGATTTTACTGCAAAATCCGAAGGGTTTTTTACTAATTAATGATACCCATTTTACTAAAGGACGTTTTTGTGGTTGAAACAAACTTAGTCATGCAGGCTATACTGTCTTTATCTTGGTTTTACACACTAAATTACATATTTTTAAGGGTCCATTTATTGCAGGGAAGTTGAATGAAATGGTTAAATTCGATTATACTAATAGTAAAATAGGGAAGTAAATTAGCTTTCCTTAGTGTCGAAAACCACACAAAAATGAGCGTTGTGCCACCATTCGTGAATGGCGATCATAAACTATCACTAAAGGGGAACTCACCGTAAGCAAAGACAATTTTTAGAATATACGAAATCCAAGATTATCAATATGAGTTGAGTAAAATCAAGCCTGTATAACCGAAATAATCGAGGCTGAAGGTTTAGGTCTTGTACCTAGTTAAAACTACCCTTTCGCTGCTGAGGATAAAGTCTGGCAATAAACTTTTAAGTAGTTATCCAGTGAGGACGAACCCAAGGTGTGACTATTCAAATGAGAACTGCAGAGCACACTACAACGTCAGTTTACTAGGACAAGAAAGAGCCAAACGCTCAGGGCCTCGTAGCAGGAAAAGCAAAGAAATTAAAACAGCACTAAACACGAACGAAAAACTGAAATGCGAAAACGGTACTGACCTTTGTTTACCTTATACAATTACTTGTACTTGAATTCGTCTCTGTCATAATTGAGCTTCATTATATAACATGAGATATCATCGATTATCATTGTTGGCCAGACGGTATGGAAGTGGGATTGGTCTGCCTTCGCTTAGTTTCTGTCTTTACACAAGAACGTTTTGAACCAGTTTCGCCTGAATTGAAGGAGAAGCTCCACTCGGGATTTGCATCATCAGTGTTGTGAAATTCTTCCACCTGGATTGTTACTTTCTACAATCCGAAAGACTTTGACATTACAAAGTAGGTGAACGCCATAACTGTAGCCAGTTTTTCTCTTGACAATAATTAGCAATTTTTTAAATTAATACTAAATAACTGGCTTGGCTTACCAGATCGTAACAATGACGCAAAAATCAAGTGTTGCCAGATTCCAGTGCAGGAACATGTTTTTTTTGCCAAAACTCACAAATGTGCCTGTTTAAAGCTTGAGCATCTTTGGGTAAACCTCGAGTGAGACCATCGTCGACCTAAGAGGGATGCATCCATCTTGACTGAAGAATTTCAACATGTGTGATAGGACTTTCTTCAGTTCCATTCGTCGTCAAATCCGAGGTTTAACGATTATTTGACATCCAGCGTCGAGCGATGCTTTGTTTCAAGTGGCGACATGATTGTGAAGCAGCTTGCAAACGACGGAAAAAGCAGTTTTCAAAACTTCTTACACAATTGTGAACAAGCAAACATGTTTCGTTTACGTTGATTGTACTTTCTTTTCTTGTGTCCCAGCGACCACTCGTGAAAATACTGGCCCTTTCTTCCTCCCGGACGCTTTTCCTAAGCAGCCACTTAAATGCAGCACGTTTACGGCGTTACCTCTTTGAAAGCTGTCAACAATGTCTTTAGTATTTATTCAAAAATTAATTGTTAAAGTTAATTCTTAATTTGTTACTAACAACTCATCATAGTTATTGTTACATGCATAAGGCACATCACATTTCTAGTAATAGGCCGTGTAAAGGTGGTGCCGACTTGAACCTCAGGCGTCCAATATTTTTCTGATTATGTCAAAGGGAACTTTTTGATGTCATTTGCCGATATAAGTTAACCTTTGTACAACGCCCCCTCCTACCCCCTCCTTCCTTTCAATGGCTTGCCTTCAGTATTCATTTACAACTTCATGCTTCACTTGGTAGTGACAGCTTATTATGGGTATCAGTGACATGCATAAGGCCACCAGAGAAGAGGTCGTAAAAAGTTGGTGCCGACTTGAACCCCTTGCGGCCAACGAGGAATTTTTTGTTGCCATTTGGTGTCAGCTCCTCTCCGTCCAACTATAGGACGAGCTTTTGACGTTAGAAGATGAGCCTGGCGTCTCTGATTAGTTAACCGCTCTTGAATAGTGATTTTTGGATAATGGTAGCCTGATCCAGGCGTTCAGACAGTGGGGAGCTAAGATAAGCGGCGCGAGAAGAAAAAATATTGCAGGTGCTGATTATTCCCGTGCGCTGCTCCCGACTATCAAAACACTTGAAACAGGCTATATCATGGGAGCACAGTGGTGAACTGCTTGAATTGCCCTGTTGTAGCGGAGCACTCGAGGGCCGAGGGCCCGGCTGCGAAGCCCCATACCCATAGAACCTATGCCCGTCATTTTTCATGGTCATGGCTAGCGGAATGTTTCGGGGGCGCGCCTCCGTGACATGTGTCAGTCAGTCGCGCAAGGCAAACTTGCGGGCGCGTATGACGTCGCAAAACATGCGCGTATGACGCCACACGCGCGGCTACACAGCCGTAAGCTCGGTAAACATTTTAAAAGTTGCACCCCTCGCAGTGTCTAGCGGAGCAGTAAAGTCGTTATTTCCCTGCATTTTTTCGCGGTTTGCTACTCAAGACAGGGATACTAATTAAGGGATACTCAGAAGCCGCTTTAGTGGAAAAAGATGAGCTTTCAGGGATAAAATCTTGCTTCGAGGAACTTTATACGTTTTTATCAATGCAGGACCAATGCGGGAGATGCTTGTTTTTATTACGGATTTTAGAACCGAAGCAGCCGAGTTTCAACGAATTTTCAACCGGTCCAGTGACTTAAAGGTACATTTTTCCATGGGAATTTATGTTGACATCAATTTTTGATTGACTTTTCCTTTGTGTTCTCTTAAGTTTTGGAAACATGTTAATGGAACGTGCTCAAATTAAGTCCTGCTGTTATCTTGAATTTCATCGAGGACAGCTCTACCTTGATGCGCTATAGATACGTGTTTTACTTTTAAAAATAAACTAATGGAGATTTGAATAAAATTTTTCTAAAGAAGATCTTGTGTTGTCCATTTTTATGCGTTTGTTCATTCATTACATAGATTGAAAAGCGGTTTTATGTAAACAAACCAAGACTTAGATTTTCTGTCTTCACTCGCGTCGCCTTATGCAAATATGTTTGTGTATTTTTGCAATTTTGATTTCCAAATCAGTTTCTTGGGCAATTTTTGACAAACAAAAACTGTATTTTATTCGGAAAGTAGTCGTACTAGTTATTCTAGACAGAGAAAAGTTGTTTTTGTGAACTTTGTACGTACGGTCCAAATGTACTTTGGAGATGGTCGGGTAATAGGGTTTTTTGAGAATTGCTAAAATTGAAAAATAGCCGGTGGTCAATCTTAATTCTTGTGCTTCCGACCTTTCACCTTAGTTAAGTTTCACCTTAGTTAAGCCTGTTTAAAGTGCGACGCTGTTAGGCTCAGCCTATCTATATATATTACAAATGACCGGAAGGTAAGTGGCATGAGTCCCGGAGTTGGAGCTTCCTATGGTGAGCTCTACGAGGAGACTCCGTCCATAAGGGATGTCCGTTTTGTGTTTACTGCGCATGTACGCGTAGATGCTTTGTAAGTGGAAGTTTGTGAGAAAACTCGTACGACCAATCAGACTGCTTTGCGTTTGTGACGTACGATATTTATTTCTTGGCTTTGTTTAGAGTAAATGTCAGTACTTATGTAATATACACTGCTAGTGATCTGTGACGTCTTCCAAAAGTGTTCCACAAGTGTATTATAAATTTAAACGGAAATGAAGATAAAAAATAACAACTATTATGCAGTTGAATCATCCTAATTTAATCAATATAACGAATTCTCTAGTAGATATAACACGCATAAAATTACATCGACGTACTATTGTCAACATCCATATGTTATGGTTTAAAGTGCACCTAACCCCCATTTTTTTTCTTTTAATCAACTCAATGTACGTTGAAAAGTCGAAATATTTCTTGTTTTTAACGTCGCGTTAGTGAGTTATAGAGATTTAAATTTACAAAATGCTAATTAGATGACGTAAATTCGGAAATTATTTATTATACAACTACTTGTTTTTACCTCCCAATAATATTTTTTACAAATCAATTGACTATCCACAGTTTATATTTGGTATTTCTCAAATCGATTTTCCTTAAGTTGTATACTGCGTATTGTTAATTGACGTAGAAATAATGGCAAATTCCCTAATTTACGTCATATAATTAGCATTTTGTAAATTCAAATCTCTATAACTCATCAACGCGACGTTAAAAACAAGAAATATTTCACTATTCAACTTTTCAACGTACAGAGTTGATTAAGCAAAAAAAAAAAAAAAAAAAATTGGGGGGTTAGGTGCACTTTAACCTTTTCTTGGTTTGATTTCTATTTTCCTTTGTTTCATGATTTTATCAACAATTTACATTGACTCTGAATCAAAGAAAAATGGAACCATGGAACCAAGAACAAATCTAAACCGTAATAACATATACACTGTAGTAATATGATTCAGATCCAAAGATCTCAATTAGCCCTGAATCTTCGAATGCTAATATAGCCTGATGAGACCATTTTGAGCATTTGAAACCTCTAATTCACTTTTAAAGCCACTTTTTTTAATATAGACCTTGGGTACATTTCAGCTGTGCGCTGTAGTTAGCAATATATTTGGCGCTATAAGGCCATTCCTAAAACAAAAACTGCTCCAAAGCAGCTCCAGCTTAGAGAGTAAAGAGAAAAATAATCTAAACATAGGACTGTATTTTACTCTCCGAAATACAGATTACAAATTAAAGCGTAAAAACGATATCCTTATATACTCGGTAGCCTGTGACATGCTGTGATCAGCCCCCCCCCCCCCCCCCCCTCCCCCACTCTCCATCCACCCCTCTCCTGTACCCAGGCTAATACTTCTGAACCTATTTCATGTTACAGCTTGTGTTATCAAATCACCGTATTTTACTTACAGATTACAAAATTAACAGTGTAAAAAGGTCATCCTTATATATTTGGTAGCATGTGATATGCTGTGTTCAGCCTCCTCCTCTCCTGTACACAGGCTAATACTTCTGAATCCATTACATGTTACAGCTTGTGTCATCAAATGACCTTAATGTACGTGTATAATCCTGTACTGTTTGTTGCCAGGCTAAACCTCGAAATACAGAAATACTCCCCGAAATACAGATTACAAAATTAACAGTGGAAAAAAGTCATCGTTATATATTCTGTAGCCTGTGATATGCTGTGTTCAGCCTCCCCCTCTCCTGTACACAGGCTAATACTTCTGAACCTATTTCATGTTACAGCTATAATCATCAAATGACCTTAATGTACGTGTATAATCCTGTACTGTTTGTTGCCAGGCTAAACCTGCAGATGAGTTAAAACGAAAAGAACGCTGGGTTATTAGCCCCTCTAAAAAATCAAATCTTCCACATTCTCGTACAGTTTCTTGTCGTAGTCTTTCATATTGATAAGTCTCTGTCAAAAATAAACATAACAAAATACGTTATTTTATCAATTGTAAGAAAACAAAAACTATAATGCAGTATGGTGTGAAAAAATTATATTTTGAATCACAGGCTTGTAATTCGTTTTCGCGAGCCTCAAATCGCCAAAATGCACAAGTTAAACAACATGGCAGCTACTTCATCAGTTTTAAGAGCCTTTAATTTTAGAGAAGGCATAAACTCAGTGTTTTTCGGTAAAACACAGATTCCCCATAAAATAATTTTCTTCCTTTCTAGAGCTTCACATTGAGAATGTGTTTACATTGTACTCTTTAACGATAGATTATTTGATGGCTGTAGGGCCAGTGACCCAGAATGGCTAAGATTTCGATGAAAAGAGCAACACCTGATAAGGTTTGCTTCATTTTGTAAGGAAGCATTTATTTTGGATTGAATTTAATTATTACGCCTATTAAGATTGGATGTCCTGTAAGATGCAAAGCCTTAATCCAAATTGCGTTCGATTATCAAAAAAAAAAAGAAAATTTAACCTTTCTGTTAGCTAGTCTGCCGTTGTTTTCTTATTTGTTTGTTTTTAACTCGTGAATACGCGAAGCGTTGTTGTTGTTTGTTGTTGTTGTTGTTGTTGTTGTTGTAGTTATAGCAGACGGTGACAAATATGTAAATTTTCACTCCTTCCTTCAATCTATTGACTGTAAACTTTTCTTGCCGATTCTGTTGACCATTACATAAGGCGTACGCATATATTTTGCCCGTTCCAAACGGATCAGTAATGGTACACCTGCCTTACCCATGGGGTGGCGGTGGGAGGTTGTGGAGTTAGGCGTAGAGGGAGCCGGGAGGGATCGGTGTAGCAAAACACGTACTAGAGGGAGATCCTAATTTTGTTTTGTGTTGACGACTTGGCTTGTGGGAGCCTTTAATTATCTTTTTACCTTGTGCTGATTTTCCATTTGTTTCAATTCGCGTCTCAGATTTTCAAACGTTGGTCGATCATCGGGATCCTCTCGCCAGCAGTTTAGCATAATCTGGTACCTGGAAATTGATATTGTTATCACTGTTATTATTTTTTTTAAGAAAAATTTTTAGAATGGCACTGTATCATCAAATTCACTGCATTTTCGTATCGTATATAAGCTATGGGGAATACTTTTTTCCGGGACAGAACGTGGCCAAAAAATTCCAAGCAAGATTTAGGATAAAAGCAGAGGTGATAATAACGCAAGACGGGGTCGTAACGGTTTAACTTAGATAAAAAAGACCTAATTATTTTGGCAGAATTGGACTTTACTCTTCCAAATTTACATTTTCTAAAGGGGATCACACACACATGCTAATAACACGAGGGCCACTTCGACAAGTCAAAATAACAACACACGCTCGAAAGATAAACGCGAGCTAAGTTGAAGGGGCGATTTCTCCCTTTACCATACTCAAATAGTGATGTGAGCGTGTTTTTGAAACGTCCACTGCAATAGTTTAGTTTGACAAGGTATGGAGGTCAAGACCAATGGCTTCACGACAAAACCTACAATGATATCGACGCGATCATCTAAACTACGACAAGGTTTTAACATCCTTTAACTGTTAGTGATTAAGGTTACAGTGTACCTTCAGATCGAAAATTTATTGAAAAATTTTTTTTGGCGTTAAAATAAAGTTTACAGAATGAACTTTCATCCAAAAAAAAGTATCGAAAAATAGTGAAAATTGACGGAGAAATGACGGTATAATATGTTTTTTTAAGCGCCGTTTTCTCAAAGTTAATTTTTCGCTTGTTGGGGACACTTTAAAGAGCTACAACTCAAAGGGAATTTGTTCGATTTTCCTTAAATTTGGACAGAAGCTAGGCTAACATATAATCAACAAAAATGTGTCGGCGAATTTCTTAATTCCGAAAACTTTTTCGTCAAAGGCATTTCCGGGCGATCACTCCATTTTTTTTTCTCCCCTTTTCGAAAATATTCTGTAACTTTTCACTGCAATTGAATATGGAAAATCGCCGACACGTTTTTTTAGCGCTTCATGTCCGGAAACCCGAGAACAAATCAAATTAGCAAAATATAATAATCACTTTGAGTTATAGCGTTTTAAAGCTGATTCGGACGTTCGAATTTAGACGTCGTAAAAAATTCGACAATTCATTTTATTACCAAATAGTTTCTATATTTAGATAGCCAGTTCTATAAGCTTTAATTTGATATCTGGGTTTAGGTATATTAAGTGTAATCTTAAGACGCTAGAGCTTTTATACTGGAGACACCCCCGAAGGTACACTGTAACCTTAATTAAGAGCTATATCTTTATCTTTGCATTTATTATCTTACAGAACACCATCCACGTGATTTGGTTTCGGCATTCTGTAGCCCCGAGGAAGCAACTCGGACATTTTTCGTCCGTTTGTTCGCGGATACGGTGTGCCACCTATAAACACACAAGAAAACGTAGTTTTTCTAGACATAACTTTTACAAATGTTATAAGAAAAAAAACCCTTTTTAAGTTCTCACTTGGCCACTATTCGGAGTCAAAAATTATTTGAGAATGTTTTTTTTTTAGAAAACTACAGTACGTCTTGTTATGGTCCCACTCCAGGAGCGGATCCAGGAATTTCTGAAAGGAGGGTCCAGGTGCATGTCCCGGGAAATTTTTTTCCTATTTTACCCTCTAAAATGCCATTTACGGCCGGCATTCCTGACAAATAAAGTTATTATTATTATTATTATTATTATTATTATTATTGTTATTATTATTATTATTATCGAAAAGCGTTTGTTAAGTCAAAAACTTGACAATCAGTCAATTGGTGGAAGTGAAACAACTACGACGTATAAAACAATTTTAGTCTATTATTTTTATGATCACATGGAAGACGTAGGTCTGATAGGGGGTCCGGACGCCCCCCCGACCCTCCCCGTGGATCCGCCACTGCACTCAGAATTAGTAAGATGATGTAAATCATAATTACATGACACAATGTATAATATATTGTTTAATAGAGCAGTTTTCAATTATTTGATTGTGAAAAGTAATTACACAATTGCTTTGATTTTTCATTGCTACGCTTTGTGATTGGCTAAAAAATCTCGCGCCACTTTCTCGAGCATTCAGAAGTAAAACCAAAACCAATCGTGACTTGCTCGCACGTGTTTTCCCGCGCTTGGCGCCGTCGACATGTAATTGCTTCGAGCTCTGATTGGTTCATTGGATTGTTTACGACTGCTGTGATTGGTCAGAGTAATTACTTTGCTTTTGGTTTTGCACACTCAATTGAAAACTGCTCTATATAACATGAAAAGAAAACATGGATTATAAAGCAATACAGGCCTACCTATGGTGAAGATCTCATAAAGTACAACTCCAAAACTCCAGCTGCGTAAGAACAAAGAGGATTGTTAGGGGTAAAGATGTAGATGCAGGCTTTTAGCCAGAAATTGAAAAGTGGGCGTCCTGAAGATATTTCCCGTCATAATTTGTTAAAGGATTAGGTGCAATTGTCATGAATTTCTTCAAAAAGTGGGCGTCCATAGGACGCCTGGACACCCTGCTGACTAAAAGCTTGTGTAGATGTAATTGGAATTTTAAGACTGAGATTTAACTGATTGTTCAAGTTAATTTATATCTGCTTACAAAGAAGACAAAACAGACACAGAGACTGTAGAGTCACATTTCAGCTTAAAAAATGTTTTAAATTCGTTGGTATAAAAACAACATTCGGATAATTAGAGACGCAATATTCGTCACCCATACCGGTGTTTCATGGTACACCAACACTGGGTACACTGGTGCAATATTACTTTAGCCGGTTTATTTGTACTCACACATCACTTTTTGTAGTGTACAGGCCATACATGAGTGCTTCATAAGCTGTCCATTTCACTGGAATTCTTCCCTAAGTCAATAAAATATGGAGCGTGAGACGTATAAATTGCGGAGGAATCGGTTGGTCGTGATTACGTAACTCAAGTCCAATGGCTCATTAGTAAATTATATTTTGTAAAACTGTATTTTACGTTTAATGAAGTTTTATGGTGCATGCTATGATAATGCAGAGAATGCGTAAACCTTTAAAAAATCCTTGTGAACCTCTGGTCCTAGAAGAAAATTGGAAAAATAGGAATAAAAGCTAAAGAAAAACCTTTAACCCGCGATCTCTGGAATAGATCTCTTAGCGCTTTAACCGACTAAGCTACGAGGTCAGCTGGAAGGAGGATGAGAATTAAGGTATTTGTTGCGGCTTAACACTAAGGCAATTTGCTATCAAGTGCTAGAACGACAAACAACTTTTCAAAAAGAATGATACGGTCAGTTCAAATTAAATACAATAAGAAAGCAAAAAGCACAAGCAGCAAGATCAACTCATCATGTAAACAAGCCTTCTAAGAGCTATGCATCTTGGGATAAATCTAGCACGTACCGTTGTCTTTCTTTCATAAATGTTTTCCTGGTGCACATCTCTAGCCATTCCAAAGTCTGTCACTTTACAAGTTTCTTCTTCTCCAACCAACACATTACGAGCTGCAAGGTCCCGATGAATGATCTAGCAAAATACTTCACGTCAGTCTTTATAAAAATGGACCATATTCAGACAGACTATCTCAAATAGTTTTTATTCATTTTCATGCCACTGTATTCATCTATCTGTATTCAGATTTCATTGTAATTTGTTATCATATCAATTAGCTCTCGTTTGACAAAAAGATATGACGTAGAAAGTTCCCAAATCTACAATCTTAGATTTCATAGACTAGAATACGCTAGAAGTGTTCCAACTGGGCTACTTTAAATCATGCCCTAATCATACCTTAACCTTTTTATTCGAAAAATTCACCAGACAAGAAGATGAGAGTTTTTGATAATTAATATAGCTTACATTTCTTGACGACAAATAACTCATGCCATCAGCTACTTGCCAAGAGAACTTCATTAGCTGTTGTGACGTTAGACTTGTTTGGGGCTTTACATCCGGGTCTTTGTAATAAAAGTCGTTCAATCCACGGCTCTTTCTCAGGTAACCCAGGAGATCTCCATAAGGCACATATTCAATGATTACAAGTATCGGATCTGCGACGTCAAAATATGTCAAGAAAATAACAGTAAACTTTTTTTTTTTTCATTGGAAAATGCAACGTACGACTGTACTGCTATGCGAACAGTGTGACCTTTAATCTTGCCGCTTATATGGGTTATATGAATGCACGAGTAAAGAAAACTGTCAATCAAACAAGGCACGTCTGTTTTTTAACTCGTGAATACGCGAAAGGTAAAACGAGTTATAGCGATGTGTTGGTGTGTCGCAAATTTACACCCTGATTCGCTGACCAGTGCATAAGTCTTCAAGCACTGGAAAATTAAATCCGATCTTCGGACTTTAAATGGATTTTTCAAGACTTAGGAAAACGCTACAGAACGGTAAATGTTGTTTTTAAATGTAGAAGTTTCGCTGCCATTTGTAAAACCTCAAATAAACCAAATTTTGTTTCGAAAACGATGAATTAAAAACATGTATTAGCGTGACACAACGACATGACTTAATGTTATAATTTTTTATACTCCTCAATTCTTTGTCTTCACGCTATAAAAAATAAAACTCTGGGGACTTCAAATGAATTTCTCAAGACTTCAGAATTTGTAAAGTTCAATAAGGCAAATTTTGTTTTGAAAACGATGAATGCGTGTGACGTAATAAATTAAATTTGTTGTTACCTCAGGGGAAAGTCCGGTGCATTGCGTGAGTACCAAACAAATTTAAAACTATAAGTAATCCAGTTCTCTCTTGTTTTACACAATACGTATTTGTTTCACCCAAGACATGTTGTTTTATTCACCGTTTTCGAAACAAGATTTGGTTTATTCCCCCACCACCGAGGAGAGGTTGCACTCAGGCTGTACATTTAAGTAATGATCCGCATAAGGATAGTGCTGAACGGCAATGCACGATGGAATGTCAACATTTTTCATTGTTACAACTAGCGATCTCATTGGCCAAGACTCAACAACTTCTAAAAAGATAAGGTTGAAAGTGCATTTAGTCTATTTTTTTTAAGGTTTCAAGTAATTCGAGACCCAATTGCACAACATGCAAGTTTTAAAAAAATATTGTGTTTGGGGAACTTCATCAAAGAAGCAAAATTATTAGCTATTGTCTTTTGCTATTCTGATTGGTTAGCACGAACATTTCCTAAAATTTATTTGACGCAAATGGATTTTCGTTATTTTTATAATGAAATATAATTACGAACCATCAGCTTTTCCCCTATTCTTGAAATCAAAGATATTCTATGTGGGAAAGAGCCAATGCCGCAGAACAATGAAGTTTGCTATAGTAACATTTTTATGTGGAGCATTACTTAAAAACAACATTACCGTTTAAATATGTTAGAGTACAGTCAAACCTCTCATAACGGACACCTCTCGGTTACGGATAGCTCCAGAATATGCCACTATTCCTACAATCTTTACCTCCATTAATACGGACATCTTAATAATGCGGACACTTGGATCTGTGCCTTTGGTGTCCTTATTAAGAAGGTTCGACAATATTTGTAAAAAAAAATCCCATGGATAATTTTCTTTCTTTTTCCAAGTTTGAACAAAATCTGAGGAAACGTTAAAAATGACCAATGACTGTATTTGGTGATGAAGGGTTGGGGTTGGGGGGGGGGGGGGGGGGGGGGGGCACAGAACGTAAAATATATATATGTTATTTACCGGCCGGGAGGTCCGTATAGGAAAAAACTGTGCCAGAGGTCTCGAGTACGGCCCGAGGCCGCAGGCCGAGGGCCGTACTCGAGACCGAGGGCACAGTTTTTTCCTATACGGACCGACCAAGGCCGGTAAATAACTTATTTATTTTTTTCCTACATTAATTCTGCGATTTGCCGAGAAAATCTTGATATACTTGTACAGCTTTTCAAGAAATGTCTTTACGCGCCGCGTAAAGCAAAACTGACACAACGCGTGCAAAAAGTAACTCGGTAATCTTCACAACTTTTTCATTCAGAAACAAAAAAAAAGTGAACTATAACTTTCTATCAGTTTATTTCTCTCGGTAGAATAAACGGCTGTTGTGTTTGCCTGCGGCGAGGTTAGAGAAATGTTCTTGCCTACAGCGAAGCCGTGAAAAGCTGAAGATTAACTTTAAAAAAACTTTTCAAATTTTTCTACAAATGGAAAGTCGAGCGTAATTCATTCATAGCAGTGCGAAAACTTAAACTGAGCTATTCTTATTTAAAAATGATATCTTCTTGAATGAAAACTTACAGAATTTAGATTAATGAAGGCAAAAACTGTGGAATATAAGCATACTAACCGAGCAATGTAGATAAAGTACGAATTATCTCGTAAAATCCGATCGCGAAAAAGCGTATAAATTAAATGAAAACAACCCGTACAAAACTAGAATGACAAATTCAAGCAACACCTTTTAATGAAACTTCACAGAATCTCGATTAGAAGAAAAAGAAAAACGGAAAAATAAGAACACTAAATCAAATGTAGTCAAAACCTTTGTAAACGAGCGCTAGATTGTCTAATCACTGATTTTTTAAGCCACAAACTGTGTCGCTTTGTAAAAAAAACAACAACAAACGCCGAACAAACTATAAAATCAACAAATCATAAAATCCAAACTTGTACTCGCCTTTTTGAGGAATAACATTGGCCTTTAATTTTACGGCTGATTTCTCTATCCACTTAGATTAATCTCTCTTTCTTCATTGAGTCTTTTTGATGCCTCGTTGAAGCGTTAAGATCTTTAGTGTGTTTTCGGATCTTTGTCAGCCGATGTCAGCCATGCATGGTGAAACTTTGCTGGTTTTCTTCATTGTTTTCTTCATTTATGTCGTTAAATATTTTATCTAGCTAATAAAATTCGCTTTCGCTTTGGTAGCTTTCGTCTGGATCCATATTTTACGAGAAAATTCAATAATACCAAGGCTCACAAGCTTAAAACAACGGAGTCACAAATTATTGTGATTATGCAACTACGCAACCCGGGCGGAATCGTTGAGTGAGCGGGCAAGATCGTAAATTTCCGCCCGCTCCCGGAACCAATCATATTGCAGGATTCTCAGAATTCCGCCCGCTCGCGCTCTGAGAAAAAAATAAAGTATAGTACTAAATGTTACTGTCAATTCAAAGGAACTAAATAAAGAACTTTGTCATTGATATTTGTTACCAGATTCAGTGACGCATCCCAGAAGTTTGATGACGTGGCGATGAGGCTTAAGAGTCTTCATCACTTCAAGTTCTGATAACAAGTCCTTCCTGTCAGATTCAGGAGCGTTAGCTGAAAATTTCGATAAATGCTTTCCATTAATAAGCATCCCGAACTCTACACATTTATTACCAACCTTAAATTTATTATTCGACGTTTCACTGATATTTTAGTATTGAACATTTCCGAAAACGAGTGTGAGCGTTTTATCGGGTTTCCAACCACCGGAAAACTTACGAAAGAACGCAGCCGAAGCCCGAGTGCCTTTATTGTTCCGAGGTGTTTTGAAACCTGATGAAATGCGAAGCTCGAAGATTTGAAATGATTTCTCCGACAAATGCAATTAGAATATCCCAGTGGAAGCTGAAGTATTACAGTCACTGACCTCTACTAGTAATTTCAATGTGAAAGCGAGTGCTGGCGAAGGGGGATAAAACAGTGGGAAGTGAACATTGGACAGCTCCGGTAAATTTTTTCAACTTTTTAAGGGAAGGGGTTTCAAGGGTGAGTAGAGTAGGCTTTCGCTGGATGAGTTGTAAAAATTACTACAGCAAGTGGTGTTTTTGAAAACTGCCCAACCATAGCCTTACTGACTTGTATTACCCACACTGCTAAACTAACTATGGACTATGAGCTGCTTTACTACTTCTAAGAACGTATTGTTCAAGTTACAGATATTTTAAAGATACAGTAATAATTGACATCGAAGAGAAATAACTATTACAAAGGACAATTCAAGACATTCAAGAGGGTTTTGTCTCAAGCTAATTGAAGATTTCATAATAGCTTTCTTAAAAAAACAAAACAAAAGTACATTGCTTTACTAAGTATCTTTACTTACGGCTGTTTGTTTACATTTTTAATAATTCATTGTTCAAGTTAGAGTTATACCTAAAAACATGACTCAACGGTCGAATCAGCCGGCCCAGCCGGCACAGATTTTGATTTATTTGCCTCCACGGGCGAAGAACTCGTCTGAATGTGCAACGAGTCGTTGGATTTCAGAGTGAAACAATCATCTGATTTCACAAAATAGTTCGCTTCGACGAGCGATTGACATTTTTTCAATTCTTTCGCCTCAACGGGGATAGAGCATGACTCTACAGTCGAATTATCCGCCACAAACGGCACATATTTTCATTTGCACAGATTCTCACGTGGATTGTCGATTTAGACAGTTGTCGCGTTCGTTGTCACGGTTGATTGATTGCGTTGCGAAGCAAAATGACAGACGATGCTAGGCGATAGTAACAATAAGCCACTGCGCATGCACCCCATCTTACATCCGACAAAATTTTGGATTTTCTCCCCTATTGCCAAGAATAGTGTGCTGCCTCGCTAACGCTCGCCAGCGATTAAACGGTCTCCTTCGGGAAATAGCCAACTGACCGCCTAATAGAGGTTGTCCGTTTAGAGGTATTCTAACATTTATCATGTTATATGGCAAAAATTAAACCAGAATGCGAAAATGATCACATAATGTTTATTTTATTGTCGACAGCAACTACAGTAACACAACCGATGTGATAAATAGAAATTAAGTAATTGCATATTCAAGGAAGTAATTGTCTGGCTGTCGGATTTTATTAAAGGCAAGTGTTTGTTGTGAACAACATCATCAACAGTTTTGCCATCACATTCACCATGAAACGAAAACATCAGTCATGGTTGTCCGTAATTTAACCCTATTCGGCCTGGGCTTTTTTTGAGTTCCTGAGCCTGGGGGGGGGCACATTGTGCCCCCCCTTCGTAACTTCGAGAACATTAAGACTACGACAATGAAACCTAGAGGGTACATAGTACGTCCGAAACTGTCTCCTTTGCGGTCCGCACAATGGAACGATGACGTCATATGACGTAGTTATTAGGTAATTAGTTATACAGCCGCCATCTTGGATCCGCCATCTTGGATTTCTGAATTTTTTTAAAACCTCTTAAAAACCATCCAAATTGACTCAAAATTAATAAAAAAAACAATAAATAAACGCTAAATGACGTAAAAATATGAAAGTTATACCAATAAACATTGTTTTTCTTCATTCAAAGGTACAAATATGCAAATTTCAAAAAACATGGCTGTCAAAATCTTGTTGCCATGGAAACATCAAGTCACGTGATCAAAAAATTGTCATATCAAATTGTTGCCAGATAAATTTTAGGAAAAGTCACAAAGTTTGATGGCGTTTGAATACATATTAAAGAAGTTATGAACGTTCAAAGTTAGCGCGGGCACTTTGTGCCCCCCTCCCCCCCCAGGCCGAATAGGGTTAAGGCCGCGTAGTTTAATTCCGTGAAGCAAGTTACTCATTTTGTTGAGTGCCAATGAGGGTTCTTCACGACCATTAAACTTGGTGACCGCTTAATAGAGGTGAAATTACAATAAAATTCATCAATTGGGAAATGTAAACGGTGACCGCGTCCGCTTGATAGAGGTGATCGCTTAAAGGAGGTCAGGTTTACAGTAAGTGTGGGAGCGATTTCTGGGGATTTGTCAAGTGACCGCTTAATGGAGGTGATTGCTGAACAGAGGGCCTCTTAATAGATGTTTGACTGTATAAGAGTTGTTATGGAGAATTCAGACTGATAATTATTATCAACAAAGAAACGAGTTAATAGTGTTAGGCCCCGTCCACCCGTATCCGTTTTCGTTTGAAAACGCAAAAGTTTCTTTTCCGTTTTCGCTTCCCGTCCACCCGTATCCGATGAAAACGGTCACCGAAACGGAAACTTTTGAAAACGCTTTCGAAAGTGGAAACTTTTGAAAACGGTGTTTTCGCGTTCTCGTGTGGACACCCGAAAACGGAACTTTTCGAAAACGATGACGTCAAGAGGTCAAATCAGCCCACTGCGCATGCGATAAAAGCGATGAACAATATTAATTTATGTTTAAAAGCAAAACACGTACCATTTATAGCGCATCAAGGCAGAGCTGTCCTTGATGAAATTCAAGATAACAACACGACTTAATTTGAACACGCTTCATAAACATGTCTCCAAAACTTAAGAGAGCACAAAGGAAAAGTCAATCAAAAATTGATATTAACATAAATTACCATCGAAAAATGTGATTTATTTTACCTTAAAAGCACTGGACTGCTTGGAAATTCGTTAAAACTTCTTCGGTTCTGAAATCCGTAATAAAAACAAGGCATCTCCCCGCATTGCTATTATTATTATTATTATTATTATTATTATTATTATTATTATTGTTATTATTATTATTATTATTATTGCTCCTGCACTGATAATATGAAGTTCCTCGAAGCAAGATTTTATCCCTGAAAGCTCTTCTTTTTCCACTAAAGCAGCTTCTGAGTATCTCTTAATTAATATCCCTGTCGTGAGTAGCAAACCGCGAAAAACTGCAGGGAAATAACGACTTTAATTCTCCGCTAAACACAATTCACCATCCAACTAAAGTGTTTACCGAGCTCACGGCTGTGTGGCCGCGCGAAAAACAAAACCTCGGTACTCCTCGGTTTGCTTTCAAAATTGTTAAGATCCCGGATGTTGTTCCAACACGGGCGGGCACAGACGCGCCCGTGAAACATTCCGCTAGCCATGACCATGAAAAATGACGGGCATAGGTTCTATGAGTATGGGACTACGCAGCCGGGCCTTCGGCCCGGCGGGTGCTCCGCTATAAATGAGTTTTTGAATGCAGAATCATGATACCTCCCTCGAACACCACTCTTCACTATATTGAGATAGAAAATAGCAAGCAGTACCTTTCAACATTTTTATGGCTACTATAGCGGTTCCTTCTCGTCCTCGCAGTTGTGAGGCTGTTCCCTGAGCAACTTGTCCAAACGCGCCAAAGCCTATCACCTTTTCAATGATTACGTTTTCCTTTGGAACTTCCCAGGATCGTGTGGCTGGGTGCAGCGGGGCATAATCACTTATCTCTGAATAATAATGTGATATCTCTGTTTCTACTGTAGGTCTTTCCAGGGACTGTGAAACTTCTCTAATTTCCATATCTTGCTGTCTTGAGCCAGAAGTACTGACGTCCTCATTGTTTCTTTCATCTTCAGTCTCCACAATGTTATGCTATGTGGAAGAAAGAAGTTAGTGAAAACGTAGCTTCCTTAAACGTTTAGCTACGAGTACTGCCATGTCAAGTATTTTGCAAGAAGGTGAAAACAGAAAATAGTAAGCGTCTGAAAGTACTTGCTGGCTTTTTCCCATTCTTTATGGTATTCTAAGCTTTTGCGTGTACCACGCCCATTTCCCGTTTATTAAGTCAGCTTAAAACAATGGCAATTTTTACTCTTAACATTGTTATATTTTGTTGTTGCTTTTTTAATCAGCTAATACAAAATTTAAGGTAAGTATTCAAGTACAAATGAGGGAATATAAGCGTCACTACCTGCCAATTTATGCATACTTACAAAATGAGACACTCCTATCTCCTCAGGTTGTTTATTTTTTCTAAAAATGAAAACGCAAGTCATCTGGGGCAACAATCGTGTTCAACTTTACCGTGAATTAGCTTCATTTAAGTTTTCATTTCTAAACCTGATGCAAAAACAAATTCACGCAGATACCAAACTCGCCTTAATTGTACAATCATTTACGGCAACTTACCGATAATCTCTTTGACCTGAGAAGTTGAAAGTAAAAGGAAACAGAATTAGCTGCATAATTCTATTGCAGTTGGAATGAAGAACCACCTGTACTACATTCTTGAAATGCTGAAATGTTCACCGTCAGCACACGAAAATTATCTTAAACCTTACTTCGCAGAAGTATCAAAATTAGATTTTGGCTAAGTCAAGGAATACCAAAATGATAACACTCAAGGATGGTTTTCATCCTTGATTAAAAGATCATTCATTAAAACAGTACATTTACCAAATCATATGGTTTCGGTAAAGTGAAAAGATCAGGAATATGCTATTCTTAGAAGCTGGGCAATATAGCAGTACTTCAGCCGTTTATTATCGTGCCGCTCAGACAGATCGTGTTCCTGGCTTAATTGTAACACTGAACATAAATTTAACTATATTTCAGGCAGTACGCAGCTCTTACAAGGTCTTCCCTGATTTGCTGAGAAAACAATAGAACAAACGACACAACAATGGACCCTAGCCCTGAGAACAATAGAGCTGCGTGATACCCAGGTCCAATGAAATTAGAGGTTCTAAAAAGCTGTGTGGTATATTTCGCCTTCTAGCGTGTAATGTATGCGTGACATTGTTAATTATGATAAATACAGAAAGATGACAAATGTTAAGCTCGGTAATGAAATCATAAAGATGTAATGTCCATGTCACGAGCGTGGGACAAAGAAAAACTTAAGTCATCCTGGGATTTCAATAACAATTGAAGTAGCGGCTGGCCAAGGTATAACAGGCGGCTGTAACAGATAAGGGGCCGTAAGGCTTCGTCCCACTAGGGGAGTCTGGGGGCATGCTCCCCAGAAAATGTTGAAATTTTGAGGCTTGGAAATTATCCAATTTCCAGCATTCTGAGCATAAATTGAGTGAAAAGTGAGACAGTTATCTGTTGTCAGTAACCGGCGGTGAAAGGCGAAGTAGGAGTCGGTGCACCGCCGGTAGCCAGCTTCTATTGAAACCCCTAAAAACGGGGCAGTACGCAGCTCTTACAAGGTCTTCTCTGATTTGCTGAGAAAACAATAGAACAAACAACACAACAATGGCTAACAATAGACCCTAGACCTAAAAACAATAGAGCTGCATGATATACAGGTCCAATGAAATTAGAGGTTGTAAAAAGCTGCGTGGTATCTGCCAAAAACAGTCCCCGACCGAAATCGAACCTATGACCCTCCGCACACAGGTCGGATGTTCTAATTATCACTGAGCTACGAGAGACTTGTGGCGAGCTAGGTCATATACTAGGTTCATGTATAACATGCATCCTGCGTAGTGCCACATGTAGCATCAGCTATGTCGAAAGAGTCTTGTGAGGTGACAAATCAAGAAAGATGGCAAATGTTAATTCAACTATCTCTACTCTAATCCAATTCGTCCATGAGCTGGCTCACGGGAGCCTTTGATTGTTAAGCTTGTGTTGGATGCCTATAGCAAGTGGATGGAAACATATCCCACTTTTAGCACTAATGCTACTGATTCTGTTGACAATGGCACTGAGAATAACAGACAATGGCACTGGATTAGAATTGTACATGTTAAAACAGCATCCATGCAGAAATCCTTCGTCTAATGGTTGCCGAGCGGTCTGTCCACATATTTAACCCTATTCAGACTGGGCTTTTTTAGGCAATCTGTGACTGGGGGGGGGGGGGGGGGGGGCTCCTCGGACCCCCCCTTCATATCTCTGGAACCAGTAAGGCTAGGACCATGAATTTTTCACACAATGTTCATCTCCATACAAGGAAACCTCACACCCAGTTTTGACCTGCCACACCCAATTATGACGTCACAGTGACGTAATTTTTGTTTTTCCGACGTTTCTTTGATGTTTCCATCCAGATACTTAAAATATCAAATATAACTGTAAAATCATCTCTTTAATATTAAAACATAATAAATACAAATGTACACACTTGTAAAGCGAGAAAAGGCAAAAAAAGGCGATAAAACTATAATTTTGAAATTATTGTCCGCCATCTTGGATCCGCCATCTTGGATTTCCTTTTTTTTCGTTTAAATTAAAATTTAAAAAAATATCTAAAAGAGAAAAGGATCAGAATGTATAAAACACGTATCAAACTAATGTCTATTATCCAAATAATGAACTTAGAAGCGTTATTTAATAAATAGTACAACATTTTTCTCTATAAGTAAAAGTGAGCAAAAATTTACCTACCCCTCCCCCCCAAATATTTGATGTTAAAAATTTTTGATGTCTTTCAAGAACTAGTCCCAAGAAAAAACTATTCTAATAAGAAAATGCACTCTAAGTTTTAAAATAAGATCTTAAAATAAAAAAAATTCACCATATTTTAATATTTTGAAAACCTATGTGTCAAAAACCGGTTGCCATGGCAACATGGTTAATCACACTGACATGTTATGGATACCAAAATGTCCCTAGATAAATTCTAGGAAAAGTCAGAAAATTTCAGCCTCATAGCTATTTCGGTGTAAGAGTTATTACAATTTTACTGGAGGGGGGGTTCGAAAAGCCCCCCCCCCCCCCCCCCCCCAGTCTGAATAGGGTTAAAGCAGAGATGAAAAAGTTGAATGGATCTGGGAGCAATGCGCTAACCAAACTTAGTAGGTTTTTGTTGACCTATAGATCAACGCTCCAAACAACGACGGGGATCTCCCTGCTAAACCACCGCTTTCGAACCCGACTAGATTTTATTCGTTTGCAATACCAACAACTTTACCAGAAGGAACATCATGATAATAAGAAAGAAGAGTGACAATTTGAAAACAGAGATATGGTCCTGGTCCTGAGTTGAAGAATGTCCACTTTGTAAGTACCACGGGTTTATAATTTTTATATACGATTAAATGTAAAGATGAACTGGTAACTCATCGCATATAGATCACTCCTTAAACGGCATGGTATACCCATGGTAGAAGATGACAATTTACCCTATTCTGCCATGCATGCCGAGGAAACTCCGTCAGCACCTGCAGAAAATCAAGTGCAAGTAGACAGCGCACCCACTAAAGAAGTAAGCAGACTGAGCAGAGATTTTGAGGACTCGACCACAAGTCCTCCAGCAGAGACCCAACTGTCTCCACCGATGTTGTCTGAAAGGCCTCAGCTTACAAGGAGAGCCCCCTAAAGACTTATATGACTGTGTAAACATTATGAAACATGCTCAGTTTCTTTAATATTTTAACAGATGTTTAGGGCATTTTGACATTACGAGTTGTGTTTATATTAAGAAAGTTTACCCTGGACTTAGAGGGGGAGAAGATGTAATCCATGGGTGACATTGTTAATTATGCAAAGTTGCATATTCTGGGATATTAAACCATGATCGAGTTTTCTCGAGCAGTTGTTCATGATCTCCCTCGCTTCCCTTCTTTTGTTATTACACAGCTTCAAGCGCTAGTTTTTCATTTCTATATTTCAAGTAAAAGTTAAAGGCTTACCTTGTCTTTTAAGACAAAAGATATAAACAGTTAAAGCCACAATAATGCCAAAAATAACGCCTATAACAATTCCAGTCACTTCTGCAGTAGATAATCCTGTAGAGGTATAAGAATGTCATTGCTGCATTAGAGACCAATAAATGAATGGCTAGCCTAATTTACCTTGGATAATACAGCCCTGTGGATAAGTTTTAGTAAATAAACATTGCCTCATTATAATACGAGTGACAAATAGCTTGACATTTTCAATTGCACTATAAATTGCTAAATACAAATTTTCACTATGTTTTATTTAAGCAAAAACCATTTAAATTACTATAATTATTAATTTCTACTATAATAATTAATTGATGTCAAATTCAATCACGAACATTTTATAGTTGAGTTAAGTGTCTAGTAAACCTGAGTTAGTATCTGCGCCAGTAGTATTGGGTGGTGCTTTTGTTCCAGTTGTCGTTCCTTGTATGAGGGTCGTTCTTGGAGGACTAGCTGAAAGATTAATAGAAATTCAGTTATTATATATGTAATTACATTTATTAACAACATATACGATACGTCTCTCAATAGAGCAGTTTTCAATTGAGTGTGAAAAGTTATTACACAATTGCTTTGGATTTTCATTGCTACGCTTTGTGATTGGCTAAAAAATCTCGCGCCACTTTCTCGACCAATCAGAAGTAAAACCAAAACCAATCGTGACTTGCTCGCACGCGTTTTCCCGCGCTTGGCGCCGCTGACATGTAATTGCTTCGAGCTCTGATTGGTTCAGATCATTGGATTGTTTACGACTGCTGTCATTGGTCAGAGTAATTACTTTGGTTTTGGTTTTACCACTCAATTAAAAACTGCTCTAATATATGTGAATGGGTCTAATACGATCAACAACCCACCGTAAGTTTTCCTCATCAGCGACCAAACGTATAACAAAAATCTCTTAACAAAGTGAATAAGCCTAATACAGTCACCAATACACATCAACTACTAAACTTTTTGAAGATTGATAGCCGCCAAAGTGTCAAATGAAAACTTGTCTGTTAGGCCTTTTTGGTATCGTGGATAAACTGAGAATATCAACACTGATCAATAATTGAATGGAAAACACAAAACAAAGAGCCTGGTAATCACTAGTAAGCAACATCACCATATGCATATAAGCGGACGCATTTACGGCGTTTATGTCCAGTGAAAACGGGCCCGATAGATAAGCATAAGCCATTTCAAGCATGCAATAAGCATATTGATCAACATTTTCCCTCTTTCTTGTGCCTCCGCTTATGCTCACGTGCCTCTTATCCAAGTGAAAACGAAGCATAGCATACGCATAAGAAACTATTATCTATTTGGCCAATGATGGTACTCGTTTTAGGTCCCTCTTGTTTTGCATGCTATGGCGGGAAATTTCGTAAGCAAATTTTGATGAAAAATTGCCAGAGGCCGTGCGAAGTTTAGTACCTGGTTCTACAAGAAGCTGTACACAGCTTGAACTCGTGTCGTCTTTAACCCATTCATTGCAGTATTGATTCACGACTGTTTTGAGTGCTTTTACGGAGAAACATAAAATTATGTCTAAAAAGTAAGACTACACTACATTCAATAGCCGAAACTTGAAACCTCGATCGCTAAGAAAATGGCAAGTTATATAAAACACAAAACTTGTCAGAACAAAATTCCACAGCAATAAGCGACGAACACAATATTAAACGGTTTCTATCAATCCATGAACGCCTTGCATTGTTTTGAATTTAAAACTTGTACGCTGTAAATCTTCCTTCTTCTTGTCAAGTCAACACACGGAGAGATTTTTCCGCCATTTTGAGGTCGAGTGTCAACCAATCAGACCAGTGGAATTAAAATGTGCGTGCATAAATTTGCATGCACTAATGCACTTAAATGTTTCACACAAATAAGAAAACTCAGAGCCCAAAACATAACTCGTTAGCTGCGCCACGAGTAATTAATATATATAGATAGGCTTAGCCTAACAGCGGAGCTCTCTGAACAGAAACGATGTTGATAAGCTTAACTTAGGTGAAAGGTCGAAAGCACAAGAAAAATTAGAATTACGATTGACGACCAGGCTATTTTTCAATTTTAGCAATTCTCAAAAACAGTAAGCTTATTACGCGACCATCTGCACATTACATTTAGACTGCACAAATTCCACAAAAGCACACTGTTTGAGAACCCTCTCTTGAGTAGCAAACTGCGAAAAAAAGCAGGGAAAAATGATTTTGCAAACCGTTTTCTCCGCTAAACACAACAAAAGTTTTTTTTTCTTTTAAAATGTTTAATTTATCAATAACAAATCCCTAAAGTTTACAATATTATCCTGAGAGGCTAGTCATTTCCGGTTACAAGGCATCCTGAGTTAAAGCTAGTCATTTCCGGTTACAATAATACAAGGTCAGTTCCGGTTTACAGTCACTTGAAAGTCTAGTCCATAAGGGATTATTTATAAAATTCATTTCCGGTCGTTTGGTCCACTTGAAATCCTTTCTGGTTTGCACATGATTACTTTAGCCATTTCTGGTAATAAATGATGAGTTGCCAGTACCTAAATTATCACTCACAAGCTTTGACTGTTGTATTCCACAAATATTCGGATGACACCACAAAGCAGAAAATTTCTGTTCACGGTGGAGGGGGGGGGGGGGGGGTACTCCCATATATGTGCTATATAGGTATGTGCCGCTGTGAAGGGTATGGTTTTCAGGCAGTTTAGTCTGGGATAGGGTATAGTAATCAGAGATTTTTGGTCTAGAATAGAGTATCATTTTCCGCAAAACTGATCAGTTGCATGAAGAATTTAGACTAGAGACACTAGACGAGGTTTACTGGCAAATGGCATTTAATAATCGGTAAGGTGTGCTGTATGACATTTTTACTGACCCCTGGTATCTTAGACTGTGATAGTGAATGAGTTTCTGCAAAAGAGCGAGTCTAGAAAAGGTCTAGGATAGGGTAGGATTTTTCGGTGTTTAGTCTAGAATAAGGTTGCAAAATGCAGCTAAAATGGTATAGTATAGGTTAAGGGTCTCAAGAGTCCCAGCGGCATACCCCCACCCAAAAATGTGCAAAGTACCCCCCCCGGTCAATTTGCAACTGTGTTGTGATGTCATTCCTTATGTCCCTTACAGTGGCCCGAGAATTCTCGGTGCCATTGTGAAAAGTTGCTTTGTTTCGAAAAACCCATATACCATAAAGTATGGTCTTAATGAAAAAGCGTGCTCGCATGTCATTCTCGTCATCAGCAGAAGTCCATTAGGTAAAAGAAAATAGTCTTAACATTGAATAAAAACCTAGTATTGAGTAGTGCCGATAGGGTGGGAGTGAAAACACCCCACACCCTTCCACAGGTTCAAATTTTAATCTAGCTTGGAAAGGCGTGGTAACCAGTTATCTGGTTCCACATTTGCAGTACCATTGCTAAACCAGACACCCAAGATTCGCATTCTTGACACCCACGTCAGGCCATAAGGAGTGTCCGGACGTGAGCACCAAGCTCCTAACTTCATGGCTTCTGTACTCTTTGCCACATTTAATTTAGTCCCTGTACCTGTCTGGTATTTGTGAAGTAAGGTAAACAATTTGTCTACAGAAAAATATCGTTTATAAAACATGTGGAGTCATCCGCATTCATTGGTGAATTTTAAAACGCTTTCCTCAGGCTTCTGGAAGGAGAAAACCTTCAATAGTATCATCCTTTCTTATACTGGTAGCCAAAACGTCTGCGCATAAAACGTACAAAAGTGGAGACCGGGGATCTCCCTGCCTCACCCCCCACTCGAGTGGAATTTCTTTAGTCAAAAAACCATTAACTATAATTTTCATATTTGCTTGACAGTATAATGTAGAAATCAACGCTGGAAATTAGGGCAAAATCCAAAACGACTTAAAACATTGGTAAAAAGTTTACCAATGTTTTTCTACCCTGTCAAAGGCTTTCTCTTGCAATTGATCAATATTCAGCAAGATACTTGGTAATATTTATATAATCTAGAGTGTCACACAAGAGAAATAAATTCTCAAAAATCGTCCTACCTGGGACGGAACAAGTTTGATCTTCTTGAAATAATCGAGGGTAACACTTTTGAAAGTCTGTTAGAGCTTTTGAACAAATTTTGTAATCAACATTGAGTAGCGAAATGGCCGGGCCACCAATTTTTGAGGTTTTTCTTATCATCTTTGTTGTAAAGTAATCTAGTTACGCTTCCTTCCATTGAATCACTGAGAGAATTATTTTCCAAACTAAATTTATAATTTCGAACAGAATAGGGCCTAAAAGATCCCAGAATTTAGCGTAAAATTGTTGAGGTAATCCGTCTGAACCGGGGGTTTTCCTTGAAGAAAGTCCACGCATTGCGTGGGTATTATTTCAGCCAAAGATAAAGATCCTTCGCAGGATAAAATTTCGCTCTCACTTAATCTGTTTTCAAGTTTGTTCAAAAATTCGGTTTGGAATGTTAAATTAACAGGTTCTTGCAAGTACAAATTACGGTAAAAATCGAAATGAGCTGGAGAAAAGGAACAAGCTTAACTAAGGTGAAACTTAACTAAGGTGAAAGGATTAAGATTGATGACCGGGCTATTTTTCAATTTTAGCAATTCTCAATAAACAGTATTACCCGACAGTCTGCACAGTACAAAGTTCACAAAAACAACTTTTCTCTGTCTAGAATAACTAGTACGACTACTTTCCGAATAAAATACAGTTTTTGTTTGTCAAAAATTGCCCGAGAAACTGATTTGGAAATCAAAATTGCAAAAATACACAAATATTTGCATAAGGCGACGCGAGTGAAGCCTGACAGAAAATCTAAGGCCCTGTTTACATGAGGTAGGGTGCCCCTAGGGTGTAGGGCCAACTCTCTTTGTTTGAAAACCTCCAGGGAAAAGAAAACAAAGAGAGTTGGCCCTACACCCTAGGGGCACCCTACCTCATGTAAACAGCCCCTTAGTCTTGTTTTGTTTACATAAAATCGCTTTTCAATCTATGAAATAAATGAACAAACACATAAAAATGGACAACACAATCTTCTTTCGAAAAATGTTATTCAAATCTCCATTAGTT
Organism: Cladopsammia gracilis; assembly: GCA_022457155.1. Classification (NCBI taxonomy): domain Eukaryota; kingdom Metazoa; phylum Cnidaria; class Anthozoa; order Scleractinia; family Dendrophylliidae; genus Cladopsammia; species Cladopsammia gracilis. The sequence goes on from JAJGOT010000382.1 coordinate 551,023, forward strand.
TATGTTTAAAAACACGTATACCATTAATAGCGCATCAGGGCAGAGCTGTCCTCGATGAAATTCAAGATAACAAACACGACTTAATTTGAGCACGTTTCATAAACATGTCTTCAAAATTTAAGAGAACACAAAGGAAAAGTCAATCAAAAATTGATATCAACATAAATTCCCATCAAAAAAGGTGATTTATTTTACCTTTAAGTCACTGGACCGCTTGGAAATTCGTTAAAACTCCGCTTCTTCGGTTCTGAAATCTGTAATCCGTAATAAAAACAAGACATCTTCCCGCATTGCTCCTGCATTGATAAAAACGTATGAGGGTTCCTCGAAGCAAGATTTTACCGCTGAAAGTTCTTCTTTTTCCACTGAAGCGGCTTCTGAGTATCCCTTAATTAATTAATTATCCCTGTCTTGAGTAGCAAACCACGAAAAAATGCAGGGAAATAACGACTTTACTGCTCCGCTAAACACTGCGAAAGATCCAACTTTTAAAGTGTTTACCGAGCTGACGGCTGTGTAGCCAACATATAACCTAAAAAATTGCACAATATAGAACAGTAAACTAATGATATTAAGCTTTTAAACTAAGGCGAAAAGGTCGGAAGCACAATAATTAAACTCAAAAGAGTTTAGTTGTAAACAAATGCTTCGACGAGCTACTAGCTTCAATTTAAAACGAAATCAGGTTTAAAAATAAGCACTTAGCTCTATATTCCTCCAAAAACGCTTGATTTGCAGAGTTACGCAGCCTCAAATGCGGTCTTGACCACTGTTTGAAAAATGTGAAACCTGTCTTGAGTAGCAAACCGCGAAAAAATGCAGGGAAATACTTTAAAACGGTTTTCTCCGCTAAACACAGCTCCAACTGACGTGTTTACCGAGCTCACGTCACATTGGCCATGTAGCCTCGCGAAAAACACAGCCTCGCTTTGGTTTCAAAATTGCCCAACACGGGCGCGTGCGGTACACACACACGCGCCCGCGAAACATTCCGCTAGCCATGACCATGAAAAATGCGGGCATCGGTTCTATGAGTATGGTGCTGCGCAGCCAGGCCTTCGGCCCAGCGAGAGCTCCGCTATAATTGTATCAAACAAAACCGTCGCTCACAGAAGAACACGTATCTGACGTCCCGTTTAAAAACGCCTTGATCTTGGTTTATTTATGATTGAAATATTATTGTACACACAACAGCTGCCGGCTTTTGGTGTCTGTTTTCATGTGGGGGGAAAAATAATATTATACTAACCCTCGGACCTACAAAGGGGGGGCGGGGGGGTTCTCCGATATTTCCAAGGCCATTTAAGATTAGCACATGCCGTTTACAGTAGCTGTTCATTTATCCTTCAGACACATTTTGGTAAAGTTTGGCGACAACCGGTTGCTATGGTAACGAGATATGACGTCATAAGTAACATGTGGTCAACCCATTTTTGAAGAAAAAAGCGTGTTTTTCACCTTTTTTCAGCGAAAAAAAACATATAAAATGCTACCAAAAGCATCAAAATGTTTGATTGTATGTTATTTTGCATCTCTAGCAAACAATATTTGCAATTTCCGCATTTTCCGATAAATTTGAATTTTTAGTAAAATCCAAGATGGCGGCCACCTTGGCGGCCATTTTGGATGACGTCACGGACCCCCAGCAGCGCCCCAACCCATAATATTTACCTTATCTTGTAGAGCACATCGCGGACTATCTATTAGATGTAAAATATTTCCCAAATATTGCAATATCGCAAAAACCCAAGGGGGTGTTGCAACAACCCCCCCTTATACCACGGTTGGGGTATACGTTTGCGTATACGTCCGAGGGTTAACACTCCTGTTTTAGATAGTGTATTAAAAACTACATAAATACAGTCTGAGGATAAACTTGGGGTGGAGCGGATAACAATTTTTGGATCCCAGTGATGAAATTCAAAAGGGTGACCATTTTAAGAAAGCTAACGAGCAGCATTTGAAAATACTGTGATGCTGTTTTTTATGCTGTACAAAGTATTTCTAATTTTACGGGTTATGGATGAAAAACGTGTGACCATTTAGATGAAACGTTTTCAGACGAGCACGTTCTTGTGATGGAACAAACGTACATTGCAATAAGCAAAACTGGAAGCAAATTACACTTTTTAGTGCATACTTGGATCTACAACCAACTCCTTCATTACGTCAAATGGACCAAGCTTTCCATTCGCTACTTCATCTCGCAGAGGCTGCAATGGATCATTGACTCCTGATCCAAACAACAACTGAACATGGGCCACAATACTACCATTTCTAAATATTAAACAGACATGTACTGTCAATTGTACAATTTACATTATGACTCTTAAATAAAAATAAACCAACCAAACAAACAAACAAAAAAAACAACAACAAACAAAGGCCAAGGAAATACTGACTCTCCCATTTAAAACTCATAATGCTTAAAACGACAATGACTAACAAAATTACAGTAAAGTTTGTATTTCGGGTTCTCAAACTAGTTAAGGGATGGACCATTTTATTTTTGAGGGGGGGGGGGGTTGGGCAATTACCAAAAAAAAATTCCTGCACAGCAAAAGTCAAGAAAAAAAAAATCATGCACAGTGGGCCAGGGGAAAAAAAAATTCGAGCAAGCCTTTCTACTGGTAGGATCCTGTTAGAGATTATAAGGCCCCGTCCACACGTATCCGGATATTTTTGAAAACGGAGATTTTTTTCTCCGTATTCGAAAACATCCGCGTCCACACGGACCGTATTGCAATCGTATTTGCCCGTCCACACGTATACGCGAAAATTTTTCGAATACGCTAGACTTCACATGATGAGCATGCGCAGGCTACTGGCACATGCGCGCTGTGAGAAGCATAAGCCCGCGAAAATCAAAGAGTTTGCCGCCATCTTTGTTTTGACGTCATCGTATTCGAAAACCTTCGTTTTCGACCGTCTACACGAATACGATAAATCTCCGTTTTTAAAAATCTACAGTCTGGAGAGCGTATTCAAAAACCTCCGTATTTGTTGCCGAAAACGCCGTTTACGTGTGGACGGGAGGTGCAAACGAAGAAAAAAATCTCCGTTTTCGAAAATATCCGGATACGTGTGGACGGGGCCTAAAAAAGTAATCTGTAATTTTTGTTAATTTTATTTCAGCAGACCAAAAATGCTGTTAAAATGTTTGTAAAATAATTCACCTCTTTGTGTTTCATACCATAAATATCAAAAATACAACATTTCCATCCATCTCTTGTAGTAAAACATAAATTTGAACCATTATTTTCACTGAATCTGGTATAATATAAAAATCATGTCTTAAAATATCATTTATATTTAAATATAACTTGTATTATAAAATAACTTTTAGCTATCTTCAACATATCTCATATATATTTATTAAATGACAATAACTGTAATGTCTTATAGTGTCTATGTTTCTGCCCCTTCTTCTGCTTCTACGGAAGCTTCTTAACAGACCAAAAATGCTGTTAAACTGTTTGTAAAATAATTCACCTCTTTGTGTTTCATATCATAAATATCAAAAATACATTTCCATCCATTTCTTGTAGTAAAACATAAATCACTATAGAGGTGCTGTAAAGAGGGGAGGCAACTGGTTCCACTATGATGGTCTATGGGAGAGGCAACAGCCAGGAAGTGGATTGAGACTGGGGGGCACAGCTACTCCACATGGCTTTATGCTGTCAAGCTGCATTTATGTCAAGGCTTTGTTACTGTAAGAGGGTGGGAAGTATTAAAATTTGCTAGGTGTTTTCTTAAGACAACATTTGTCTTTTAGATAAGATATTCAATACTAATTTCCTGGCATCGGATAAAAAGATCCAGGCATTTTTACAACATTTGTAATTCAGCTGAACAGATTCCTTTATATTTATTTTTGTAACCCAACATGTAACACTGAATAGACTAAATGCAGCTTGACAGTATCGGCCTGGAGAGAAAGCACTGCTTGAGGTACATGTACAGCGCCGTAGCTAGTATGAGGCCAACCGAGGCACTCGCCTCGGTAAAATTTTGACGAATTTCGCCGATCCTTTTTATTTTACAAAAGCGATCATTGGAGCCTCCCAGAAAAGATTTCGTGGCCAAAATATAACAGTTAATATATATATAAGCAAAATTTTCGCCGTATTAATACTGCAGGCATGTCAGTACAAAAACCTGTCGGTACACCGGAAGTACCTCGCTTTCATGTGCTTAAATTTACTCGAAAAAAAGTTACCGAAAGGCCCAGAAAACGCTGCAAATCGCATTTCCGAGAGACTAAATTTCAAAACTTCTCGGGGGGGCATGCCCCCGAACCCCCCTAGCAACTACCGCCTTCGGCGGTCGGCTGCCTCAGTAGGCCGTTTAGTCTGGCTACGGCACTGATGTACCATCTTGTATAGACATACCCTATGGAATGCTTATTTTTGGTGATACTAAATATGAAGACTAAAAAAAAAATGGAAAAAAAAATTCGTGCACAACCTTTAGGTACTAAAAAAAATTCTTGCACAGCCCAAAGGCGAAAAAAAAATTCTTACCAAGCAAAAATTGCCCAACCCCCCCCTCAAAAATAAAATGGTCCATCCCTAACAATTCATCCCTTGTGAACAAAGAAAATCATAAGCGTGACAGTGGTTCGAACAAAGGAAAAAAATAAGCGTGACAGTGGTTTGAAAAAAGAAAATCATACGCGTGACAGTGGTTTGAACAAAGAAAATCATAAGCTTGACAGTGGTTTGAACAAAGAAAATCATAAGCGTGACAGTGGTTTGAACAAAGAAAGTCATAAGCTTGACAGTGGTTTGTACAAAGAAAATTATAAGCGTGACTGTGGTTTGAATGAAGAAAATAAATCATAAGCGTGACGGTGGTTTGAACAAAGAAAATCATAAGTGTGACAGTGGTTTGAACAAAGAAAATCATAAGAGTGACTGGTTTGAACAAAGAAAATCATAAGCGTGGCGGTGGTTTGAACAAAGAAAATCATAAGCATGACAGTGTTTTGAACAAAGAAAATCATAAGCGTGACAGTAGTTTGAACAAAGAAAATCATAAGAGTGACTGGTTTGAACAAAGAAAATCATAAGTGTGACAGTGGTTTGAACAAAGAAAATCATAAGCGTGACAGTGGTTTGAACAAAGAAAATCATAAGAGTGACTGGTTTGAACAAAGAAAATCATAAGCGTGACAGTGGTTTGAATGAAGAAAATCATAAGCGTGACAGTGGTTTGAACAAAGAAAATCATAAGAGTGACTGGTTTGAACAAAGAAAATCATAAGTGTGACAGTGGTTTGAACAAAGAAAATCATAAGCGTGACAGTGGTTTGAATGAAGAAAATCATAAGCGTGACAGTGGTTTGAACAAAGAAAATCATAAGAGTGACTGGTTTGAACAAAGAAAATCATAAGCGTGACAGTGGTTTGAACAAAGAAAATCATAAGCGTGACAGTGGTTTGAATGAAGAAAATCATAAGCGTGACAGTGGTTTGAAGAAAGAAAATCATAATCGTGACAGTGGTTTGAGCAAAGAAAATCATTAGCGTGACGGTGGTTTGAACAAAGAAAATCATTAGCGTGACGGTGGTTTGAACAAAGAAGATCATAAGCGTGACAGTGGTTTGAACAAAGCCGAAATCATCAGCGTGATTGTGGTTTGAATGAAGAAAATCGTAAGTGTGACTGTGGTTCAGAACAAAGAAAATCATAAGCGTGACAGTGGTTTGAACAAAGAAAATCATAAGCGTGACGGTGGTTTGGAATGCCGATATTAATTTTATGTAACATAGAGTTTGGCGATTAATTTGTTATTCCTTCGTTTTCTCTGTTTTCAATATTAAGTTTTAGAAGCTATACCAAACACTTGGAAGAATGTTTCATCACCACTTCTCTGTGTTTAGAAATCCTCTATCTCATGTTCGATATATGACTTCTAAAACTTCATACATATGTATGTTATTTTTCAATAGTAAGTTCTCTTAAAGTTGCTATCAAAGGAACTTTAAATGGCAAAAACAAAATCCCTGCAGAAAAAGTGATGTTAAACATTCCAAAAAACAACAAAGGCGATTTCAAAGAAGTCAGACAGGGTTTTGCCGAGATGGCACCTGCACTTTTTAACAGTACTGTACCTTAATTCCGTAACGGCTTGTTCATAAAACTGTTTACCAGGATTGTTGGTGTAAACAATTGCAATCTATTGAGAGTAAATGCCGTCAAAGTAAAACACTGACAGTTATAATTAAGATGACACCCACAAAATTAAAGGTTGCTGAAAACTTTAGCGGGTGTTTTTGGTCACACTTCTCAAAATTCTAAACACTTTTCTTGTGATTTGTTGGTGTGACACAAAAAGAATAATTTTCTATTCTACTGAGAAAATAGGATTCTTTGAAAACGTTTATTGTGCATGGCTACAATGGGATAACTTACTGCTGATGTGAGGTTAGACTGTAACATCTTGAACTCAATTGAGTCCCTGTTGTTATAGGCTGACTTCCATGGCCATTGCTCGTCATTTATAGTAATTCCAACTGTTTTGGTTTGACATGTATTAATTGGACCTGGTGCAAAAATAGAGATAAGCATCAACGTTCTCCTTGTAATATATCAATAAAGTGATAACAACCATTAACTATTTAAGGAAATGATCACAAAAAAATAGTCTATTTCTCCTTATTACAATGTACTTGTTCCGGTATTATGAAAAATTCTTGTCAATTGAAATTATATAACTACATACTCTCTCTACGATTCCACAAATAAACTTTGCCATCCGCAAATTACATGTACATGTATCATCGAAACACATTTTGCTACAGTTGCTGCAGTTCTCTTGAATAGTCTACTAAAAAACAGAGAGGGGGGCTTAATAAACTTTCTGCTCCAAAAAATGGGGGAGGGGGTGGGGGTATTAGAGATGGGGAGGCTTATATGAAAGGGAGGGATGGCTTAATTAATAGAGGATTTACAGTAAGACCATTTTACCTTTGAATGTGGTTACTCATAGCAGAATGTTTACTCACATTTTACGCTAACAACTGCGAGACTTCTAGCAGTACCATAGCCATTACTAGCAGTACATTTGTATAATCCAACATCAGTCCTGTCCACTTCAAGAAGATGTAGCCTGTAACCAGAGACATTATAGTCTTTGGCTTCGACACCCTCTTTTGTCCACAGGATTTTGGGGTGCGGATCACCAGAAGCATTGCATGTTAGTGTAAAATTCGTCCCAGTATTAAGTAGAGAATGCCTTTGAGGGACCACAGTTATTCTTGGAGGTACTGAAAGATAATCAAACAATTTTACATGTACATTACAGAATCATCGTGAAAAGTGCATTGTACTGCAGGCCAGTTATTTATACTGCATGTAAATTTAAATTGTTACGTAACAAGAACTCTGCGAGTATTATAATCGGGCTGTTAATGGTTTATAATTTTGTGATTGTCGTTAATTTGAAAATATAAAAATGGTGCTGATAAATGAAGGGCCGAGAGCATAACCAAGCTATGTCGAATTTAAGACATTTTTTAAATTTTTTTTTCTCGCTCAGATTTGCCTCATTTTATCGTACAGCGAATAATATCACAAACCCTTGTAGAATTTGCACTAACCCTAAGGAATTTGACTAATTTCACCTGAAAAAAGCAGAGTTCTGGCCCTCCAGTGCTTTGACTGTACATTCAGAGCGCAATTTCGACGCCATTTCAAAGCAGATTGACCGTGAGAATATGCGATCGCAATACTCCTGACCAGTGCCAACAACCTGAACGAAAATACCGTTATTTACGCACGCCATGCTCGCTTATCTATCGTGAGGTCACTACGGTAACACATCGGCTGTAGCATGTGTATAAGCCAATGTGTATAAGGCCCGTCCGGTAATTGAATGACATCATTAAGTCCGGAAATCCTTAAGAGTGAATGTCACTAAAAATCAAAGATGATCATCAAAATCGCGGACATGGCTCAAAGTTCGATTTCCTTGATACTTTTTATATTGATATACTATTGTATCGTAGTAAACAAAATGGGGTTAGTTTGTTCTAATATCCGCTTGTTTAAGAGTAACTAAATAAAAACCGTTGGGTCCGATCGATTCAAGTTTGTTTGTACGAAGGAACGAAATTTCGTTTTGTTTATGGCGGTCTCGCTTAAGTGAAAAATAGACAGTAAATCTTTTATGGACATTATGTTATAGTTTAGTCCTTACCAAATGTAACGATGTTAAAAAAGGAAGTTATTTTCTTTTTACAGACAAGTTGTGAGCCTTTATTCGAAGCCACTTTTATGGCCTAAATTACCAGCCATAAAACCCTGCCGGTACGCCAAAATAAATCCCCAGACTTTACTGTGGATACAGTTAAAGCTAGGATAGCTAATATTAGTTTTGCTTTCATTTTCTTGGGATCTCTATTAGTTTTGCGCTGGGCCCTCCTTGAAGTTTCCTAATTTGACATATTTTCCGACGGCCGCCATATTGAAACCATAACGCCATATTGAAACCATAACGCAAAGCATCCAAAGCATCCAAACAAAATATACACCGCTGACTATCTTGAAGAGGCACAACTTCTCTTATTAAGACTGGAGGTTGCTGCGAAAACAGTGGGTCTGCATGTTAACTACAATAAAACGGAATACATGTGTTTAGAAATAAAACAATTAATTTTTCGGAAAAATATGAGAATAATGAACAGTATAGATACGGAAAATAGTACAGTTGCGGACTTACATTGGCCACTTGAGATGGAATGGGCGCTAAAAGCAACAAAGAGGCGAACTTAGATCACTGAGGAATAAAAGAAATTTCTTACAGAACAATTTGTCATTGGAGAAGAACACGGGAATAAGGCCGATCCAAAGAATTGTCACAAGACATGCGAAAAGTCAGGGGTGAATCGGTTGCTCGATTTTTCTATTTTTGGGAAAAGATGTTATTTCGCCACAACAAGACGAATGGCTGCAAAGATTGGGAAGAGTCATTGACGTAGCACGAAGAATCTGAGAGCGACGACGACGATCAGAATAATTCGGTTAAAGTTGAATCTTTGCATTGAAGGCTCCATGCAGTTGTTGAAAAGGAAATTGCTTTACGACACCCTAGTCCTATCCCGCAAAATCTGTAAATTAGTGCACGCGAAAAGAGTATTGACCTTATCAGTAGCCATGCTGAGGGAGATTTTCTAGTGTCTTGGGTTAAGCGTGGATTATATTACGGAAAGAAAGAAAAAGCCAGGTTGTTGGGGAGTGTTCGTGTGCACGAAAGTGACAGCTGTAATCGTTATGAGTAGTGTTGCAATATTTTCGCTAAATAGACTACCAAAGACAAAAGTATGACGTCACAAAAACTTAAACTTATGGGATTTGATGACATATTCGGAAAGATCGAGCATGACGAAAATTGTCTGCTTGCCAAACATTAGCATCCTATAGCAATTTGGGCGTGATCGAGTTATTGGCACTTCAGTATCAAATGCTCTGATGACTCCATACAAACGATACAAACCCTTCAAATTTTGCCTCATGTTTGGAAACGGAGGAAAAATAAGGTTTCGGTATGGAGTCATCAGAGCATAATAGTGGCATTCATTCGCTCTGATCTTGATTACAGTATTTTAGCTTTGCTGCTTATAGCACACGCGACATTGTCCACCGCGTGGAAGATGCGCAATTACGTGCGCCTTTGCTCGCGTGTTTTGCTTCTAGCGGGAGCATTTTTCCAGAAACAGAAGGACTGTTAGTTAACTATAGCATAATTATTACTATAAAAGTGACTATTTATTTGTTTAACTCAGTCCAAGTATTATAACCGTAATTTGGTTTTCGATTATCTTAGGAGCCCATACCCAGGGTTATTGGGTCCTGATTTTTTACATGTCATTAGGAGCGCCGTGGGAAGCAGGTGATGGTGTTGGTGGAGGGGTGGGTGTGGGGGAGGGTGGCCCGGGGTATACATTGGGGCTAGTGAACATTCTCTCACGCTACGCGCTCGCTTGACCTCGCGCTCGAGTTCTGCGCTTGTTTGATCGCGCTCCGCGCTCTTAAGCTCGACTTGTCGGCAAGTCTAAAAAATGGCCTTTTTACCACTAAGCAAATGCAGGAGCACATGGTAAATGTGAAACCCGTGCCAGGTGGAAAAATACAAAGCAGTTTCGGTGAAATTAATTCGCACGAAGAGCTGCATGACAATGGCAAAAATAACAGTTCGTCAGTAAACTTCAGCCTTGTCATTTAAACGTATTTTTAAATTTTTACCCATCTCCAGGCTGTCTATAAATTCATTTGTGCTCTGTATTGCGTGACAGATGGGACCTTTTAAAATATCGTATTACGTTACCGTGTTGGTGAAATGCTCAAGGTAAACATTGTATTTTAATATATTAAAGGCCGAAACATAAGACAATGTTTTGCTCGCTAAGACAGAAGCGTTTGATGGATAATGTAACGGGAAAAAAGCAATCAACTCAAACTGTGTGGATTCAAATCTACGGCAGCCAAGCGGATTGTTGAGTGAGGTTAGTCACCGCAAAGCTATTTGGTGTTTGCAATGATCTTTGCCCAACGGCTCTATTATATTAGGTTTAACTTCACACTAGACTTTCTCTTATTACTGATTGTATTTTTTATAAAAGAATCACAAAGGTGATTTACGTTTGTAAAAAAGATCTCCTCCCCCCCCCCAAAAAAAAACGGCAAAAATTGAAAACTATCCTCTAACGTGGCTCATGAGGTTTTCTGGTGAGATCTGATACGTACCGCGGGCATTTTTGGTTTGTTTGTTATAGGTACCGACGAGCGCTTGTCAGGGAAGCCGCGGGTGCACTTCTTAAAAAAAAAATCAGGAAAAAATTGAAAACGGAGTTGTTGAACTGCCTCTACACTCGTTGAACTAATGAAGCATTAAACGATTCGGATTTGTGTAAAAATGCTTCAAAAATTGCGATTAACCGACTCGGCAAAGCCGTGAAAGTGACAATTTTGTAAGCTTTGTTGACGAAAAATACCGTTAACGGTTTAATATTAATTTCTCTTAAAGGAAATAACATTTCAGTAAATAAACCTCAGTTTCATATGTGTAGTACTTAGGCCTACCAATATAAAAAAAGTATGAGCGAAATTGAATTTTGAGCTGTGTCCGCGATATCGATGGTCCTTAGTGACATTCACTCTTAAGTCTCTAACACCTCTCAAAGAAACTAGTCGTGTTTCTTCTCGTACCTTGTGTCTAAAGCGCCATTTAGCGCTCGAGGCGAAAAATGGACCTTGGTGGACAAGACGAGCCGGCGGAAAAGTCTGGAATCACTTCGGATCAGAAAAGGGGCAGCGTTGTGGGTTGTTAGCCATTTCCCATCCCGTGCCGTGGTCGAAATGTCCGATATCCGAAGTGCTTCCAGACTTATAGTATTCGTTCTAATTTTCGGGCGGGAAGTTCCATTTCGGTTTTGCCGTAGGGTTTCCTGACATGCTTTGCGACAGTGGCAGATGGGTCCGCTGTGCGTGGTCGGGCACTTGAAATACAGCTTTGGGCAGCTCGAGGTGAGTTCTTGCTGGCCGGCCGAAAGATGTTTCGCATTTGGAGTCTTTAATGCAACATTAAAATCGATCTAAAAGGATTTTCATTTTGTTGCGTATCTACCTTTAAATAATAAAACTTAGTCTTAATAGAGCATGTGTTCCTTGATGGTCTCGTGGGTTGGGTCCGGGATTTGCACCCATTTTGCACTTCGATTCACGCTCAGCATCCTTTTTTTCGAACTGGACATTATGAAAGTGATTTCCTTTTTTTTGCGTTCGTCAAAAATCCTTACGTCTAATTAAAAACTATATATATCGAACCGTGTCAGTGTGAAAACATACGGAATTTCTCGAAAACGCGGAAAAAACAACAGAAAAAAATTCTGAACAATGTTTTGCGACTAATTCCTATGCAAATTTCTTACAGGTCTCTTGTGAGAACTTATGTCATGTGAAACAAATCAAGTCACATGAATACAATCACATGAATAAAATCATTTGTTATATAGCTGGAGTTTTAGTCAATACAACGCGCGCGTTGATTGGTTGATTCATCGTCACATGACATCTAACAAACAAACTGTTTCCCGCCAATTGTGCCGAGCGGGCAACATTTCCGAAAGCGGGCAACAATTTTGACGTCAGAGGGTAACATTGCACTGTTGCCCGCTAGCGCACGTGATCAGACCGTGACAAAAGGTGGCATGATTATGATGGATCGAGTGCTCGGCGCGTTTTTCAAATTGTCTTGTGTTTTTTTTGTTGCTATATAACAAATCACTTAATGACTGATCCCTCGGGAAACAAAATTCACTGTTTCCCTCGGGACCAGTCATTAAGTGTTTAATATTGGAATAATAAAATTGTCAGTGCGCAGTTTAAACATTCTACATCATTGTCATCTGAGGCTGACTCAGAGTTTGTGTCTGAACCAGACTCATCAAAAACACACCACTGGTTTTCAAAATCATCAACAAATAAAATCTTTTCACATCCTTGCTGTACACTTTTTTTGTCTTCAGCTAACTTAATTTTCTTTTGTGCACTGGCCCGAGAAAGCTTCATGGTATCAGTCTTCACATCTTCTTCTGAATTCTGGCATTTAGAAGGACTGGTTGGAGCAATTGCCAAACAAAGTGAACTTATATCGCTCTGTTGTTAATATTTTTGGTAATGAGTTTGACCTTGTTATCTCAGCATTGGCGAGTGTACTTGAAACAGTATCCTCGAGTGTTTGCAGTGATACAAACTGTCCCAAACGAGTCATTTTTTTAAAGTCATACGAAGTAATTCACCCTAGTGATGTACCTACAAACTCCCTAGCAAATAACTTTTAAAATCTTTCTGTTTCCTCCTGGTTACACGACTAGACACCTTCTCGTTGCCTTCGCCAAAACCGAGGAACATTGTGCCAAGGCATGAGAATACAGTCGTATAGGGTGTTTGTGAAAGGAATGCCACTCGTTGTACCCTTCAACGTTAGCATGCTAGTACGGAATGGACAACTTTCAGAAGCTAGCCAACTTCCTGATGACATACAGATAAAGGACGTGACTGTTGTTACTTCCTATAAGCTCTTTGGAGTTACTTATGGAAATGGAAGACACTTCAAGTCGGCCATGTGTCTTCCCGGAAATGTCACATCGAAGTCTGGATGGTATGAATATGACGGGTTGTGGGAATATCAGCAAAGAGAGTCAGGGCTTCGATACACCAACACCAAGCCAGCCACACTGTGTGGTTACAGCATGTCCTATGCACTGTACGTACGCCAGTAGTTCTTAAAGGTATGTAAAGCTACCTCAAAAAAGGATTTGGGGACCGCTAAAGCGTGCGCGCCCAGAGCCTGACTTAATTAAAAAAAAATGTTTGCAGGAAGACGGAGACACAAAAAAAATTGTTTGCAGCAGGAGCCGCATACAAATAAAATGTTTGCATGAAAAAATTTTCCAAACCCCCCCCCCCCCCCCCCCCCCGTCAAAAAAAAATAATGGTCCATCCCTTACTCCGGTCCTACAACATCTCAATACAAGTAGCAGACTATAAAAGGAGAAATAACCTGAGAATGAGACAGTGATTTTGCCATCCCGAACAAAGAACCGATAAGATAAGGGCGCCCATACCACATTAGTCTGTTCCAGGCGTTCAGATAGTAATATATTCCCACTGGAGCCCCCACTCCCAAACACCCCAAGCTAGAATGAGTTATGGGAAGAAGCGAGCCCGGAGGCGAAAGGGAGCGGGAGCTCAAAAATGAAAGAACACGTCTAGTCATCGCTGCGGGGAGGAGGGAGGGGCGCCAAGCGGACGTCTGGCGGCCGTTAAAACGAAGAGAGGAATAAACCGGATAACGACGGCCTATTTATGCAAAACCACCTAATATATGCATAACACCACCCCCTACTGGCTCACGGATGCACGGGTGTAGAAACAATAGAATTCTAGCGGATTTGGGAGTGTTTGTGCGTGATGGCACCAGTGAGAATAGTCACACAGACTTGTGACACTCAGACAAGAAAATGAAAATTTCTGTAGTCACACAGGCTGAAAAACCGAGACTTGCAACCCAGATTTTGTCACGCAGACTGAAAATTGAAAGTTTTGTAGTCACACGGACTGAATAGTAGGCAGACACAGACTGAAAATTTAAAGTTTTGTAGTCACACAAACTAAATAATAGTCACACACAGACTGAAAACTTGCAAGTTTTGTAGTCACATAGACTAAATAGTCACACAGATTGAAAATTGAAAGTTTTGTAGTCACACAGACTGAATAATAGACACACAGACTGAAATTGAACGTTTTGTAGCCGCACAGACTGAATAATAGTCACACAGACTGAAAATGAAAAGTTTTGTAGTCACACAGACTGAAAAATAGTCACAGACTGAAAATTGAAAGTTTGTAGTCACACAGAGTGAATAATAGTCACACAGACTGAAAAATAATCACACAGACTGAAAATTGAAGGTTTTGTGGTCACACAGACCGAAAAATCGCCATACAGACCGATGATAAAAAGTTTTGTAATCACACGGACGGAAAAATGATCACGCCGAATGAGAAAGCCAAAACCAACTAACATAGACGCGGAGCGGAAAACATACCGCGCACGTGGCGACTAAGAGAACCATGAATTGTAAAATAAACTAACAAATTTAAACCCCGCACCAAAGGACACAAAAGCGGGAAGGGGAAACCGAACCACATCGGGGAAATACAAACAACTAGAGAAAAAACCAACCTCTGGAGCCACAACTGGTATAGCGTCGGTGGGAGCAGCGTCCGGAGCAACATTACGAGCAACAGGAGCAGGAAGAGCCGGGAACCGGTAGTGCTGGTTGTTCGGCCGCTGAAGCCGCCTGTAAAGGATTAACTTGAACTGCAGAGGCTGCAGCAGCAGCGCCCGCAACAGGGTTCTGAGTAACTTGCTCCGGCATAGAGACTAGAAATACGAAGGCGCAGCGATGACTAGAAAAAGAAATAAACGCCAAGCGGACGTCTGGCGGCCGTTAAAACGAAGAGAGGAATAAACCGGATAACGACGGCCTATTTATGCAAAACCACCTAATATATGCATAACACCACCCCCTACTGGCTCACGGATGCACGGGTGTAGAAACAATAGAATTCTAGCGGATTTGGGAGTGTTTGTGCGTGATGGCACCAGTGAGAATAGTGGGGAAAGCGCGAATAGTTGGGGAAGGCGCGAAGAAAAGCGAGAGAAAAATAGCGGGGAGATTGGGGAGAGGAAGCGAGGGAACGCCTGTAAACAAACTTAACAAAAGGTTGTTCTGGTATACCGGATTCCGGTATGCCCTCTGATTGGTCAATTATGACACTTTCTGTTGACACTCGAGCGCTGATGAGTAAGGCGATACAGCTATCATCGAGTCACGCTGAGATCGAAATCGTTGTAAAGAACGTACTCAAAGACTTCCCGAATATCGTATCTCTTCGCGAAGAACAGAAAGATTGCTTGAATAACCTTGTTCCCTCGTCGCCCCGCATTTGTTCGCTATTGCTTCGTTAATAAGGGCCACTCCAAGCATATTTTAGTCCTCACCAGAGCTTGCAAAAACGAGAGAACGTCGCGATTTCGCAGCGCTGTCAGTCGTCGGCGCACGCTTCGCTGAAGGAGTATGTCCTATCGGCGACCTTGTGTAGGTTTGCTAACATCAGATTTCTGTTCGCTTTTATCCAGTTTGTGGCCTAACGAGCGAGCAATGTCGGCCAACACCAAACTCTCCAATCCAGAATATCCAACAAAATCATTATTTTTAACTGCACTAAAGGGACACACGCGGAACTTTGGTTGATGAAAACTCCACATTTTTTTTAGTATCCTTGGGTTCAAGTTGTTTTAATGTAGTTAATGTTTATGCTCCAAATGCTATTTCCGCTCGTAAAGCTTTTTTCGCACAGATCTACCTCTATTTTTTATCACAAGTTCGAATTCTCGGCGGGGAATTTAATTGTATTGACAACGAGCTCGATCGACTCATTTTAAGGTCGGATTTTGGAGCTGATAAGAGATGTCTCGCTGCTTTAAAAACTGATTTCAACTTAACTGACATTTGGCGTAAATTGAATCCACGCGGGATTTCGTTTACTTGGGCAAACAATGCCTATTCTCAAGCCTCGCGCTTAGACCGCTTTTTTATCTCTCGTGCTTTAGTAGCGCGTGTTCGTTTAAATGAAGTTTCCCCGTGCGGCTTTTCAGATCATGACTTTGTCTTTTTGAATTTTGCTTTTGACAATCTCACCTCAAATCGGAGCAGTACTTAAAAGTTTATTTCTAATCTTGTATCCGATCCCGAGTTCATGCGAATGGTGACTTCCGTTATCACGTCGCATAAACTCGAGATTGACAACTTCGCTTCTCTAGGGATTTGGTGGGATGACAAGAAAGGTGTGATTCGCCTGACATGCATTAATTATTGTATCCAAAAGCGTAAACAAACTAACCTTGAGCGGACTTCACTGACCAAACGCCTAATTCTCGCTAAGCAGGTCGTTCATTCTGGGAATGTCGACGCGGCATCTCGCGTGCGCGATTTGGAAAGCGCTCTTTCTTCTTTGATTTCTAAAGAATCAGAGGGAGCAAAAATTCGCTCACTTGCGCAGTGGTTTGAAGAGGGTGAAAAGCCCACCCGTTATTTTTTTCGCTTAGAACAGCAACGAGCGGCGAGTAATTCTCTCGAATGTCTTCTAGATGGCAACGGAGTTGAACAATCCTCGCCGGCTGATCTAGAAGCCATTTTAGTTGATTTTTATACGTCTTTGTTCACTAAAGACGTTCTTGATTTGCAAATCCAAACTGAATTAATCGATGATCTGGAGTTTTTTTTCCTTGAGCGATTCTAAGCGCGCCTCATGTGAAGGTTTGTTCACAGCTAATAAACTTCTAGATTCTCTCAAGAGTCTTCGAACAGGCAAATCACCCGGGCCGGACGGCCTCACGCCCGAATTTTATCTAGCATTGTGGGATATTTTGGGGGATTCCTTGTTATATGTTCTGAATGAGTGCTCTCTCAATGGCTTGCTCTCGGAGAGCCAGCGCGAGGGCCTCATTCGATTAACTTACAAGAAAGATGATAAGCGCTTGCCCAAAAACTGGCGCCCCATATCCCTTTTAAATACAGATTATAAGCTTGCGTCTAAAATTATTACCAATCGTCTGAAACGCGTCCTCAGCTCGGTAGTTCACCAGGACCAGACGTGTGGTGTTCCTGACCGTTCTATTTTCTCAAATTTACAACTTGTCCGTGATGTTCTTGAAATGATTAACAAGTCAAATGAACCTGGCATCCTGGTCACGCTTGATCAGGAAAAAGCTTTCGATAGAGTAGATCACGAGTTCTTAATGCGAGTTCTGGCTAAATTGGGTTTCGGTCCTACCTTTTGTCATTGGATCAGCATTTTCTATAATAATATTTTTTCGCGCATCATTGTTAATGATCGTCTTTCTTGTCCCGTTTTTCTAGGGCGAAGGGTGCGACAGGGTTGCCCTCTCTCACCCCTCCTCCACGTTTTAATTTCCGAAGTCCTGTCCACCCAGGTACGCAAATGTAGTGAGATTAAAGGCTTCCTGCTTCCTGGAGCTGGAGGCCTTCAATTCAAAATTTCCCAATATGCAGATGACTCAACCAATTTCCTTAAGTCAGAAAGATCTCTTTGCTATCTTTTGCAAATTGTCGATAGGTATGAACTAGGATCGGGTGCTAAGCTTAATATTTCCAAGTCCGAGGCCATGTGGCTTGGAAGTTGGAGAGCCAATGGTGCTTCGCCTTTTGGTCTGAAATGGGTCACCAAAATGAGAATTCTTGGTGTATTTGGTGGTCTTGTTTCTGTCGACAATGAGAATTGGCGTGACAAGTTGGATAAATTGTACACCATTGTCAACCTTTGGAGTCGAAGAGATCTGTCTTTTGTGAGTAGAGCCATGATCCTGAACGTTCTTGGTGCCAGCCACTTCTGGCACGTAGCTAAGATTTTGTCCCCCCCCCCCCTAGCTTGGGTCGCCGACAGATTTAATTCTATTACTTGGCCATTCCTGTAGAAAGGAAAAATGGAGTGCGTGAGCCCGCCAGCTTACGCATTTCCTGTCTCCAATCGCTTCCATGATGACTTTGGGAGTGAGAAATGGCACTTCGTTGCAGGGTATTTTTTAGGTAGTAGGCTTTATAGATTTGACAATCGCTTTAATTTCTCTTCTGGTTTTGGTCCGACATCTTTTGAGCCTTCCCGCTTTCATAAGAAAATTCTGTTATTAGTTTCAAGTTTACACGAGAAACACGGCTCGCGACCCGATGATTTTTCCTGTAAACGCATTTATGGTCTTTTGGTTTCCCTCCCTTGCGTTGCGCCGAAATCCGCTGGTTTTTGGGAGTCTGACCTCGGTCGCCCAATTAACTGGTGGAAATCGGTGTGGCGCAAGTCCCGCTTCAAAGGCAACCAAGAACAAGAAAAATGATCTTCTTTGGCAGTTAATACACCGCGTCGTCAGCGAACGCCATAATCTGAAGAAATGGGGGGTACATCCAGATGGACAAGTGCGCGGTGTGCTCACAAGTCGAGACCATCGAGCACTGTTTCCTGGAATGCCCCCGCGCCTCTGAAGTTTGGAACTATTTCGCGCTTGTTTTAACTTGCCTGTCAGCTCGTGCCTTCTCTGCTTCCCCTCCTGACGTTTTCTACCCCTTATCGAATGAGACCTTCCCTGCACTTTATCGTTATTTAATTGCCACGATTATTTTTTGCATTTGGAACGCTCGGAACCAAACTACCTTTCGGAACTCCTGTTTATCTCCACCAAATATGATGAACTCAATTATTCGTGGTTTCCTTTCGCATTCAGTGTGACAAACTAGACAGAGTACGGTACTTCTGGTCGCGTGATGATATAATCTGCTCAATGGATGCCAATGACCAATTAACTATACACTTGTAAATATGTATATATCACCTGTCACTTATTTTTCGCCTAATTACGCTTTGTTTTCTGCTTTGCTCCTGTATATCTAATTTTCGCGCGTTTTTCGCCTTTCTTTTAGTTTTGCATTCCAATGAACATTTATATTAATTAATTTAGCATTGTGGATGAACATTATTATTTTAATTTCTTGATTACTTGCTACTGTGAATAAAGGTTGTGTCACGCTC
The DNA here is from genome assembly GCA_022457155.1 of Cladopsammia gracilis. Lineage (NCBI taxonomy): Eukaryota > Metazoa > Cnidaria > Anthozoa > Scleractinia > Dendrophylliidae > Cladopsammia > Cladopsammia gracilis. The sequence continues at coordinate 570,202 of JAJGOT010000382.1, forward strand.
TTTGTGCGCGGGTCGACCCGGCCTACCACATGGGCCGACAGGCCTATGTGGTTTTAGCGACAGGTCCTCGCCACAATGTCGTTAGTAATTAGCCTCATTATATCAAATGAACTATCTATAATGAACACTTTATCTTAATTGCCTTGATTAATTTAATTACTCGCTATACTTAATCTATTACGCCTTTCCTTATGCTGCTTAATTTTTGCACTGTGCATGCGTACTTCAATGTCTTGTATTTTGTTACCATATAGCTTAGCCTTATAAGCAGATTGTAATAGTGCTTCTGAACTTATCAATAAACACACTCCTCTTTTGGGGTTTTTATATTAAAAAAAAAACACTGGCGGGGCCCGCCTTGACTGGATGGGACCCCTGATATTGTTGAATAAATCATGAGATCCACCATTTTGAATATATTACTCAGTTTCGCTATTTTGAATAAACAATTAGATCCACTATTTTGAATATTTTACTCAATTCCGCCATTTTGAATAAACAATTAGATCCACCATTTTGAATATTTTACTCAATTCCGCCATTTGGAATAAACAATGAGATCCGCCATTTTGAATTAGGGTTATTAGGACATGCGCAGTGGCAATTCTTAGGGTTAATATGCTAATAGGGTTAAGGTTATTAGGACATGCGCAGTTGTAATTCTTAGGGTTAATATGCTAATAGGGTTAGGGTTATTAGGACATGCGTAGCTGTAATTCTTAGGGTTGATATGTTAATGCCTTTGGGTTAGGACAATAGATCTAGGGTTAGGATAATAGATCTAGGGTTAAGACAATAGAATATATTGTTCTCTAAACAATAGCCAATTGTTCTCGAGAACAATAGATTTTTTGTTTCCATTGTTCAAGGTGCGAAAAGTGGTAGCAGAGTAGCCGAAACCACTACTATCATGGATTATCTGGGCAAAATGGTGGGAAATTCAAAGATTTGTATTGGAATTCAAAGCCAGCTAATTCTTCCTGAATTCATATATTTAACACATTCTCTTCGAAAAGTGTAACTTACGAATTCAAAGAAACAATACTCTAAATCAGGGGTGCAAAGAAGACCGTGATCAGTTCTTTCCATATACATTTTCTGTAACTCGACAGTATGAAAATTATAGAAAATGTATGGGAAAATTGAGGTTTTATAAAAACTGATCTTGGACTATTATGCACTCCAGATTCAGCTTATTATGTCTTTGTGTCATAACTCTCTATCGTATCCTTGAAGTGCGTGTAGCGTCTCAAAGGAAAGCTTTCAAAGGTCTTGATAGCGTAGTCGCGGATGGAACGACAGCTATTAAAACACTTGAGAGTGGTCGAGGAGCTCCAAAAGGCTGGCGCAAGTCCAGAATGGGGTGATAACATCAAGGAGACGCTTAATCAAGCCAAGAGCTATCTGAAAACACACTATAAAGTTCACTGCAAAGAAGAGTCTAGTCCATGTGCGGATCATTGTAGGGTGTTTTCCCTTAGCGATCCTAACGACGAAGCGTTTAAACAGGAATGTGAGCACCTACACAGTCTACAGTGTGACATGTGCGAAAACCTGAAATTATTCTTAGAAGAAATTGAAGTATCCTTAAGGAATGAGAGCCAAACAAATTCGCTTTTACAGCCATGAACAGAAAGAAGACATTTTGTACGACTTCTTGCAAGCAAAAAAGCCGATATATTTGATTGGAAAGCCCATATTTTGCGTTCGAAAAATCAAGATCTAGCCAAACAAGATGTCTTGAAATCACTCGATGAAACATCAACGCTGATAACAATGGACTGGGCAATGAAGTTTCAGTACCAAAAATATAGAGAGAAACAGTCCGAATGGTTTGGTAAGAGGGGATTGAGCTGGCATGTAAGCAGTAGTGTTGTTTTCAAAACAGGACAAGAAGAACCCGTGGTAGTAACGTTTGCCCTCTTGTTTGATTCTTGTATTCAAGACTGGTTTGCTGTTGGCTCTATCGTAGAAAATCTCTTTCCCACGCTCAAGACAGAAAATTCTTCCCTCTGTTTAGTCTACATAACATCTGACGAGGCGGGGTGTTACAACAACAACTCGCTGATGGCAATTATTGACGAAATTAGTCAAAGAACGGAAGTCGTTGTAGAAAGGTATGACTTCAGAGCCACAGTATGGAAAGGACATTTGTGACCGTATCATCTGTCCCATGAGGCAAGCAGCGCGACGATACTGCATGCGACGAGGGAAATGACATTCAATCAGCGCGAGACATGAGAGAAGTACTTCTTAAGAGACCTGTTCAAAGTGTAACTACTTCTGTGTGCGAGGTGAAGCAGAAGACAATTGATGTGACAAAAATCCCCAACTTCAGCGCCTACCAAAACTTTGAGCTTGAGCCTCAGGGAATCCGTGTCCGCATAGCCTATTCTGTGGGACAGGGCAACACTGTAAATTATAGTGACATAGTACGATGGTAATCAAGGACGATCAGAATTTTTTTTGTGTTTCTTTAAAGATAAATTTGAAAAGCAAACGATTAACCCAGTCGCAGACTTCTGCATTGTTTCCATGTCCACAGGAAGGCTTCAACTTTAGCTTTGAAACATTTGACTCCCTACAACGTCATCTTGATTGTGGTCAACATAAAAACAAACCAAGCCAAGAATCGGTCTATGACCAGTTACGACGTGACTGGGCGGCAAGGTTTTCCACTCTAGTTCACGAAAACCGTCCGAGGCCGAAATCAGACATTTCCTCAATGGCCACTCCCAGGTCTTCCCTTCCAATTGGTTAGGCACTCCAAAAGCCAAGAGGAGGTGGAACGAAGTACTCTTCCCAAGTGAAGGATTATTTGAAAGCAAGATTTGATGCTGGCGAAGAATCGGGATGTGAAGCTAATGCTCAGAAAGTTGCTATCGACATGAGAAATACCCGGAAGAAAGATAACAAACGATTATTCTCGACAGATATGGGTGGCTGCCAAGAAACCAGGTCCAGTCCTACGTTTCAAGACTATCCGTGCTGAAGGGAAAGCAAACCAACACGTCTTCTTCCCGTCAAGCAACTATAGATGACTTGGAAGACGCGGTGCACGCAACCTCGTTCCCAGGACCTCTACCCTGGCTTGGGGGCGGGGCGGGAAAACGCCCTGGGATCGGCTGGTCACATGATCTCAGAACACCCAAATATCTTAGGTGTACTAAATTAACATATGTTTAACGAAACTTTCAAGATGGCGGTCTCTGCGAGTAAACCAAAGTTTTTGTCAGTGCTTCGTCGAGTCGAATTTTCTTTAAATAACGGTAATTTTCCATCTTTGAATTTAAAACCTCTTGGAGTGAAGTGTTTCGAATATATGCTGGAAGGTCAGGATGTTATTGGAGTACTACCTACTGGATTTGGCAAGTCAATGCTCTTTCACCTTCTACCTCATTTCATTCCTGTGAAGACCACCAAGAACATAGCTATTGTGGTATGTCCATTATATTCCATCATTGAAGATCAGCTGAAAGTCTTAAAAGCTCGGAGGATAACCGCTGATGTCTTACAGCTTGCTGTAAACGAGAAGGAACCGACCGAGAACTTGTTCGGAAATGAACAAGAATCAAGCGAGCACGTGGTCCCGGATTCAACGAAGTTTCCTCGAGATGTGGTTAATGGCAACACTTCAATTGTATTCGCCCATCCAGAGGCTCTGTTAAGTAAGGAGGGTCGAGAGCTGATGGGAAGCAAAGTCTTCCAGGACAATGTTGTTGCCTGCATTGTTGATGAAGCTCACTGTGTTGAATTATGGTAAGTAAATATTGATTCCTTGTTTATTCATGTCATGTTTGTTACAGACTCAGCTTATATCTGGGAAGTCTAAATCTCGGTTACGGCAACGACATGTATTACAATTCGGCAGAAATCTGCTCTATTCTCTATCTGTTTATATACAACTACATGTATATATATACAACTGAACCATAATAGCAAGATACTATACATAAACATGCTTTCTTTGCTTGCTCACAACAAAAATTTGTGAAAATTTATCACTGCAATATCCCTTATGCATGATGAAATCAGACAAACGAATTTCACCACCAAGCCTCGTTTTTAAAATGCAAATTGCAAATTTTATCGTGGACAAATTTCCTAGGCAGCAAAGATCTAAAGAATTCTTTCGTGAAAACAACAAGAAGGTATCTGAGGTTTGACAAAATTTCTTGCAAATGAGGCTTAATGGTGAATTTTGAGCGTGTGAGGTAATATGCATAAGCCCTATTGTGTTGAACTTTGCAGCTCAGGGTTTCTTTTTCTCTTTCAGGGGTAAAGATTTTAGAAAAGACTTCAAAGACCTGTCAGTGTTGAAGGCATTCTTTCCCAGTGTATCCACCATGGCTCTGACAGCAACAGCACCACCTCATTTATTGAGAGACTTGAAACAAAGTCTGCGATTGAAAAATGACTGAAAATTGTAGCACGAAACCCTAACCGAGTGAACATATATCTGGACAAGAAAGTGCGTCTGAGTAGTCACCATGGGAATGAAAGTTACGACAGAATCCAACGAACTGGCAATTCAAAGAGAAAACCACCCAATGACAATCATTTATTTAAAGCTGAAATACTGTGGATATGCGTATGGCTTATTTGAAAGGATACTGAAAGACAAACAGTATGTTGGAGAAACATTAGAACCCACTTCAAGACAGTTTGCACAGTTTCATGCCCCCCAAACTAGTCGCATGAAGAGAAACATAATATCAGAAATAAAGAAAGAACAATCAAGGGTGAGGGTGCTATTTGCAACATCAGCACTTGGCATGGGGGTTGATGCTCCTTATGTAACCAACATCATTCACATAACTCCACCGAGTAGCCTGGAAGGTTACATGCAAGAAATTGGTCGTGCTGGCCGTATAGGACTTTCATCATGTGCTACCCTTTATTACAATAACTCTGACATTGGAAATAATAAAAAACATGTCGAAGAATCAATGAAATCATATTGCAGATCAGATGACACCTGTCAAATGAAACTCCTTCTGGATTACTTTGGATCCTCCAGTGTTCAACAAGAGAACGGTTGCTGCATATGCGATGGCAAGTTAAATACAACTGAAGAGGATCTCCCCCAAGCTATTAGAAGCAAGGTCAAGATTTCTAACTAACAATAACCGTGCTATCCTTGAAAGGTTAATCAGGAGTGCAATTTCTGACCATGAGTCGCAAGCAACATCAGAGGAGGGTTCAATGCTATTTGACATTTCTGTGGATAAGAATCTGGTTGCAAAGGTTACGGAGGGAGTGGAATTTATTGCATCACAAGCAGACTTATTGAAATCATTTGGCATATGGGATGAAACCTGCTCTTCTGTAATCTTTTCGCTTATATCTGAGCACACTGCTCTGTGTACAACTGAAATGGACTCCGATGATGATTAGAACATCAACATAAATTGTAAATACTGTCAAATACTGATCGTGATTTATTCTCTTAAAACACACTGTTGATTCAATAATATTTAATTATTTCTGTTGTTACCATAACACCGATCACTGAATTCTGATGATGATCAGAACATCATCCTGAATTGTAAATACTGTGAACTGCTGTACATATATCTGGATTTACTCTCTTAATACACACTATTGATATTTAATTATTTCTGTTTTTACCACGACACTGACCAGTATCTGAGCTCAGTACTATTGAACTCTGATGATGATCAGAACATCATCATAAATTGTAAATACTGTGAACTTCTGTAGAAATATCTTGATTTACTCTCTTAATACACACTATTGATACTTAATTAACTGCTTTAGCTCTTCTTAGTAGGTGGTTTCAGTGATTTAAAAGCGATAAAAATATACAAAGTTCTAAATTTATGTTTTTTTTTCTAACAGTACAGAGTCGATCAGAGAAAAAAATATAGACCTGAAATTGTAGCATGCAAAGGGATGGACAATTTTATATTTGTCGGCGGGGAGGGAGGGGGGGGGGGGGGTGGGGGGGAGGATGGGTGGGTAGTGGGCGGTGTTGGGCAATTTTTCTGATAATAATTTTTTTCCATCTTGATGTGGTACAAGAATTTTTTTCGGGATTGTTCTATACCCCTTTTTCTTTGGCTTTCTGTGCATTACTTTTTTTGGTTTACTTTTGCTGTGCAGGAATTTTTTTTTTTTTGGTAATTGCCCAAACCCCCCCCCCCCCCCCCCCCGCCCTTAACAATAAAATAGTCCGTCCCTAAGGAGCGCTTGAAGCGGGCTGAGCGGGCTGTGGAATGAAAGTGTGTGGACTGGACTGTGCATATTAATACATTCTAGGTTGTATATTGTGGAATGCTAATATAAAACTGTAAAATGATAAGCGGGTGGAAACTGAGACCAAACGAGCCAGTTTCGAAGCCCATCGGGCTCCTTGTTATTTCTGTTGTTACCATGACACTGATCAGTATCTGTGCTCAGTATTATATGTAGAACTGAAATGAACTCTGATGATGATCAGAACATCATCATAAATTGTAAATACTGTGAACTTCTGTAGAAATATCTTGATTTACTCTCTTAATACACACTATTGATATTTAATTATTTCTGTTGTTACCATGATACTGATCAGTATCTGTGCTCAGTACTATATGTAGAACTGAAATGAACTCTGATGATGATCAGAACATCATAAATAATATTGTAAATACGGTAAAATTTGAATTATGTCTTTGTCACTTATATCTGTGTAGAACTGAATAGAACTCTGATGTTCATTACAACATCAAAATATCTTAAATTGTAAACACTGTGAACATTGATTGACTCTCCTAAAATACACTATTGATTAACTAGGCCTCAGTGACCTTCATTTAAGTGTATTTCTAAGTTGATAATTTTTCCAAGTGTTTGGCTAACCACTGATGAAAGTCAACAATATTTAAATACCTTAGAGGAGTCCTTTTAATGTCAGGGAAGCTGTCATGAAATCTTGCTGACATATGATTGAAAGGATTCAAGCATAATAAGTCAGACACCATTTCTTTCTCATCTTTAAGTGAGTCACGTGTTGTATGTTGCACAGATGTCTGGTGTATCCCTACAGAAGAGTCAAATTCCTCTCCAATCTGATGGATGCCAGTGGCTGCTTTGCAGACTTTGCTAATAGAGTTCAGGGTTTTGTTTGGCCCCTGCCTCTGGACAATGCTTTTACTGCAGCGGTTTGAAATTTCTTGGGCCAGGTCGTCTTCAATATTTCTTCCAGCACCACCCCTCCAATTTACCAAAAAATCCCCATTTGAACTGTTCAGCCAGGCGTGGAGTTAACAGGCACTCAATTTGGGCTATACTCACAAACATTTCAATGGCATATTTGCTGTAAGCCCCCATTGACTTGAAAACTGACAGCAAGAGTTTATGGTTGATGAGGTTTCTGCTGCCATCTCCCTCAACTGCAGTGTCCTTCATTTGCATGACAGGAGTAGCCAAGAAAATAAAACAAAGGGCATAATTCTTGACAAAATCATCATCATTGCAGCAGTCATTGACATCTACTTTCTGTAAAAGGAACTTGTCAATGAACTTGCCAAAAGCATCATCAAAGTACTTCTTGTTGTTTTCCAAGGTCTCGCGTGTAATGTTTTCTGGGAATTTATGCAATGAGGGCCTCTCCTCAAGGTCTGACATCCCAAAAAAGTTCAGGGCAGCAGTTACTATGTAAGCTTTCCCCACACTGAGTAACAACTCTTCACTTCCTTCATAGGAGTCAAGAACTTTGGAAGGGGTAGCATTCCTTCTATTGTATTTCTTCCTGAAGTACTTTAAGGCGCCAACTTGATTGACAGACTCTGCTTTGTGAAGAAATGAGTACCAATACTGCAAAAGGGATGCTTTGGTATGCCACATCACCGGATTAAAGGGCGAGCAATGTTCAAAGCAATCAGCTGCTGTGTGTGAACCAGACAGCAAATCTTTGGCACCAGCAAACCTCACACGAGTTAGCTGATCACCTGCAAATGCAATCTTCATGTCCTTCATTGGGTCATCCTGGGTGTCTTGCTGGTGTGCATTTGTCTGTCCAGGTGATGCAGGTCCTTTAGGAATTGGTGGATTATCTGTGTGTGGCATTTCATTTAGCAGCCCTGCTTGAACATAGATTTCAGCAATCCACTTTTCATACGTTCTTAAAATGTTTACGCAGTCATCATACTTTGCTTCATTTGCATTGATGATTGGCAATCTTACTATGGTGGATTTCTCTGGCATTTGTTGGCTGTACTCATGAGAAATGTGGTCAGGTATAATAGCTTTCAAGAACTTAAATTTCGCAAAGAACTCAAGAACAAGTCGCTCAACAATGATTTTGGCACATTCTGCATACCTTTTCCATTCAGGTACATTTAAAGAGAAATTATGTCGAGGGAAATCTTTTATGTTCCCTTTGGGGCTGTCATTGGGCAAGTGATTGAAGTTGATTCTGTTTTCGATCAGGTTACTGGCAAACAAGTGCAGATCATCATTCTGGATGTCCTTTCTCATATGTCCCTTCAAAATTTTCAGATCCCAGTTGTCACCAGTGCCTCGGAACACACTTCCTTCCTTTACTCTCTGCACCACTACATCTGAAAAGTGACCTCCTAAGAGCTTAAGCAGGGTATCCCTTCTCCTAGTGGACAGGCACACACCAAGTTTATTCAGTCGTTCTTGAAGCTAATACAAGGGGAGCAGAAATAAAAGTAACAAATTCGGCATACATGCAATAAAGGTCTCTTATTTTCAATTCATTGCATAGATTGCTTATTATTACTATCAGGACAGGAGTGTTGTACTGGAAAATACAGCACCATAAAAGCCATAATGAAACTGAATCCAGGACCTAAGTGCCACATTGTGAAGTTCCAGAAAATGTCCATGCCCACCTCAAGGAAGGTTAATGGGAATTCCAAGGGGGAGGGGGGTTTTAAAAGCAGAATCTTTTGAAAGAAAGTATGAAACTAAAATGGAATTTCTGGCGGGGTGCGGGGGCCTCAATCTAAAAAAAAACCTTCCGTGGGAGGGGTGTGGGTATTTTCTGGAACAGCACATTATCCTTATCCCCACCAGTGAGGATATTTGACTTTCAAGGTTGTTTTTTGCTAACAGTTAGTTTGTCTTTATATGAAAAGACAACTGATTAAATGGTGAATCAGAAACAATATTTTTTCTCACTCACTGCACTCATTTGTAAAATTGCTGTACCACTCAAAAATAAAATTCATATCTTCACACTGATGTGCAAATATCCTATCATGTTTTTCAATGGATTCTTCAAATAGAATGTCCATCACGGCCTTACTGATGACACCAAACTACCAAACAATAACAAAAGTTCTGTCAAGCATTGTTTGAAATGTTTGAATTCAATGTATAAATTAATGACACTGCTGCAGTTGGAGAAAGGGACATAATATAGGAAAACAATAAAATGTGTTAGACATCATCAGCTTATATTATATTACTGACCTTTTTGGTACATCCACCTTCAATAATGAGAACTGTATTCACACGTTTCACCAGGTTGAGTTCATGCCATCTCTCGTTCATAAGGTTCGAGTACAAAAGACTGTACTTTACTTGAAGCTTAAGCTTGGTTTCTGCGATGGAGTTCTCCTTGCCAGACACTGCGTTCATAAGCTCGACAAGAAAAGGGAGGTTCGTCTTCAACTCAAGCCAAACTTTGTTGAAATCAAAGTCTTTCATGCTATCATAATCATTTCCATATAAAACGGAACCTTGTGAACGCTTGCACAGCTTTGCACACGATGTTTTCAATTCCTCTCTAATGGTTTTCTTCAACTCTTCGACAACACCTGGACCATGATCTTTTAAGATAACCGCCAATACCGTTGCATCCTTATGGCTGACAGCTTGTACAATCATTTTCTGCTGCTTTTCAGTCAATAACGACTGACCTTCAAATAATGATGTACAGTCATTGTCTCCGGTTGATTTAGGCCTTAGAACAGTTGCAGCGCCAGCTTGCCGAGTTGGAAATGAAGATTGCTCTACAGAACGTGATGTTCGAGTCGACGGCTGATCCACAGAGGTGATTGTGCAATCATGTCCTTTTGATTCAGACATTGCCACCACGCTCACGCCGGTAGCATCTTGCAGTGTCGAGAAAGACGAATGTCCTGCAGACCTCGAAGTATTTCGCCTCGGCTGATCCGCAGAAGGGGTTGAGCAGCTGTCTTCTGCTGATCTAGGCATTAAAACTGACACAGCTTGTGGAGTTGAGAAGGAACCTGCTTTCTTGTTGGCGTGATTGGCTTTGACGGCTCCTCCACGTGCATAGAACTTTCGGATGATTGTTTTAATGTTTAGGTTAAAAGGTTTAATTAATATGTATGTATGGAATTTCCGTAATAGATATTCTATATCAGTTAGATCAGCATTTTAGCTAACGCCACATGTCAGTAGTTCATTTTTGTGACTCCTTGTTAGTGAAAGCAGACCTCGTGCTACAATCCTTTATTCAGCACCAATCCTTCATCCCTCATTTTAATCTCCTCGTCATGGCCAGCAAATTCGACAAAGAGGATTACATGTTCGACGTAGAGAATTTGTCAGCATATATGGCATCTATGGACGCCGACGACACCGAGCCCAGCGCCCGTCCTAAAAAATCTAAACGTCTAGCTGCGAAAGCCGCGGAAAAATCCGCCAAGTTGCAACAACCACCCGCATCCTCCGCAGACTCACTCCTGGAACTTGAACGTCTTAAAAACCAGAACCTGCGAATGGAACTAGAGATTACCAAGACCCAACTGGAACTAGCAAAAATGAAGAATGGTCAAGTGCAACAACAGACCCCCACTAAGACTTCACCTACTTCAGGACAACCGCGCCTGTTGCATGCCGCCCTCACATCCACTCCTGAAAGCACCCGAGCTTCGGGCATCCCGACCTTGGAACAACTCCGGGAGAAGAAAAAGCCTGGGACAACCCTCCCGAACAACTTTGTGTTCTCGTCAAAAGGTACGATCAATTATGAATCTTTAGATCTCCCAGATTTTGTAAATGGTTTCTTAGAATTCTTAAAACATCAATCAGACGCATGCAAACCCGGGCTAATGAAGCACCTTCAACTACTAATGGCACGTGCATCCACTTACACCTGGCCTAGTGTACGCAGTTTTCACCTGTCCATTGCTACAGCAATTGATCAAGGCAGACTTTCGTGGTCTGATTGTGATACCATCCGTGAGAGAGCACAAACATTTTTCACGCATCAGGACCTACGCACGCAATCACGCACGTCGGGTACACAGCCAAATCAAAGCACACAGCAGTCACCAACACAACGACCCAGTAGCCGCGAAAGGAAAGAAAAGTATTGCCGCGATTGGAATTACAAGGCAAAATGTGATTGCCAAACTACCAGCGCAAGCTATTCTAGCAACCACCGGTGTCGCGTGTGTGATACAACAGATCACCCCATGTTGCATTGCCCCAAGCGGAAATTCCCTATTCCGAGCACGCAGACCAGCCCGGATTCGACTAGGGAATGACAAACATTACAAGTCGCTCTCGCGGATTCCGTGCGAGCTGCTACCCTGTACAATTTTCAGGGAGCAAAACAAACTCTGACGACAGTGTTTAATCTTGAACGCTGGAATTATTATCTTAAAGACTATAATGACCTTATTGTTACTACTTTCTTGCAATATGGCTGGCCGATCAATCACTCAGCGGATCAGCTTCCACGCTCCACGCTTCAAAATCATCCCTCTGCTTGCCAGCATCCCACGCTACTTCGTGACTACATCGCTAAAGAACTCCAATACAAAGCTGTCATAGGACCCTTCCACTGCAATCCTTTTAGTACAGACTGTGTCATTTCACCCCTGCAAAGCGTCACGAAACGTGACTCGAGTATGCCGCGCGTGGTCCACGATCTCAGTTTTCCCTCCGGTCAGTCTGTTAACGATGGCATCGCCCGTGATGAATATCTAACCCAACCTTTCCAACTTCGTTTACCGGGCGTCGACAAATTGGTTGAATTCATTAACAGCAAAGGACCCGGCTGCCTCGTCTTCAAAAAAGATCTAAAACGCGCTTACAGGCAAATTCCCGTTGACCCGCACGATTACCATCTACTTGGAATGTGTATAGATGGACAGTTCTATTTCCATACCGTCATGCCGTTTGGTTTACGTTCGGCCACTCTAGCTTGCCAGCGGACAACCAAAGCGGTCACTTATATTCTTAACGAGGAAGGCATTTTAGTCGATCTCTACATTGACGATTTTTATGGGGCAGAAACTCCAGATCGCGCCGAGCAGTCTTTCGATCGCATGACAAAATTATTCGAAGAACTCGGATTGCAATCATCACCTGACAAAGATACTCCGCCTGCACATGAAATGACCTGTTTAGGAGTTTGTGTAAACACCCTAACAATGACATTAACTGTTCCAGATTTTCGTCTGCATGAACTCCAAGATCTACTAAGTTCGTGGCTAAACAAGACCCACTTTTCTAAACGAGAATTACAGCAACTATTAGGAAAGTTAGCTTTCGTGACTGCGTGTGTTCGGCCCGGACGTGCTTTTAGCTTGTGGAGTTGAGAAGGAACCTGCTTTCTTGTTGGCGTGATTGGCTTTGACGGCTCCTCCACGTGCATAGAACTTTCGGATGACATATTCGATGATAAACGCTTCGACGGTTGAAGCGAAGAAGGTGAAAGCTGAACGCATCGCTTTACAGCATATTCTGAGCTTTGATCGGACGGCGTATTCTCTATGGATTGGGCTCTCTGAATAAACTGTTCCATCTTGTTTACGAATGAAACACAACCCCTACATAACACCTTTGACCTCATATCATCCTCCGAAATTTTTATGCCATAGGTTTTATAGACTTTGGCACACAGATCTTTTGTTGAACCAGCTTTGCTAAATATTCGTTAATAGATAATTACTGAGGCTCGCAGCATTATTAGGTATATTGCAGGCAGCTGAGGGCGCAGCCCGAAGCTGCCTGCAATATACCTAATAATACTGTGAGCCGAAGTAATTATCTATTATAATTACTGTTTCTCATCAAAACCCATTGTTTTCTTTCTGCATTGTATTTTCGATTTTAGCCACCCCTTTGGCTTTTTTTTTTTATTTTGAATACAGTTATAAACAATGAAATTAGCACTTATTGTTGCTACGTTTACAGTGTGGTGGCCATTACGTAACCCCCAAATCCTCAGTTGTTGTGAAGATTATTTAGCTAATGACAATTTATCCTCACAAAATCGTATTGTTCTCCCTATACATTATATCCTCGATTTTAGCCGCCCCTTTGGCTGTTACATTGATTTTGAATACAACTATAACAATGAAATTAGCACTTCTTGTGACTACGTACACTATACAGTGCGGTGGCGATTACATAACCCTCAATTCCTCAGTTGTTGTGAGGATTATGTAACTACGATCATGTGTGAACATTAGTATTGAATTTATTTGTTGTTGACGAGAATGTTCACAAAAATTTGCATACTTTGTAACCCAGAGTACTCAGTCATTTTATTCAGTACCTAGCTCACTTCTTGGAAGCATGGAGGATTCATCGGAAGACGAATCAGCGATTTTTATCACGCAGAGTTCGCATCGGGGAGTGAATTTTTGCAGTACACCGAGGATATAAGTAAGACTAATAATGGGGGATTGGGCCATTTGCGTATCAAAAGGAAAGTTGTTTGGGCATATAAGAATTTGACTAATGTAGATCGTTGCCCGGTTGAACTGTATAAGAAATATATGTCTCATGTCCCAATGGAAGTCAGCGATAACGTGTTTTATTTGCGAGCTTTGCATAAGCCAAAAGGGGACATCTGGTATTACAAAAAAGGAACGGGGAGAGAAACTTTGGGGAATGTGGTAAAGAAAATTATGAAAAAAGGGGGGTTCGATGGACACTATACTAATCATTCCCTTCGGCGTAGTTGTGCTAAGCGATTGTATGATGGCGGTGAACGTGTACCAAGGTGGGAAAAGGGCGTATAAATGTACGTCATCGACACTTAAGAGGAAAGCAAGTGAAATCTTGCAGGGAACGACTTCAAAACATGTTGGAATTAATGTCGAGGTAAATGAAGAAAAATGTATTAAGGAAGATGATGAACATAAGTGCAGTGAGCAAAAAGAAGAAAAAGGGTTAAAGGAAAAATCCATTGAGCCAGAAACAAGTGAAGTTTGTAATCAGTCCTTGTATGAGGTGTAAACAAGTTACGATTTATAATAAATTGAATATCTTTGTGTTAACATATCTCCTGGAATAGTTTTCTTGTGTACTGTTTATTTTAGAAAGTTTTATCTTCAGTTGTACATTACATAGTGGGATTCCAATTTAAACAAATGTTAGCGGCAAAAATAATAAGGGTAAGACCCAAACGGTCTTTTAATAACGAAATCATCAGGGCGGGATACTTAAACCTGGTAAAAACGGGCTTACTGCAATTTTTTTTAACATTAAAAAAATATTGCAGTTAGTCTGTTTTAGCACGTTTAGTATTACCCCTGATAATTTCCCTTGCTAACAAAAAGGACCGCCCCCGTTTTCCTCAGACACTTGGAATCAAAACTCCTAATCACGCTGCAATCGTTGATATAATGCAGAGAGAGAACAATGGGATTTGATGAGGATCAGTAATTATAAGCATATAACGACTCTCATGAGAATCGCCACAGAGTCTGTAAACTGGATTTCGAGGAGAAATCTTCGTCGGAGTGGACATACTTTCCGCCATTTTGATTGCGGTATAATGCATAAATTATCTTTATTGGCTCAATTTTTTGCATTAATCATTTAAAACAATCAACCAATCAATATGAAGAATCCAGCGGCCGATCCCAGGGCCTTGTCCCGCCCCGCCCCCAAGCCAGGGTAAAGGTCCTGGGAACGAGGTTGGTGGTGCACGAAAAAGATTGGTTGCAGTAGGTGGACAAGGTTTACGAAAAACTATCTGTCCAACATCCAATCTACTACGGTGCGTATATTAAATCTTTGTGACCTACATAAAATACAAGCTTGGTTCCTTTAATATGGAAGTGTTAATTTAACCAATCTGCAATCATTTTGAAATCTCCTTTAAGTCGAAAAACAGAAAATGCATAGTTATTGAAAAACTAGAAAACATGATCGCCGAGTGTTCTTGCGGCAAAACTTAAACATATGGTTCGTGAGCCGCCAAAAAAACTGGCCAGCGGTTTAGGAAAACATGGCGGACTGAGAATTCTCTTCGCCGAGTAAGAGGAATGTCTCGCTGTATGACTGCTTTAATGAAACTCATCCAGCGATTCTTTTCAGATGACATTGCTTGAGAAACTTTGGTCTTCGTGCCTGGATAAACTATATGGTGAAGAAAAACGTATTTCGTGTTTTATAACTGGCATTCGTTCACCAAATGTCCTCTTAGAAATATGGCCGTGTTTAGCTGAGTAGCACAAGTTCAGCCCTCACTAGCGGACCAACAACTGGATGACGGCCAAATGTTTTAACAGATTTTAGTAGCTAAAAGATGGAACTTTTCCTTGATATGCAGGACAGCCAGTGCGTACGAACCACTTTTGACATCTTTGCCCTGAATTTGGGTCAAATCGCATGTTGCGATAAGTGTTCAAAATGGATAAACTTTGTATCCTCGGTTTCATTATACTTATTAGTGTTTATGATTACAATTCGTCTGATTATTAAGATAAAGGTTTCTGTTTATAGTTAGCGAATTTGAAGGTTTCAAGTGAACTGTTTTGCCTAGAGCGAATAGCTGTAGGTTTGGCAAAATTCACGATCTCGTCACTGAGTTTCGAAGACAGTAGGGGGCGCGGAAAGTTCAGGGCGGAAACTTTTTATGACGCAGAATTTCTTCGATCTAGTTTCATATCTGTGACTTACTTGCCAATAGAAGTTAACAGAAAAATTGTAAGCGAAATCTATTTCCGGAGCGAAAATCAATATGAGGATTTAGGGGAGACTGTGTCTTAATTTTAATTTTTCAACAAATTCGCCGTGATTATCATATTAAAAAGTGTATTCTCGTTTATAAATGTAGAAATGATTGAGCATCGAAATACTTACTGAATGAATTTACTAAATCAAATAACTACCACAACTACAACGCCAGACACAGGGATCTGCTCCGTCTGCCATTAGCAAAAGGCCACGAAGTATCAGAGCTCGTTTAGATTGTGGTGCCAAGGCATGGAACTTACTGCCACTGAATATAAGAAACGAGCCGAACTACAAGGAATTTAAATCAAGCCTGAAAAGACATTTCAAATGTTGATTTTCTAATTACTTCTTTTTTGTAACTATTTATGTAAATAACATTATTACTAAGTTTTTCTCCTTATTTAACTATGTAGTATATAGCGATATATAGTATAAAGATTAGATATTGTATATTTATTTTTGAACCAGCTAGCTATGCTGAACTGGGCACCTCTGTTGAAATATTGTTGATAAATAAATGAATAAATAAATAAATAAATACTTCTCACAGCTTTCATTTTTTGTTTCTAACCGCTCAGATGCATAAAAGGTTGCCTGAGTAATTTTCAGCTTCTATAGGTCGGTATTTACATAAAAGCCACGTATGAGGAAAAATGACTTAAATCGTGACTCCGGAGGATAATTGAGCCTCTTCGGAGGTCACCAAGATTCATCATTAATATAACCAAAGGCTCCTCAGAGTCAACCCGTGAATTTGAAATGCGTAACGCGTAACGCAATGCGGTAAGCTTATGTTTTCACTCTGTCACGGTTCAATAATTTTTTTTAAATTAAACGTAAAGATTTTTGACAAACGCAAAAAAAAAAAAATACACTACATCACTTTCATAATGTTCAGTCCGAAGAAGAAAGAAAAAAAAATGAATGGCCCGAGCGGGATTCGAACCTTGGCCGTCCAGCTGTAAGTTCGCGCTTTACACCACTCGACCACCGTGACCACTGACTTGAAATGGGATAAATTTTATTACTTGAAGGTAGATAACCATCAAAACGCGTGTCTCAGTTGAAAATTCCTTTTAGATCGATTTTAACCCTATTCGGCCTGGGCTTTTTTTGAGTTTCTGAGCCCGGGGGGGGGGGGGGGGGCACATTGTGTCCCCCCTTCGTAACTTCAAGAACATTAAGGCTATGACAATGAAACCTAGAGGGTACATAGTACGTCCAAAACTGTCTCCTTTGCGGTCCGCACAATGGAACAATGACGTCATATGACGAAGTTATTAGGTAATTAGTCATGCGGCCGCCATCTTGGATCCGCCATCTTGGATTTCTGAATTTTTTTAAAACCTCTTAAAAACCGTCCAAATTCACCCAAAATCAATGAAAACCAATAAATAAACGCTAAATGACGTAAAGACACAAAAGTTATACCAATATACATTGTTTTTCTTCATTCAAAGGTATAAATATGCAAATTTCAAAAAACATGGCTGTCAAAATATTGTTGCCATGGAAACATCAAGTCACGTGATCAAAAAATTGTCATATGAAATTGTTGCCAGATAAATTTTAGGAAAAGTCAAAAAGTTTGATGGCGTTTGAATACATAATATATACATAGCCCAAGCCTAATAAAGTCTTGTTTTGTTTACATAAAATCGCTTTTCAATCTATCTAATGAATGAACAAACACAAAAATGGACAACACAATCTTCTTTCGAAAAAATTTATTCAAATCTCCATTAGTTTACGTTTAAAAGCAAAACGCGTACCATTTAATTATAGCTCATCGAGTTCAAGCTTTCTTCGATGAAATTCAAGAGATCGATACAACTGAATTTAAGCACGTTTTAAAATCAATTCTCCAAAACTAACAATAACACTAATAAAAAGTCACTCACAGATTGACATAAATTCACATAAATTCTCATCGAAAACTGTAATCTGTTTCACCTTTAAGTTCCTCGCTTGCTTGGAAGTTCAAATCTCCGCTTCTGGTTCTGAAATCCGTAGAAAACATTGATAAAAACGTAATACATGAAGTTCCTCGAAGCAAGATTTTATCCCTGAAAGCTCGTCTTTTTCCACTAAAGCGGCTTCTGAGTATCCCTTAATTAGTATCCTTGTCTTGAGTAGCAAACCGTGAAAAAATGCAGGAAAATAACGACTTTAATTCTCCGCTAGACACAACAAAACAACTAAAGTGTTTACCGAGCTCACGGCTGTGTGGCCGCGCGAAAATCAAAGCCTTGCTTTCAAGATCCCGGATGTTGTTCAAACACGGGCGGACGGACACGCGCCCGCGAAACATTCCGCTAGCCATGACCATGAAAAGTGACGGCGATAGGTTCTATGAGTATGGAGCTGCGCAGCCTGGCAAGTGCTCCGCTATTAAGGAAGTTATGAATGTTGAAAGTTAGCGCGGGCACTTTGTCCCCCCCCCCCCCCTTCCCCCCCAGGCCGAATAGGGTTAGCGTTGCATTAAAGACTCCAAATGCGAAACATCTTTAAGCTTATTGTTGTTTATATTCGTTTACACCAATTTAGTTATTGTTATCGCTGGATTCACGCTGTTCTTGTTACAAAACGCATTCGTAACAAAGCATTAAGTCACTAAGTTTACAGCTGATGGAAGGAGCGAGTGAGTGACTCATTTGCATATCAGTCTCCGTTACCCGATAACCCGTTCATTACGCATGCGTGTATATTCACGGGTTAATAAAAAATGACATTTGCTTCGATTCTTATCCACAGAACCGCATATATAGGACAATTCTACATTTCGCATTTTTCACCTTATACATCTTAGCAGTAGTCACATGCGCCTAATGGGCGACTATTATCAAGGGTAAATACCGATCTTACACTTGTCTTGACAAAGTGAGTGTCATCTGATTTTAATAGATAATTGCAAACTACACACGAATTTGTCTAGCTGTACCTTGTTGACTAGACCTTTTATTATCATTTCACGTAAATAAACAGTGACAGTTGGTGAGCGTACTTCGAACTGTAATTGCCGTTTTGGGACTTGTAGTTAAGATAAGAGGGATATTGCCCCGCACAACATTTATACGTCGTCTGTACTCTTTTTCGGGAGCAGTACTCAATGTTCATGTCGCACGATCATCACACAACTCTCCTCAAGTTATGCAACGCTTTATTCTAACTATACAAACAAGTTTGCACCTTCGCTACTTTCGACTACTCTTTCAACTACCCTGACCTTCATGATGTGAATGTATATAATCACCCAGCATTTTTAAACGTCTACCGGATTGAAGCAAGATCGTGTTGCAAATCAATCTAATAACATTTTATTTCATAAGAAAAACAAATACACGAATCTTCTAAACTCACTGTAAAATAAGTTAAAGAGAAATAAACTTCAGATTGATGACCTTATTTGCTCTCAGTTTGCCTTTAAGTTTGATATCAACATGTTTTTACATACGCATCGATCAAGGCATCAGTGAAACATTGAGTGAAGTTCAGCTGTTGTCTGCTTCACTATGTTTTGATATTAAATTGATTACTGTCAGGCTTACCATGAAAACAGATCGGCAGTATTTCTTTAGTTTTGTCCAGCTAGGTTTTCACCATGTATCGTAATGTTCTTGCAGTTGTCATCAAAGGACATTGTGTACTGAAGCTACAATAGCTGATGGGCTGTTTCTTCAAAAAGATGTAGTTCGTTAACCAACAGCGGAAATCACGTTGCAGCAAAAAAGCAACAGAGGCTGGGACACTTCAAGGCCTAGCTTTGTAAAAAAAAAAAAAAAGAAATGGAAGAAACGGCTCCATAGGCTGGAAAAGCAGATTTATACATGTTCTCTGGGCGAACTGCGACCCGAATAAGGCGAGAATCATTCATAACTCTCGATCACGTGGATCACCGATGACAGATATAAAGCATCACCGTAACAGGACCCGGTAAAACGCGAGATATGTCTAAACCAAAATAGAATTCAGAACTTTCTAGACAGTGAATGCAAACTGATCTGCTCACGTCTGCAACATATTGCATAACAGCTTCTGCTATAAGAAAAATAAAAACAAGCCAATAACCCTTAATCGTTTCAAAAATTGTTTCATGATTCCATCAAATTACTATAAACAGTAAATACCCTTCACATAAACAAACTTCCAACCAATTTATTAGACTACGCAGGAAGAATCAACGACAGCTACACCACCTATCAATTTATCTACTCTCAAATCTCCAAAACACTTGAAAATCCCGGAGGAGGACTTCCATATAAAAATGACGGCAGTGCCAGTGCTCGTCGAGATTCAAGTACCTTTTAGGGTGTTTTTCCAAAATTTCCGACGAGCACCCCCGTCATTTTTATATGTGAACCTCCCCCCCCCCCCCCCACCCTTTCCGGGGGTGTCCATTTGTGACTAAGAAACAGTTATTTTATGAATTGCGCTGGCTTGTTGCCAGCCCGATTAATGATGTACATGTACCAATCAATGTTGAGCTTGAAATGTTGAGGGAAATACACTGTATGTGTGAGGCATTTTCCTTTTCTGAAGACTAGTTAATGAAACTCCCCACCCTGGAGTCCAAAATATGGGTCAGATTAGATCTCGTTTACCATATATACCTTTTATAAGAAGAAAACGAAATAACGAATTTCTAATAAATAAATAAATACATCCATCCACCCTTGTATCTTTATCCTCACCGTGGGTTCACAACTCAAACCCCTCTTTGACCATATTAATCACCATATTACTTTTAGTATCACTTTGAAAAGCCAAAAGAGATATTTGTATCAAAGGCTCCTGTGAGCATACCCGTGAATAAGAAATGCTCTACACATCGCTGGCTCGTATTTGAGCAACCCTTCCTTACAATAAAAGGCTCCTCAGTGAGCCAACTCGTGAATATGAAACGCTTTAAATGAAATATTCTACACCAAATATGCAGAGGCTATAAGTACGATCCGAGGGCAGTACTTCGGCATTTATTTTGTGAATAGAAATTAAGTTCTGTAATGGAGTATCAAAGGATTTTGCGTTACCCGATCGCGAATGAAAGTTGAATATTTCACCAAGTCACGTCTCGAGACTGCGATGGGAAAATAATCTTTACTTAGCTAGAGCCATAATTGCTGCTACAGATTGAACGATATCAAAGTTTGTGGCAAACATTTAAGATTAATAATCAAGGGTCTCCGAAAATCATAATAACAAGAGGCTAGCTGGTAGCCTGTACTCATGCGCTTGCATAACAACGTTTCATGGCTTATTTTAACTGGGTCACGCACCCCTTCACTCTCAAACAACCCACTCTCAACGAATTTTGCATGACATGTAAGTCTTGTTTTATTTACATAATATCAGATATCATTTATTACGACTGAATTTACAACTGAATTTAAACACGTTTTATAAGCAATTTCTTCAAAACTAGCGACAACACAAAGAAAAATTCAATCACAAATTGATATCAACATAAATTCCCATCGAAAAATGTAATTTCTTTAACGGTAAGTCCAAATGCTAGTGGCTTGACTCGGCTATTTGAAAACAAGAACGTGATTACGGGCACGCCGAAATCAAGAGGTCGCGTGTCAACCAATCAGACCAGTGAAAGTCGTCCCGCGGGATACGGGGAACTTTAAAAAAACAACGCAATTTGTGACTACAAAATGCGGGACGAAAGCTAAAAATAGAAACAAGGAAACCTTACCGAAACCTTGACTCATGCCGCTATGCGCATGAGTAATAAAAATAATAATAATAAATTCCCAGGCTTATCCGGAATTTCGATATAACTGCCAGCGTGTCATTTGAACCTTCTATCGCGAGCTGATACGTAACGCAATATTGCGGCAGCTTATGTTTTTTTAAACACGGTTCGATATATATTTTTTTAAATTCACCGACTTAAAACGCACAGAAAAAAAAGTATATCACTTTTACAATGTCCAATGCGGAGAAAAGAAAAGAAAAGTGAAACGTCCCCTCCAGGATTCCAATTCGGCTTCATTTGACTGAAAAAGAAACGCTTAGCGTTTGAACTAAATGTGTGGCTCTATCAGGATTAAATTTTATTATATTGACAAGGATAAGCGTTAAAACGAGTGTCTGTTGAAAAAACCATTTGAATTCTGCAGATTTTCTTTAATAGTCTATCAAAGAACTCCAGATGCAAAACATCGGAGCAACGCTTTCAAAATGTTTCCTATATATACTTGCACTGGTTAGCGGAATTACCAAGAAAAGTTTACAGCTGATGAAAGGAGCGAGTGAGCGAGCGAATTTGCGACCGTTACCATTAACCCGTTCATTACGCTTGCGCGTATTCACGGGTTAAAAAGTACTGGTCAGTGCACTGAATCTATTAATGCGAGTTTTTAGCAGCGGATAGCCAGGATGGAAATAGATTGCAAATAATTTAGGCTATTTTTTTCTTCGAGTATGTCCGCCATTTCATTAAGTTTACAGCTGATGGAAGGAGCGAGTGAGTCAGTGAGTGAGCGAGTGAGTGAATTAGCCGCCGTTACCGATAACCCGTTCATTACGCTGGCGCGTATTCACGGGTTAAAAATGGCTATGGTTCGACCTGCCTTTAAGAATTCGCTGATTTACATTCTTTTTTTTTTTAGGTTCAAAGAAAAAAATGTGCATGATTAAAGGTACTTCTCAGGGCAGCAGTTTTAATCTTGCGTGTTGGGTTTCCTGTGTGATAAAATGCCAGCTTAATTCGAGAGTCGTGTTTGTCAATTTGTGAAGATGAGTTTCGGAGACCCTTAATTCTAAGCCGATTTCAAACCGTGCGAATCGTTAAAAAGTATTCACTAGTTCTGTAAATATTATAAAATGCTCCAAAACCTGCTCAATTTTCCAATGCTGCGTTTTCCAAAGGAAACAACCCTCTGACCCTCTCATCCCCTCTCCTACGCGTTTTGTTCCACAGACACCTCTCGTTTAACGCAGGCGGTGTTGGACACGCTTCGCGCTGCATGCTGGGAGAAATTTATCTTCATGTTATTTGCATCTTGACGCCAACCGGTCAACATCTCTGCTCTCCGTGATTCAAAGACGATTAGAGGTAGATTTCTTCGCTTTCTTGGAGAAATTACTGCACTTCTTCGTTTTATATCTTTCTCTAACCTACTGGCTATTGTAAACGTGCATTATGGATGCTTAGAACAGCTATAAAGGACCAAATTTAGTGATGAAAGTCCCGATCGCAACGTACGATCGCCGGCGCTCTCGCGCTCTAAAAAGAAAGATCGCTTGAAAGATCTGACTGATCACAGGTTAATCGTAACGATGCTTTTGCTACTGTCTTTTGCCGAAGTTTACAACCGTCACGTATTTCTCGTCTTTGTTTAGTGAATTCGTGCAAGGAATTTAAAAACTGGCGTGAATCTGAAGAATCGTTTGCTCTTGTTTACAAGGAATGTTTCAGAAGCGCCAAGGCAAGAAAAATGAACTGCTGGTTTTGCAGAAGGCCTTATATTGCATTTTATTCTTTAGGGCAGAGTGTAATGAATACCTTGCGAGCCGTTTATACATACGAATTACAGCAGCATACTGCCACTGGTAATTTCTAAAAAAAATTGGAAATAAAATGCTCTACTAATGCACCACTGAAAGTCCATCTTGCAAAATTATTGTATGGTTGGCATTTTTGAAAAGCTGGAAAGCCTTTACTTTAATATTTAGGGAACTGTATGTTGCTGCTACAACAAATTTAATTGTTTGTGTCAGCATTATTGTATACTATTTTTCTATAAAATAATGTACAAATGTATTTTTTGGCCAATCAATTGTAAATTTCATAAATTAACTTTTATTTCTTTATTATGAAATTGATTCTGCCAAACTGACCAGCCTCCTGCATAGGTGCATCTTGGGATAGAGAGGAGAAAGACCAAAACAATCAAGACTTTTACTTGGTTGCACCTTTCATTTGCAACACAAAATGAACAAATAGAACATGACATCACATATTATTACCCGGTATCTTCCATTGTGGCAGACACCAATGATTCAATACCAGCATTCACCCTCTTCTTTCCTGGCAAAGATCTACATGCATGTACAGTGAAAATGGAACTGAAAGAACTTGCCAACTAAATAATTTAACTACAAAAAATGTCAATTAAAATTTTCAAGGAAGCTGAAATGAAAGTTTCGTGGATTCCATGGCTGTATGTTTAAAACTGTTATGAAAACTAGTATGCCAGTGCTTCCTTTAAATCGACAGTGGTTGAATTAGTGGTTGATTAGGAGATAAACCAGAAAGAATTACGAGATAAACTAGAAAGGAATAACCTCTTATCTCCTTTTCACTTTTTCAATGGAATTGTAAATAAACAGTTATTATTATTATTATTATTATTATTATTATTATTATTATTATTATTAATATTTTATACAATAAAACTCTTGTATGATGGTGTTATAAGGAATAGCAAAACAATTCAAATTCCCCACATCTGTTGCCAGTTCCTCCTGCAAACCCCTCGGGCCTCACATTGATTTAGTGGTATGACATGTACAAAGCAAGTGACTCAGATACCATAATTCTTTTATTATTCAAGTCCTCCTATGTTCAATAATTTATTAAGTAAATTATGTTCAGTATGTTACTTAAATTCAACACTTTTTAAAAGTGCTACTTTCCAGTCTTATATTGCAAGTAATCTCCTATTTCCTATTTGTGGATAGTCAAGTGAGGTAAACATGCAAGTGTCTATGCCAGAAAATTGGCTCAGGTAGCCAATGTTCTTGCACACTGGCTTGCATGTTTCCCTTGCTTGACTATCCCACCAAATAATCCCTGAGAGAAATAAGAGACTCCCTACTTTGTAGTCTGTATGATTGAGTCTCTCCAGTATACACTGCTTATAGTAGTTGTTACATTTCTTGAAGTTTCAATTATTATTGATGTAAAGCAGGTTTTCACAAACCAAAAAAACTTTAGCTTCTTGAATTTTATCAGTGTTGTGAACATAAGAAATATTTTTTACATAAAACAAAATTTGGCACAGAATATTTTCAGGACCTTCATGAGAAATGAATTACAAGTTCTTTTCCAAACTGCAAATTTGAAATAGAGTCAGGGAATACTTGAAGGGCTCAGTGCAAAAAGGGGCCTACTGTATGTGCTAATGTTTGAAAGAAAATCCAACGAAACATTTTATTGAGAGGCCCTGGACATGAATTTACAGTTTTAAAAGCACTTGAAATGGCAAAAATGCTTGAACGCTATGTTAGAATCAAGCTCCTTCCTAACATACCGGGATGTAATCTAACCATAAAAATGTCAACAGGCATCCCCAGACCATTACCAAAACTCCCTCAGCAAATTACTAAAATACTGAGCAAAATCATGCAACATCTCCAGATCATGACTCCTGTAAGAGATTCAGAGGGATCACAAATTAAAAATTTATTATATATTTTTTTCCCTGAAAAAAGCTATGCAGGAAAAGAAAGCAGGAACATTCCATGGAAGCTGACTCAGTAATCAAAACAATATATTTGTACATGGGGTGAAGAGCCTTCGGGCCGTTTAAAACCTGAAATACCTAGAAGAAAAAATATATGTATTTTAGATAAAAGGAATCAGTAAAAAATAGTATTCTGATTTTTAAAACGTTTGTTCTTATCCCGATATAGCAAGTTTGCGTGCATCAATCACGCCATCACCTCCCGTGAAATCTTACAAGATAATACGTGACAAACGCGAAAAAAGCTACAACTTCAAGTCGATTTTTCACCACTAAAACGGCGGGGCCCCAGTGGGCCCCCTGACCTTTTCTCAAAGTTTAACTATTAAACTTTAATTCTGTGCAAAAATAAATCCAAATACTGACCGAACGATGCAAAGAAAGGGCAAACTAAATACCCGGGTCACACATTAGTGGTAAACAAAGATTTTGAAGACAACATGGTTTTCATTGAACAAATTTGATATAAAATATGCTCACCTGAAGCTACAAGTTGGGTTATAGCTTGCCACGGTATTTCTCTTTCGGCCCTCCGAAAACGATAAACTAAAACGTTCGATGAAACGAGAAATCAATCCAAGAACAGAGAGGAGACCTCAACACGAAAGAGTGAAGACGGCCGCCATTAGTATCACAAAAGTGACGCGTGATTGGCCGAATGAAGTCACGTGGACCGTGTCCAACACCGCCTGCGTTTAACGCTTCGCTTCACGAGATAAAAATAGAATGATGTGAAACCAAATACCTTCCTGTCGACATAGGTTATTACACAATGAGTCATAATTTATGCGTCGCGTTCTTTTCGGCACTGCACACTATTCGCCATTTTACATATGACTCCCTCAGCAATTTAATATTTTATTTTCCCCTAAACGCTGGCTGTGTTAATAAATACTGTATTCCATATCTCATCGAGCACACCTATCAAACACTGACCGCGCTTGACCAGCACTAAAAAATTTCCGATTGTGAACATTTCCAGTACAATGCTTTCATATTGCATTTATCCGCTTTCCAATCTCATCGGATGATACTTACACATGACGCGGAATTCATTAGAAGATCGAATTTATTACCCGAGCAGTCAGTCATATAAACACACTAGTCGATAACTGACTTGCTGGGAAACGTCATAGCTTCTGCTCTTTGGCTAACCGACTCCGTTAATTAGCTCTGTTAATTACGAGCTTGATCGGTGCGTGCAGTTATAAATGTAAACGCGAACGTAAAGTATAAATAACCGTTATTTCATTAAAAGCTAAAAAAACACACAAAGGCGAGAAAAAATTTAGACTAAAATTGAAACAAGCCTAAAGCCTGGTTTTCACTAGCGACATAAGCATAAGCATAATCGAAAGCATAACAGCGTTTATGTCTAGTAAAAACTTGCCCGATATAAGCATAATTAAAGCAAACCGCAAGCACAAGCACAAGCATAAACCAATCAATTATGGTTATGCTTATGACAATGTTCGTTTTCACTTGACGCAAAGTCTTATGCTTCCGCTTATGCTTATATATGGTTCTGTCGCCACAGGCTAACCACCCGATGTTTGTGTGTTCAATGGCGGTTACAAAAGAAATATGGGTTAACATAAATAACTTGGCCGCGATTTGCTCTGAATACGATGTTTATCCTATATGTTCAATAAAAGTTTAGATGAAATGTTAATTGAGTGTTGTGTGTTATTTTTGGCCCGTTCTGAGCCGTTTAAGGTGTCATTTCGCGAGATAATTTATTGGGGTTCGATAAATTATCACACAAACATCGGGTGGTCTGCCTGTGATGTCGCTAGTGAAAACCACGCTTAAATGATAAAGAAGAAATTAGAGCTCAAAAGTTTGAGATGGAAAGCTTGGAATTATGCCACTAGAGAAAGTAGAAAGCAGATCGATTAAAAGCCCTTACCTAGTACGATAACAAATACTTGGGAAATAGGTTGGTGAGCTTTGGTACCATCAGAGTAAGAAACAGACAAAGTGTACGTGTATTCCTCACTGTTGTCCACGTCCTTTAAAACTAGCTCTGAATCGAGCTTTGCTTCGTACTCCTTCGTAAATTCATTCTTTTCGTATGTGAACGCATTGTTACCCAGCCGCGATGCAATTTTCGTTGGTTGAAGTTCGTCTTGCCTTTGTCTATAGAAGAAGGCGTTTTGAAGGGTTTCCTTTGGGCTATTAGCAAGAGTGAAGATCCAAATGAGTCTCACGTCAGTACTGTTGTCTCCTTGAACCACGACTGTAGGATTGTCAGGTTTTTTTGTCCAAGTGAAAGCGTCTGAAATTGCACAAAGGTGAGCAAACAACATCATCAGGGTTTCACTGCTAGTTATCAAACAAGTAAAAAAAAATTGAATTTGAAAAGAATCGAGCAAAATTCATGTTACGTGTAGCTCAATCAGCTTACCAGATTGCTGCAATGACGCGAAAATCAAAAGACTTGCCAATATCCAGCCGACAATACTCCTGAAAGATGCCTCCATCTTGTATAAAGATACTAAAACTGAGTAAGGACTTCCTTTCGCCCTAATATTCAAGGAACATTCAACAACAAGGAATGTTCGTTGGAATATGTTGAATGATATCATCGAAGACTCCAACCACACAGGAAGCGTTCACTGGTACCCAGTGTTCTCGGCATAGCGCTGTTATTGGACTGGATGAAATCATAGCCCCGGGCATTGTTACCATGGTTACTGGCGGCTTTGGCAAAGCGCGGCAAAGCTACTGCATCAACTACAAACCATCAGCAACGAAGGCTGAAAAAAGAATTGTTATTTAATATTTAAAAGTGGGTTCATGATTTAAACGCTGGTTTTCACTAGCAACATGAGCATAAGCGGAAGCATAAGCGGAAGACATAAGAACAGTTGCATTAAGTGAAAAAAGCAGAAGCTATGATCATAAGAGCCAACAACACTGACACCTTATCGTTCATCATAGACCCAAACGGTGTCTTCAATGGAAATTATCTAGTTATCTTTCGCTTCGTTAGATGTTACTAAAACGAGGAATGGGGAATGGGGAATCGGGAATGGGAAATTGAAATGGGAAATTGAAAATGGGAAACTGATGTTTTTTTTAGATTGTTTATAATGCGGAATAATTTTTTTTCAGCGGCGATTATCGATATCCACGCTTTTTTTAAAACGTCCTGCGCCAAAAAAAAAGGAAAAGAATAAATTGATGATAACCGGAGAAGTGGCCCATTTCGAGAGGGTGGCTCCGAGGAACTTTCGTGAAAAAAAAAAAATTAATTAATAAATAAATAAAAATAAACTTAACTTATAGCAACAAAGTAACTCACCAGCGGTTAAAAGCTGCTAAAAAAAAATTTAACACCCGAAGTTAAGCTTATAATTATAAAAATAGCATTTGTTAGCGATTCTCGTACTCGACTCCGTATTCACTTCACTTTGGTGAAAACATTTTTTTTAGTTTATAGCTACTGTAGCACTGACCCCAGTTGTTCAAAGAGTAAATAGCGCTATCCACCGGATAAATCACTATCCAGTGGATAAACGTTAACAAAACCCATTGCGCTATCCACCGGATAGTGATTTATCCGATGGATAGCACTATCCACGTTTTGAACAAATGTTCAAAGCAAAAATACTACATGACCGGTAGTCTGTAAGTATTACCAATTTTAAGTCAATCTTCTCATGTATTCGATTTATAGTACGCTTTCCTTGTTTAGTCGGCTGAGACGTTTACGATTATAGTCGTCTATTTGTAGTGCGAATTTTTCTTTACGCTCGGCACCCTACGCAAATTTCTAAGTCTGATGATGTCAAAATTTGCGTAGAGTGACGAGCGGTCAGAAAAATCCGCACTACAAATAGACGGTTATAATCGTAAACGTCTCAGCCGACTAAACAAGGATAGCGTAGTATAAATCGAATACATTGAGCAGATTGACTTGAAACGGAATGAATTTTTGAAAGAACGTTGAATGAACATCGGTGCTACAGCTATAAACTAAAAAAATGTTTGGGAAGTGACTTGTACGGAGTCGAGCGCGAGAATCGCTAACAAATGCTATTTTTATAATTATAAGCTTAACTTCGGGTGTTAAAATTTCTTTTAGCAACTTTTAACCGCTGGCGAGTTACTTTGCCGATATAAGTTAAGTTTATTTTTATTTATTTATTTATTAATTTAATTTTTTTTCACGAAAGTTCCTCGGAGCCACCCCCTCGAAATGGGCCACTTCTCCCGTTATCATGCGATACAAACGTATGTGAAATTTGCTGACTTTGCGGAGCTATATCTCCATTATTTTACAAGATATCGCTTTTAAACTCGGCCACTTTACTAATTTTGAGATGCTTTTCCCAGCAGTGTCGATGGATTTTTGCTATCAGGCCCATATAAAATTTTGGAAAAACCGTGATAAGGCCTATAGTATTAACAGGGAGAAATTTGTCTTGTTTTTCATTGAGTAGAGTTTCCCAAGCATCTCCGGACTTTGTAAACTAACCTGGTTTCCGCGAATTTCTGTTTCTTTTTACTCATAAACTTACCCATTTTCTGAGAATTTGTTGGCGTGTAAAGTTTATAATTTCACAAGTAAACATTCGATCTACGCATTTCAGTGAAAGGCACTGGAGCATGACACTTGCATTTCCACGCGACCACAAAAGAAAAAAAAACGGCGAAATGAAATCATATCAGATGCTAAGCTTCACTGCCAGTTTACACGATATCAGTGAATCTGCTTCATCTGTGGAAAATAGATAGTAAACACAAATCTGAATCCACCAAAAACCAAAATTCTAACAGTGAAAAACTGATAAACTATGAACGCAGAATTCGGAAATTTCAGCCAGCTTGGGAAAAAAGAACCCCCCTGGGTTGAATTTAACGAGGAGAACGAAATGTTCTGCGTTGTATAACGCAAATACCCGACGGTGGCCGATATCATAAAGTTGTTATTTAAAAATAAACACAAAAGATCTAGTAGGTTATAAAATTTGTTTTACCGCTACATTTTTAATTTATTCTTTTTTTAATTGATTCATTCTTTGAACGAGCGAATTTCACTTTCCGACAACCAAAATCTGAGTGGCACTTGTCCAATGGACAAGTGGAAAGAAAAAAGGTTTTTTGCCTTGATAAGTTAAGTTTATTTTTATTTATTTATTTATTTTTTTTTTCACGAAAGTTCCTCGGATCCATTATCTTCAATTTATTCCTTTTCTTTTATTTTGAAGCAGAACGTTTCAAAAAAAAGCGTGGATATCGATAATCGCCGCTGAGAAAAAATTATTCCGCATTATAAAAAATTCAATTTTCCATTTTCAATTTCCCATTTCAATTTCCCATTCCCCATTCCCCATTCCCCATTCCCCATTCCACGTTTTAGTAACATCCCATTTGGTTAAAATGTTTTTTTTGTTTTTTTTTTTATGCGTATATGTGTACACATCTCATGATATCGTGGTTCGAAACTAGCTCTAATTTTAGTTTTATTTTTGTTTACGTTTCCTTTGTTCAAAATCATGTAAATTTATGATAACGACTGCAAGAGAATACAAATCAAACAAAAACAAATTTCGGAACCTTTGCTAAGCCTGCGGTTTCCAATTTGCTTTCGCTCCGGAAGGGAAGGACAACGACATTCGAAAGGAATGTATCACCTGTATCGTATCGCATGTATCGTCCGCCATTTTGCAACGATTCCTCGACATGCCGGCTTCATTTTTTTTTTTTTCAAAATGGAACAAGCACAGCTTTTACTAATAAACACGTTTTTGCACGGTGCCTCGTTGACCCGTACCTAGCCTACCCCACCGATGTAGTCTGGACACCCCTAATATTTCGGGTGCAAGTGCGGTGTTTTTTGAGGGTAGGACTAATCTGCGGAACTGCAGACCGCGGAACCTACGGAACCTGCGGAACCTGCGGAACCTAGATTTTTTTTTTAATAAAATGATAGTACAAATCATAAAATGGTCTACAAGTGGTTGATTTCTCAATAAACAGTCAGAAGAAAAAGAGATAAAGAAACGAAATGGGAAAAAAGGGTCGGGAACCGGACAAAATAAATTAAGTCACGCGTCACGCAATTGTACGCGTAGTTTTGTTGTGAATATCGAATCAGGATTTCAGTTTTCGATTGACAGTTCTCCTAGCAAACTGTTACAGTACAAAACACCGTGAGTTTATGTGATGAATATATGGAATATTTGTACTGCAGATATACATTTTAAGCATATGAAATATACATTTTAAGCTTGCTTTTCTCAACTGCTTAAGTTGAGTACATACTGCGAGGATCTTTCATTTGCTAAAACGGCGTGAGTTTATTGTACTGAAATACCGTTTATTGTTTAATTTCATGTTAAGGGTTCATTAACGTAAAAGAAAGTGAAATGATTAAGATAATATTGAAGGTAAAAAGATAAAATTGAACCACTTCTCGGTACTTTGTATTCAGCAGTGCGGTAAGTTGCTCATGTATGTACATTTAAAATCGGTTTTGATTTCACCTTTGATGTCACATCACCCCAGTATAATGCTCGTACAAAGATCTTCGGGTTCAATGTCGTAAATAGGGTGGGAAAATTGAGGATTACCAAAGGTAGTGTTGATTTATTCACCTCCGATCGAGTTTTGACTATGATATCATGACAATTCCCAACTATAATAAGCTGTTAAAAAATTCAGGGAAATGATATATTAACGACTTTTCTTCTTGATGGAGTGAAGGGGCAAGGAAACGCCAACTCATTTTTTTAGCCTTTATGTCACGACGCGGTCATCGCTGACATCACCTTGAGAGTGGTAGGTACGATTTTTCGCTTCTCGATCCGATCTCATTTTGATCTAAGTCTTGTCGCTAAAATAGATCGTGACGACTACCTCAAAACACGTAAAACGTTTTGTTGGCAATTATGGCTGTTTAGGACGGAAATAATTTGTTTTCCGTCTATTTTTCCCTAAGGTTATGGCCGCTGGTTGCGTTTCCATTGAGTTATAACTTCTGTTGTTTGCATTTGTTTAAATTAAGAGTGCGTTCTTTTGATCCAGATCAGGATCAGTGATCTGAGATCAACTGGATCATGGCACCGTGATCTAAGGATTCGGCAAATCAACTCTGAGCAAGGACTCACAGGTGCACAGTGATCCAAGTGATCTCGGATCGCTGATACTGATCCGGATCAACCCAAAGGAACTCACCCTAATGATTTCAAACTGAGTTGGGTTTTTAATTGATTTCTAACTGTTCTGGGTACAAATTTAAATTGTAAGTGATTTGAAACTGTTTGGGGTATTTAAAGTTACTTTATTGTCCAAAATAGGTATTTTAAAGAGATTCGTACGTAAGAGATTAACACGTTAATAAATAAAAGTTGTGTTTACGGTTACCGTACAAGCCCATGAAATTAATAAAGCACTTATTATCACAGCAAGCACAGTTTAACAACAACGGGCCACAAAATGAAACAGAACATTCATTTGGGCAGCATGTTTAACCTTCGCAGATTTTTCACAGATAGCATGACGAGCGTTATGAAAGGTAGGAGATACAAGTATGATATAAAATATAATTTATGCTTTTATAAAGGCTAAAAAAATGAGTTGGCGTTTCCTTGCCCCTTCACTCCATCAAGAAGAAAAGTCGTTAATATATCATTTCCCTGAATTTTTTAACAGCTTATTATAGTTGGGAATTGTCATGATATCATAGTCAAAACTCGATCGGAGGTGAATAAATCAACACTACCTTTGGTAATCCACAATTTTCCCACCCTATTTACGACATTGAACCCGAAGATCTTTGTACGAGCATTATACTGGGGTGATGTGACATCAAAGGTGAAATCAAAACCGATTTTAAATGTACATACATGAGCAACTTACCGCACTGCTGAATACAAAGTACCGAGAAGTGGTTCAATTTTATCTTTTTACCTTCAATATTATCTTAATCATTTCACTTTCTTTTACTTTAATGAACCCTTAACATGAAATTAAACAATAAACGGTATTTCAGTACAATAAACTCACGCCGTTTTAAGCAAATGAAAGATCCTCGCAGTAATGCACTCAACTTAAGCAGTTGAGAAAAGCAAGCTTAAAATGTATATTTCATATGCTTAAAATGTATATCTGCAGTACAAATATTCCATATATTCATCACATAAACTCACGGTGTTTTGTACTGTAACAGTTTGCTAGGAGAACTGTCAATCGAAAACTGAAATCCTGATTCGATATTCACAACAAAACTACGCGTACAATTGCGTGACGCGTGACTTAATTTATTTTGTCCGGTTCCCGACCCTTTTTTCCCATTTCGTTTCTTTATCTCTTTTTCTTCTGACTGTTTATTGAGAAATCAACCACTTGTAGACCATTTTATGATTTGTACTATCATTTTTTTTAAAAAAAAATCTAGGTTCCGCAGGTTCCGCAGGTTCCGCAGCTTCCGCTGGTTCCGCGGTCTGCAGTTCCGCAGATTAGTCCTACCCGTTTTTTGACCGTTACGTCAACACGTTGGAAACGAGAAGTACGAAAGTCGAAGGCACCGTACTGGCCAAATTTGGGGGTACCGTACCGATTTTGTTTGCGCGTGTATAAATGGGATTACCTTCGCTTCACCATTTTCTTTGATAAATAGTTCTTTTTTCGGATTAAGAGCGACATAAATTTGCATTTCAAAGCGCGACCATTGATTGTGCCGAATCAGTGAAATTTGTAAACAACAAAAATACCCCAACCGGTAACCATTGTCGCTGGCATTTTCTAAGCTAGATCACTTTAGAAATCATTTCGGTTTCTTTTTCGCCGTTAAATTCAATAGCAAAGTTCAGAGGAATTCGTCGTTTTTATTCGGCTGCCATAAAATTACCGAAGTAAATTAAAAACACTTCTTTTACTGAAGAATAGTGCAAAAACCATTATTTATATTTCAACTAGCTCGGTTTAGTTCTTTGTTCTTTTCAGGGAATAACGCCGCATCAGAACAGTCCGTGGAGGAAGAGGCATTAACAGAGTAAACCGGTTAAGTTGATAAATAAAAGGGGAATGACTTCGCCTGTTCCAAGCTCTTCGGGGAACAAATAGTTGTGAACTTTAGATCGGACTAATGAGGCCCTGTTAGGGTTTTAGGATTATGGATTATTAGGGGTTTTTAGAGAAGGGATACGGATTATTGGCCACTAAATTTAAGGATTACGGATTATTTGCATCCCCATTTTAAAATTACGGATTATTATCGGTCATTATCACATAGATTGCTTTTTACATAAAAAAGGATAAAAGGTCATAAAGAGAGGTGAAAGTCATACAGAGAATGACAAATATTTATCTCCAGTGGCCCCTCCGGTGCTCCTAGTCAAAATTCCGAGCCCGCGATGCCTCGCGGTAGTAGTCGCCAGTCGCTAAGTCTTCTGGGTAATATACTCAAGATGGCGGGAAGTTGAGAACTCACTGTAGGTGATCAAAGGTCAACAAAAGACTCGCTTAAAAAATGGCATCTCTCACATCGCTGTTGCACCCGCTAAATGAGCCACTCCTCGAAGTTACTGGGGCAATTTATAAGCTTGAAAATTATGCCGAGCAGAATGGTTTAACCGTTCTCAACAAAAATATGTGTTGCTACTGAAAGGTAGCAACTAGCAAATACAACAACCCGGCAACTGATGTGGTTCAAGAGGAGAACCGAAACCATGGTGTTGCCTGAATGAAATAGTGGCATAAACGAAGCAGTCACTAGACTGTTAAAATTGCCAACGGAGGTTTTAGTATAAACAGCGAGCTCCATGCAGCTATAAAGCGTAGCAAATGGAAGCTATAATTACAGCCTTGACTGAGACAAACTTTAACTCTCTACAAGTTGAATAGCTTATTAAGCTACAACTCTCTCTGCAATAAAGCTTGGATCCTGAAATTTAAAATCCTGCAAAGACAAAACTAAAAAAAGCTGGGCCCAGCGTGACATTAATAGCAGGATAGACATTCACGGCCAACAGATCATTTCAGATCCTGTCATGTCAGAGAGAATCAGTCAGTTAGAGAAATTCAAACCTTTCCTACATAAAAATCTACATGCCAATATTAATGGCAAAAACAACACACCAACCGCCAGGCAAAAAAAGGATGCTAAAATGAGGTCAAAAAGCTTCAAAATCACGGGAACCACAACCGACAGACTTGACCTCTAATCCGTTGCATGCATGCGGCTTTTGGAAGGTTTTAAAACTCAGTCTACACTAAAACACTCCTTAACAAACGGCTAAATATAGAATAAACTTTTTTAAATGTAATTTAAAGTGCCAAAATTTTTTAATAAGTTCCAAACGTTTCTTCTTCAGTGGAACTATGTTCGTTGAGAAATACGCCACGACATCTAAAGTTTAAAATGATTGTCTCTTGCATGCGCGCGCGACCTTTAGAAGAAACGAAGTCAGAATTTAGGCCGCGCGGTTGACAGGTACCAAGTTGGAAAATAAGACGCATCTCCTGCCGTTTCCTTTGCTTGTTTCCGCCGCAGAGCTTGACGCCGCAAACCTGCACGTCATCCACAGAGTGCCCATTGGAACTGAAGTGCTCTGCGACTGGAAAACCGGGTGCACTCTTGGTAATACTCCTGAGATGTTCGCCAAACCTTTCCCTAAGAGTGCGCCCAGTTTCGCCGATGTAAATGGCAGGCAGCGACGGCAGGAGATGCAGTATATAAGGCCAGATGACAGACAGGCAAAGGACTCTCTGATGGTGAAGGAGCCTTTTGGAGCCAGTAGAGTAGTGTCATTTGAGATGTGGTCACAGGTACGGCAGCGGGTGTGTCGACAAGGAGCAGAACCTACGGGCGAAGTAGTTTGATTTGTGTCGGACGTGTGGACCAAGACGTTTCGCAGGTTTTGATCTCG
The DNA here is from genome assembly GCA_022457155.1 of Cladopsammia gracilis. NCBI lineage: Eukaryota > Metazoa > Cnidaria > Anthozoa > Scleractinia > Dendrophylliidae > Cladopsammia > Cladopsammia gracilis. The sequence goes on from JAJGOT010000382.1 coordinate 606,491, forward strand.
GAAATAAGCGATCATTGGTGGCTGAGGAAATATTTCCTTGGTTTCAGGGTCGTTCGATATGATGCTGAAGTTGTCGAGCAAAATCCGTTTGATTCTGTTGTTCAGAGGATGGTAAGTAAGAACCAAAGGGATCCTGCTCTCCTTTTCATCGGCCACGGTGTTCCGTTTGAGGGCATCGGTCTGTGTGACATGTCGGATTTCCTCAAGATCATGTTGGAGAGTGTGTGCATTGTAACCACGCCTTTCAAAGAAAGAGGCCATTTCATGTGCTCTTGCTAAAAAAACGGCGTCGTCAGAGCAGAGCCGTCGAATGCGTATGAGCTGACTGTGAGGTAGGCTTTCTTTGCAGTGTCGAGGATGTGATGACTGGTGGTGAGATAACTGTGGGTATCTGTGGGCTTGTAGTAGATGGTAGTAGAGATTCGATTGCCAGAAATGCGTAAATTGATACCAAGGAAAGGCAATTCGGTTTCAGAGATAGAATGTGTGAATTGAAGTGCAGGGTGAAAGTTGGAAATACCCACGGTTATACACGACCCGAAAGTCGTTTTGTAGGTGTCCTTTACTGCCAAGGCGGATGCAAGCATCGCTTTAAGCGCCAGCTCCACACAACACACATGGTAGCTGTTAGCTGGGGACAGCACGGCCATCCTCCCACAGCATGCGTATGGGGAGGTGGATCAGCATTTTTGCCGATCAGTGTGTCAGTTAATTTTAAGTAAAACACGAAAAAAGCAAGTGACACACTCAAACACCAACCCCGCGGTCTGGCCAGTACCTTACGCATGCGCACAGCCATATCACCCTGGCAGTGGCAGCCATGGACAGCTGTTTCGTCCTTATTAGGACTCGTCAACATGGCATAGCTGTCGATGATCTTTTGTGAGACCCTGCCTGGCTATGCCATGCTGACAAGTCCTAACTAGGACGAAACAGCTGTCCATGGCTGCAACTGCCAGGGTGATATGGCTGTGGGCATGCGTAAGGTACTGGCCAGGCCGCGGGGTTGGTGTTCGAGTGTGTCACTTGCTTTTTTCGTATTTATGCTTGATATACAGTACGTAAATCAATTCACGGGACACAAAAGGGTAATTAGGGGTTGCTATAAATTGATTGTTTTAGAATTTTATTTTAGGGATATTTTTTTTTACAATATTGGGATACGGATTATTTCCAAAATTTATCCAGGATTATGGATTATTCAGACCCCCCCTAACAGGGCCTCACTAATATGAGTACGAGAATGAGTTCGAATACGACCTTTCAAACGTAAATCGCGCGCTCTAGACAACCATTTATTACTGACACCAATTTTATAATATAAAGTATCAGCAAGACCACAGCGACAAACCGTTGAGAGGTGTCGGATCTCCCAGTTGTTGACCTGAATCAGTACAATAATTACTTGTAGAAAATCAGAAAACGGCAAACTAATCCATACGGCAAGGCGATGAAAGAGTAAACAAAAGAATAAAACAAAATATATGTATTCAAACAAATTTGCCCAATATTTCGGTTTGAAGACTCATTGACATACGACACCTAGTCTCCAACACCAATAACAATCTATTGTTTTTATTTTCAAAATTTCAAACTCTTATTTGTAAGGAACTTTCAGTTTTATCTTCATTTTTCTGTTGGTCCCTGAAGAAGGTTTGTTTTCAGCCGAAATATTGGGCAAAATATATATATATTCGAACCTATTCTCATTCGGAAGGCGATTTCCTTGGGGAGTGGACTGTGAATCGCTGAACGACTGGGTAAAGTGACGCGATCCTAATTGCAGAATTTGTGTTAATGTCTCCCAAGAGCTTTCCACTATGAAGCCATAAATGTGTTGTTTGTGTTTGTGTAAGTGTGGTTGTCTCAGTGGCCTAGTGGAGAGGCATCTGTCCGGTCATTAGGAGACCCGGGTTCAACTCCCGGCTGAGGCACTTTTTCACTCATAATCTTTGTTGTGAAAATTTCTGGACTCAATTTAAGGCCCGGTTCAAACGTCGAACTTCACATGTGCCGAACCTAATGCAAATGAGAAAAATCTATTGTTCTTGCTCATTTGCATTAGATTCGGAACATGTGAAGTTCGACGTTTGAACCGGGCCTAACTGTCTTTGTATATATTTCAGAAATCGCTGTGAATCACCTTCCGAACGAGAATAGGTTGGTGATCCAAAGATTATGAGGCAATTAGTTGTCCATATCTCCCTTCCCACACTAATTTGTATATATATATATATATATATATATATATATATATATATATATATATATATATATATATATATAAATAGATTTTAAATGTTCCATTCTTCCGAAAAAACCGTTGTAATTTTATACTTTCCTGCTCATCCGTGTAACGTTGTAATCTTTGTATTCGGTAATTTTATCTGATGAGTGCCGTACAATAAAATGCCAAGTCGAATCAGTTGATTAGACTGTCTTCTAATATTTATGCTCTAGTTTTCCTATTGAGCAGTTCTGCAAATCAACTTCACAAAATGAAGACAAACCATTACTATTTTGTCTGACACCTATATTTCGAGCACATTCAGCGCTTTTCTTCAGGGTGACTAAAAACCGTTACAAGCATCATATTACAATTTTCAAACTGAATTTAAAATACGTTACAACACATACGCAACTAAGAAAATATTGTATATATATATATATATATATATATATATATATATATATATATATATATATATATATAGTTGTGCTTTTAACTGTTTCTGTGAATCTACCATATGTTTTGCAACATGCACATCTATTGTCTACTTTACAAGGCCAAAATCCTGGATTAGTATGTTCGGCGGATGTATGTTGCTTGTGTTTATGTGAAGAGTGTATCCTAAGGTTTCTGTTGGTTTGAAAGGAGCGGCCACATATTCTGCGTGAGGTTTCTGATGTGTTTGGCGTGTCACTGCTAATGGTGGAATGGCTTGCTTGTTCACTAGGGTCGCATGGTGGTAATCTTTTGTTCGTTAGCATCTCTGACAGGTTTCTTCCTCTACGGTAAGCAACGAGGGGGCGGTCCTTAAAGATGATTTTGCATTTAGATGAGGTGTGTAGTATTTGCTGGTGTTGGTTGAGAATATTATGCAGGTTCGGCATTGCTGGATTGTAGGTTACTATAAGGGGTACACGGTCAGTGACAGGATTCTGCTTGGTTCTGAGAGCCTCTTCTCTAGTTGTTCTTCTCGCTCTCATAATGCACTCCTTGATGAGTTTGTTTTTGTAACCCCGATCAATAAGTACATTAAGTAGTTCTCGGGCTCTCTTCTCAAAGAAATTGTTGTTAGAACATATGCGGCGTAGTCTCAGTGCCAAGCTGTAGGGGATGGACGTTTTAGTGTGACGTGGATGGCAACTGGTCCAGTTAAGATATTGATGAGTGTCAGTAGGCTTGGTGTATAGGTCAGTGCTAATCTTGCCGTTGTTGTTGATTACTTGGACGTCAAGAAATGGGATGCTTGTGGTTGATGAGGTTTGTTCAAATTTTATATGTGGATCAAAAGTGTTACTTTGGTTAAGGAAATGTGTTAGTTTTTCTTCACCATATATATATATATATATATATATATATATATATATATATATATATATATATATATATATATATATATGTTTATGGAGGAAAGAAACAAATAAACTACGCTTTCATCCCGACAAGCCTGTTTCGTGGTTGCCCACTCATCAGGGGCATATATACGCAGTTTGCAAAAATTTTGAATCCCCCAAAATATATCATTATATCCAGATATATAGCATTGTAAGAGAGCAGGGATATAATGATATATTTTTGGGGATTTCAAAATTTTTGCAAACTGCTGTTTATATATATATATATATATGTATATATATGTATATATATATATATATATATATATATATATATATATATATATATATATATTGCGGTTTTGTTTTGTTTAATTTCACCGCCTTGCCAGTTTGTTTACAACCAATTTTTTAACTAGAGTCTCCTTATCTCCTGGTGAGCAACAGGAAGGACAGAGAAAATACTGCACCAGAGGATTAAGATGAAAACTAACGAACTCTGATATTTAAAATAGATAGATAAAATATGAGCGGGAGATCTGTATGGGTATTTACAATGGCGAGCCGAAGGCGAGCCATTGTAAATCCCATACAGATCGGACGCGAATATTTTATCTGACTTATGAAATGAAACAATGAGTAGAGATCTGTATGAAAAGTTAATGCATACTAATTAGCTCAGCAGAGATCTGTATCAAAAGTTAATGCATACTAATTAGCTCAGCAGAGATCTGTATCAAAAGTTAATGCTACTGTTTAATAATTCATCAACTCAGTTGATCTGTATTGGGGTTTACAAACCTTCATTAAACATTCCTTTTTATGTATTTTCCTTATGAATTATTAATGAATTTTATAAGCAGAATTACTTTCATATTTAATAAAAAAGAGGTTATAAAGAATGTTTTGTTAGAGAGCAAATCTCAAGAGCCCAACAAATACCCAGAAGTGAGACATTACTGGAACATAATCGGGATAAAGATAAATCCCCAGTCCCGTTCACCATCACCTATAACCCAGCACTACCTAATATTCAAGAAATACTTCATAAGAAACAACCTATTCTCCATTCCACAACAATTTCAAATTAAAATTTCCGAATTGTTTTCGGGATTTTCCGAGGTTAAAATCTTTAAAAAATCGACGTTCGGCCAGTTTCACTGGCCTTCTTCAGGTCCTTTTAAAAATGTATCAATATGGCGGAACGTTGTTTAGCTTGGTAACCGCATGTAACTTTGTGACTGTTACATGACGTGTAAACGATATCAAAATGCGCGGGAAAAGCAGTCGAAGGCCTGTGAAGTACTTTTACTTTTGCGATAAATCACTGTCTGCTATAGTCTTTTTCACGATCAAAGAAGGATTTTAGGACTGGTTTCCATGTTTCAACATGGTCAAAATTGTTAAGCACTCCCATTCCGCGATGTTTCTGTCGTAGTGACTCGATTCCTTCGAGAACCTTTCTTTGCTTTAATCCTCTCTCTCTCTTGCTACGATCTCTGCGTTTCCCCAGTCGACACCACCTTGGCACTCCACGGTGTGCCATGCTAGGCCTCCATCTTCTTTGCCCATCCGTTTTTCGGCCGATAGAGTGTTCCCTTTTATGAAGGTCTTCATTTGTTAGTCTGACATTGTCCATGTGTTCTTTCTTTCTTGTTCGGAAAAGGCGCCATGTTTCTCCTACATACACATCATTCTGGCAGGTACAAGGAATCTTGTACACAACACATTTCTGTTTTTCACCAAGTGGCTCTTGACATGTGCGTTTAATCTCTTTTATCTTTCTTCCAGGCTTGAAAGCAACCCGAAAGGAGTGTCGGTTAGCAGTTCTCCTGAATTTCTCCTGAATTTCTTTCAAATATGGTATGGTCACGGCTCCACGACTTTCCTGTTCTTCCTGTTCTCTTCTGTCAATCTGTTGAGGTCTTTTAAAGATTTTAACCTCGGAAAATCCCGAAAACAATTCAGAAATTTTAATTTGTACAAAGATGAGAGGTGAAAGTTTCAGGAATACGAATAACAGTTTCGATTTTGACATACAAAAATACTATTCTAATCCGGAGGGAAGATACATTTTCGTGAAGCTTACAAATGCTTTATTAAAAACATTTCTTCTACACCAAAAAAAAGTCAACATAAATGCAAAATTGACTGTCATATCGTTGAAAATTCAATTAATTGGAATCGGACTTATCTTTTGCCCTTCCGTTGCACAAGAGAAAGTATAGGTTACAAGTTTTTCAGTACAAGGTCCTTCATAGACGAATAGCAAAAATAGGCACCTTAATAAAATAGCTGTGTGTTATTAACTGATAACCTGTACTTTCTGTCAACAAAATTCAGAGTCTCTATTGCATCTTTTTTGGAACTATGAACATGTTCAAACGTTTTGGAAGAACGTTCAATCTTGGCTGGTTCAACATCTAGTGAAACCGCAAAATGTGCTTTTGACCTTACCTATTTGCCTGGGGCTAGTTGACAATAGTGAAGACCTACTTGCACACCACGCACTATTAATTGCAAGGTATCGTATCTACTCGTCCAAAATAAAGGAAACTCTACCGCCGAATATAAATATATTCTCGAAAATGTTCCTAAAATACCTAGAAATAGAAAGACTTTCGCATACAAAACAAACACAATTAAAGCTTTTAAATCAAAATGGGTTTGCTTCAATTTCAATACCTGTCGTTAATTCAGTAGAACGGTCCTTTACTCCACCCCCCTCGTAGATTTATTTTTTTTGTGTGTCTTCCTTTCCCTCTCTATTTTCTTTTTCCTTTTCTTTCTTTCCAAAGAAATGTAATGTATTGTATTGTAATTAAGGTAACGTAATCTAAGGTAAAGAGATTATTATTAAGTAAATTTTTGTTTTATGTAAGTAAGATAATAAGTAAAGTTGTATTGTAATTAAGGTAACATTCTCTCATGTAAAGATAAGTAACTAAGTAAATTCTTGTGTAATGTAAGTAAGCTAATAAGTAAAACATGTATATATTGTAATATAATTTATTGTATATTTTACGTTGGAAATAAAATAAAAATTAAAACCTTAAAAAAAAAACCCTGAGCACACGCCCACAAGAAGAAAAGACACAGCTACGGGCGAAGTAGGTAGAAAAGAACAAAGCGGTGAAGTGGAATATAAATGCAGACATCAGGCAGGGGTACGGGTGTCGGGTCGCATCTGCAGCCCAAGAGAAAGTTGTACATACCCAAAGACGCGGCCATCTTCAGGCGGGCCACGCTCGCCTTAAAAGCTCTTACTAAGTTGGTCGATGGGACGATAAATCACCTAGGAGAGGAAATTTAAACCCGGGCAAACGCAGACCGTTAGCGCTAACCCCGCAGTCGAATAAGGAAAGGAAATCCCTGACAAGAAACCCAGGCCCTCTAGATTTGAGTTGGGCATACGACGGATAACCCTATCACGTTAAAACGCATCATTACACAAACATGAAACAGAGAAAATTCACTAAGTCTGGAGACGTTGTTGCCGCCACTCTAGACAGGATAAAGCCCATGATGTGCGGGCCGACTAGGCTACTGGTGATCCAAAACACACCACCGTAGGAAGATCGGAAACTGGGATGTACCTGGTGAAGTGGAATATAAATGCAGACGCAAAAAGAAGATGGAAAACATCGCGAGTAAAGCAGAAGTAGCTCTCTAGTCAACACATGAAGACGCTGTACGGTCTAACAAAGACACTATAGGTGCAACGAAAGACCTAGGTTAGAGCACAGCAGAAAAGAGGTAATTAAGAGGAAAGCCAGAAAAGATGACAGACCGCTTAAAGGAAGTTCTTATCAGAAAAAGAAGAAAAAAAAAACATGCAAACCTGATAATGGGCGATGATTATGGCGAATTCAATGAATTATTTATATATCATAATTCGCAAAGCTTAAGTACATCACTGCGAATATAAAATGATGGAAATGATGGAAGATATTGAAGTAAGGGAAACAAGACTAGGTGAAGTCAGAACAGCAGCAGAAAGACTACATAACGGCATACAAAGAAAATACATGACTGTTGAAGAGAAGATGGAAGAAGGAGAAGATCCTAAAGAATTGAAAGAGAGAGCTAATCATCAGAATGGCGAAGAAAAGAAACTTTAAAGAATGTAAGACCTAATGGCTATAACCTAACTGTCTACAGTGGGAAAAGTATTGAGAGGAGCATTATTAGCCCGCGAGCAAGCTCTCGGGTTTGGGTTTTGGGGGAGAGGGGAGGAGGTGGGGGAGGGAAACCCGAAATCCCGAACCCGAGCCCGAGAGCTAGCTCGCAGGCTAGATCATTATCGACAGGATAAGAAGCGGAGTCGACTATAAGCGGAGGAAGGAAAAATCAGGTTTCATATTGCGGAACATCATCGAGCAGGTCAACGGGCGGCAAGCGACGCTTTATCTGTACTTCATAGACTTCGAAAAGCTTTCAATTCCATCCAAAGTGAGAGCCTACGGACTGTTACGAAGAAGTACGGCATCCCAGAGAAGATAATGATGGAATTCTATGAAGATTTCTAGTATGCTTTATAATAGCAAGGAGAAACATGTGAATGATTTGACAGAAAGACAGTCAGTATATCAGGACGTTTTGATAGTCATGGACTGAGTGATGAGAAGTATTAATAGTGGGCTATGGAGAGAATGGCATCAGGTGAAAGTTTGTAGCAAAACTTAACGATGTATACTTCGCTGACAATATAGCGCAACTGTCCTCCAAGCAGATCAGGGACAAAACATCAAGACTGAATGGAGAGGCAGGAAGTGTGCAAAAAACAAAAGCGATGAGGATAAATGCAAGGAACCAGAACGTGATAAAGGTGTATGGGCAAAGCGTGAAGGACGTAGATGAGCTTGTTTATTTAAGAGCAACAGCCTGCAAGGATGGAGGAGGCATGAAGGGCGTGAAGAACATAATTTTAAAAGGTTTTAAAATTTATAAAGATGTTCTGAAGCGCCAGCAACATGTCAAAAAGAACAAAGGCGAGACCGTACAAAACGCTAGAGTGGTAAGTCTATTTTTGGTCGCTCACCCTACTAGCTTATGACACATGTACATAAATTGTCGTTTAAATTCTCACAATAAGGAATAAGAGACCTTATTTTGGACTATCATTAACAGATAGATTACATGACACTGTAAGATACACAACAATGACAATGTCATATAAGTAAAACTTACAGCAGATGGAAAATTGGATTTCAACATCCTGAACTGAAGTCCTACTCCATGAGGACGCCTGTTTCCATTCTACTTTCCATTACTTGACACTGGTTTGGTGGACCTGTAAGAGAATATAGTGTGTTACTAAATGGATACGTATTGATATCGCTGTGCCAGCGGGCCAGAATATCACCAGGACAGAGGAGGAGAAGGTTGAAAAGTACCAGGAACTAGCATTTAAAATTAGAAGGATTCATGGAGCCCCGAAAGTCACAATAATATCTATCGTGATTGATGCTTGGAAGCAAATCGATAGGTGCAAAGACCTGGTTTGGAACGTTAGATGTACCTGACTTCCTTGGAAGTGTACAAATATCGATCGGCCATTCTTGGAACTGCGCATTTGTTGCGGAAAGTGTTGTCGTGTCTCTACGCTACGGGGAGTGGCTGAGACACAATCAACATTACCCAGTAGCACATCCGGCAACTGGAGAGAATCGAATAATAATAATAATAATAATAATAATAATAATAATAATAATTTATAAAACCTTTATTAATAATAATAATAATAATAATAATAATAATAATAAATAAAACAAGTGGTTGACCAAGTCCTTCCTCCTGCTGGATGATATGCCAGTAAATCAGTGCAGATTTTTTAACATTATCGGTGGTATCCAAAACAGAACAAATTGAACGGAAGTGACAACAACTGTCTTGTTTAAAGACAACAGTAATTCAGCCGTAAAACTGTTTCTTATTCGACAAAAATAGTCACTTTATACGGATAAAGTGTTCCTTCGATCAATTTGACGGTAAAACATGATCGTTTTAAATTACTTGTCATGGATTGTTTTATAGTTCGCTTCTCCAAAGTCCTACAGGAAAGGAAAGAATGTCACGCAGCCATTAAAGGCGAGCTCGAGAAAAAAACAAAACATTAGCCTTCATCTTTCTCACCTTTTCGCAGAACGCCCGTTCAAAATATATTCTGTAAACACCGCTGACCAAGATGTAGGTGGACCGCTTTGCAAGTTGTGAGAATATCGTTACTGGGTCCCAGGCCTCGTTTCTTGCCCCCGTTCCCTCCCGCCATCGCCAAGGCAAAATAAAATCAAGACCGTGCGGTTATTGTTCTATAATAAAAAAAGGCCGACGTTTATCCAAATCCTGGAGCATGGATATCACCAACAAATTAACATTATGCGTAAGCCGTATTTTTAGCCATTCAAATATTGAGCATAAGAAAGATGTCACACTGCTCGATATTCGGTTGTTTCAGAGCGTTTTATGCAAATCATTGGACGAGTGAACACTCCTAAAAACTGGACATTAAAAATACAGATAAAAACACAGTTTAAGATGACCTTGCTTTTGCATGGAGCTGAAATTGCAATTACTTCTAAAGCAAAAGCCTTTTTATCCGCACAGTAACATTTTATTTGCACGTAAGAAAACCTAGCGTGAAAAATTTTGTTTGCAAAATGACGCGCACAACACATACCATTTGCGTGCTATTAATTAGTGTTTGTTTTGCATGACTCAAAAGTTATGTTAAAACTAGACAATCACACTGCCTAAATGGTTCTTTTACGGTCGAAAAATTTCACACACACACACACACACACACACAAGGTTTTCTCTGGCAAATAACTGTTGATTTAACTGGTAATAAAGTTACAAGTTGTCATCCAGTGAGGACGGACGTCTATTTAAAGGTGTGACTATTCAAATAAGATCTACAGAGCACACTAAAACGTTAGTATACTAGGACAAGAAAGGGTCAAAAGCTCAGGGTTTGGCAGAAGGAAAATCAACAAATAAAATAGCACTAAACACGAACAAACACGGAAATAATACGAAAACGACCTTACGGTACAATTTCTTGTACTTGAATTGGTCTCTGCATGATCGAGCTTTGTTATAAACATAAAACATCATTGAGTATCATTGTTGGCCAGAAAGAATGAAAATGGGTTGGTTTTGAAACAGTTTCGCCCGAATCAAAGGAGAAGCTCCTCTCTGGACGGCATCAGTGTTGTTAAATCCTTCCACCTGGATTGTTGATTTCTTCAATCCGAAAGGCTCTGACAGTACAAAGTAGGTGAACGCCATGACTGTAGGTTTTTCTCTTGACAATAACAAAGAGCGAAAGTTTCTTTTTCTAATAAGAAGCAATGTTCGAAATCAAACTCGATATTAGGCTAACAAGATCGGTGCAGACGCAAAAATCAAAAGTGTTGGTAGATTCCAGTGCAGCAACATGTTTGTTTGCCATACACACAAATGTGCTTTCTGCCTTTCTAAAGCTTTAGCATCTTCGTGTAAACCTCGAGTGAGGGACTATCGTGGATCAAACAGAGAGATGCATTCATCTTGATTGAAGAATTTAAACATGTGTGATAGGACTTCCTTCAGTTCCTTTCGTCGTCAAATCCGAAGTTTCATAACGATTATTCAACATCGATCGTCGAGCGATGCTTTGCCGTCGAGTGGTAACGTGATTGGAATACAGGTTGCCAACGACAGAAAAAAAGCCATCACTTAATTTAGAAGAGATATTTCAAAACTTTATACGCAATATTATTGTGAACAAGCCAAAATGTTTCGTTTACGTTGATTATATTTTCTTTTCTTGAGACCCAACGACCACTCGTAAAAATACTGGCCCTTTCTTCCTACTGGACGCTTCATCTAAGGAGCCACTTAAATGCAGCACGTTTTTGGCATTACCTCTTTGAAAGCTGTCAACATTATGTCTTCAGTATTTATTTAGAACTTTCGATTCAGCTTTTCATGGATATTGTTACATGCATAAAGATCACATCACACTTCTAGATAATAGGGCGTGTAAAGCTGGTGCCCACTAGAACCTCAGGCGGCCAACGTTTCAAATTACTGAGTATGCTAGTCAAGGAAGGCTTTTTGACATCATTTGCCGATGTACAACGTTCCTCTTTGTTCAATGGTTTGACTTCAGTATTTATTTAGAACTTTCTGCTGATCATTTGGTAATGACAGCTGATCATGAATATTGTTACATACATATAGCCACTCCACATCTCCAGAAAAAAGACCGTAAAAAGCTGGTGCCGACTTGAATCTTGAACCCCATGCGGCCAACGGCTTTTTCTGGTTATGTCAAGGGAATTCTTTGTTGCCATTTGCCGATGTCAGCTCCTCTTCGTCCTACTATAGGAACGAGCTTTTGACGTGAGAAGGTGGGCCTGGTGTCTTTGATTAGTTAACCGCTCTTGAATAGTTATTTTTGGATAATCATATCAAGGCAGCCTGATCTAGATGTTCCGATAGTGGGTTGCGAAGGCTGCGCGAGAAAAAAAAATATTGAGTACTGATTATTCCTTCGCGCTCCTCCCCTCAGAACACCTGGAACAGGCTATATCATGGGAGCACAGTGGTCAACTGTTTGAATTGCCCTGTTATACAACTGATCGGAAGATAAGTGGCTTAGTACCGGAATGGGAGCTTCCTATAGTGAGCTCTACGAGAGACTCCGTCCATAAGGGATGACCGTTTTGAGTTAATTGCGCATGTACGCGTAGACGCTATGCTATCCGGAAGTTTGTTAACAGAAAGTTGTCAATGCAGTACAATACAATGACAGCTGTAACAATGAGGCAATCCATCTATTCAAAAATTTAGCAGTGGGCAGTGGACATATGATATGCTCCCCAAAGGAAGCGTATTTTTATGCTCGGAGTAGATAAAGGGTTGCGATAAAAAAATGAACGAAATAAAGAAAAATAAAAGCGAAGTTTGGCTCGGCAAACTGGAATCAGTGGAAAATGAAAGGCAGCGCGTTCTACGCCTAACTGGAAGTCTAGGGCAATGATATGGAAAACGTGGCTAACTGCGTGAGCGGTAATGTAACTGAACTGTCGTTTTAAAACTCGGGATGGTGTCGTCGGCTATAAATGCAGGCGCGCTGCCGTGGCTACTTGTTCGCAAACAAAAATGTTTGCATTTATTTTGAGATGGATGGCATTAAATGTAATGCAGCATATGAGGCAGGCTAGTTGAACCACGAACCTTAGTCGCTAGCTATTTTCTTAGTTGAACGACGATTGTGGACCACTTTGCAAAGTGTGAGAACATCGTTACTCTGTCCCAGGTCTTGTTTCGTACACCTCCCTTCCCCCCCCCCCCCCAACTTCTCCTTCCAAGGGAAAATAAAAAAATAAGACCGTGAGGTGGAAGTTTATTCAAATCCTGGAGCATCAATATCACCGACAAAAATTAACATTGTATGCGTAAGCTGTATTCTGAGCCATTCAAATATTGAGCATAAGAAAGATCACGCACTGCTCGATATTCGGTTGTTTGAGTGCTTTTATGCAAATCATTGCACGAGTTAACAATCCTGAAAACTGCACATTTTAAAAGTAAAAATACAGTTAAAGATTACCTTGCTTTTGGGCTGAACTTACAGCTTCTTCTAAAGCCGAAAGGCTTATTTATCAACACAGTAACATTTGACTTGCACGTTAAAAAAGCAAGCGTGAAATTTTTGTTACAAAATAACGCGCACAATATATACTATTTGCGCGCTATTAATTGTGTTTTTGCATAACTCAAAAGTTTTCCTAAAACTAGACAGTCACACACTGCGTGAATGTTTCTTTTGCGGTCTTTTACGGTTTGAGGGTTCGTTTATTGTAGGGAAGTTGAATGAAATGGTTAAACTCGATTATACTAATAGGTCTAATAGTAAACTAGAATAGGTAAGTAAATTAGCTTTCCGTAGTGTCGAAAACTACACAAGAGCGTTGTGCCACCATTCGTGAATGGCAATCAAAAACTATCACTAAAGGACAACTCACCGTAAGCAAAGACAAATTTTAGAAAAGAGGAAATCCAAGATTATCACTATGAGTTGAGTAAAAGCAAGCATGTATAACCGAAATAATCGAGGCTGAAGGTTTAGGTCTCGTACCTAGTTAAAACTACCCTTTCGCTACTGAAGATAAGGTCTGGCAACAAAGTTCTAAGTAATTATCCAGTGAGGACGAACTCAAGGTGTGACTATTCAAATAAGAACTGCAGAGCACACTACAACGTTAGTTTACTAGGACAAAGAAAGGTCAAACGCTCATGCTTTGGCAGCAGTAAAAGCAAAGAAATTAAAACAGCACTAAACACGAACGATAAAATGGAATGCGATAACGGTACTGATCTTTGCTTACCTTATATTATTACTTGTACTTGAATTCGTCTCTGTATTATTGAGCTTCGTTATATAACATAAGATATCATCGAGTATCGATCATTGTTGTCCAGACAGGGTGGAAGTTAGGTCGGTGTGCCTTTGCTTGGTTTCTGTCTTTAAACAAGAACGTTTTGAACCAGTTTCGCCTGAATTAAAGGAGAAGCTCCACTCAGGATTTGCATCATCAGTGTTGTGAAATCCTTCCACCTGGAGCTACCTGGATTGTTACTTTCTACAATCCGAAAGACTTTGACATTACAAAGTAGGTGAACGCCATAACCGTAGGTTTTTCACTTGACAGTAATAAAGAGCTAAAGGTTTTTTTTCTAGTTAGCAACTTTCTAAATTAATGCTCAATCACAGGCTTGGCTTACCAGATCATTACAATTACGCAAAAATCAAGTGTTGCTTGATTCAAGTGCAGCAACATGTTTGTTTGCCAATGCTCACAAATGTGCCTGTCTAAAGCTTTAGCATCTTCGTGTAAACCTCGAGTGAGACCATCGTCGACCAAAGAGAGAGATACATCCATCTTGAATGAAGAATTTAAACATGTGTGTTACGACTTTCTTCAGTTCCTTTCGCGGTTTAAAGATTATTTGACATCCAGCGTTGAGCGATGCTTTGCTTCGAGTGGCGGCGACATGATTGCAAAGCAGCTTGCAAACGACAGAAAAAGCAGTTTTCAAAACTTCTTACACATTTGTGAACAATCATAAATGTTTCGTTTGTGTGGATTGTATTTTATCTCTTGCGCCCCAGGGACCACTCGTGAAAATACTGGCCCTTTCTTCACACCGGACTCTTTTCCTAAAGAGCCACTTAAATGCAGCAAGTTTACGGGTTACCTCTTTGAAAACTGTCAACAGTATGTCTTAAGTATTCATTTAAAACTTCCTGCTAATCATTTGTTACTGACAACTCATCATGGATATTGTTACATGCATAACTCACTCACACTTCCATATAATAGGCCGTGTAAAGCTGGTGCGGACGTGAACCTCAGGCGTCAAACGTTTTTCTGATTATGTCAAGGGGAACTTTTTTTTAAGTCATTTGCCGATATAAGTTAACCTTCGTACAACTTCCCCCCGCCTTCGTTCAATGGTTTGCCTACAGTATTTATTTAGAATCAACTTTTTGCTAATCATTTGGTAACGACAGGTTGTCATGGATATTGTTACATGCATAATAGGGCCACATCACACCAGAAAAGAGGCCGTAAAAAGCTGGTGCCGACTTGAACCCCATGAAGCCAACGAATTAAAGACATTTTTTGTTGCCATTTGCCAGTGTCAGTTCCTCTACGTCCAACTATAGGAACAAACTTCTGACGTTAGAAGGTGAGCCTGGCGTTGTTGTTTAGTTAACGGCGCTTGAATAGTGGTTTCTGGATAATCATGATAGCCTGATCCAGGCGTTCAGACAGTGGGGAACGAAGATAGGCGGCGCGAGAAGAAAAAAATATTGCGAGTGCTGATTATTCCTTCGCGCTGCTCCCAACTATCAGAACACCTGGAACAGGCTATTTCATTGAAGCACAGTGGTCAACTGCTTGAGTTGCCCTGTCATACAACTGATCGGAAGGTAAGTGGCTTGATCGGAGTGGGAGCTTCCTATAGTGAGCTCTACGAGAGACTCCGTCCATAAGGGATGTCCGTTTTGTGTTTACTGCACATGTACGCGTAGACGCAATGCTAACCGGAAGTTTGTTAGCAGGAAGTTGTCAATACAATTGCCAACAACACATGTACAATGACAGCTTTAACAATGATGCAATCCCGATTATTCGAAAATTTAACAGCGTGCAGTGGACATACGCTCCCAAAAGGTAGCCTATTTTTATGCTCGGAGTAGATAAAGGGTTGCGACAAAGAAATGAACGTACAAAGAATCAGTGAAAAATGAAAGGCAGAGCGCATGCGGCGGACGAATTTTTCTGGTTATGTCAAAGGAATTTTTTGTTCCCATTTGCCAGTGTCAGTTCCTCTCCGTCCAACTATAGGAACGAACTTTTGACGTTAGAAGGTGAGGCTAGCGTTGTTGTTTAGTTAACGGCGCTTGAATAGTGATTTCTCGATAATCATGGTAGCCCGATCCAGGCGTTCAGACAGTGGGGAGCGAAGATAGGCGGCGCGAGAAGAAAAAATATTGCGAGTGCTGATTATTCCTTCCCGCTGCTCCCAACTATCAGAACACTTGGAACAGGCTATTTCATTGAAGCACAGTGGTCAACTACTTCATTTGCCCTGTTATACAAGTGATCGGAAGGTAAGTAGCTTGAGCTTCCTATAGTGAGTTCTACGAGAGACTCCGTCCATTAGGGCTGTCCGTTTTGTATTTGCTGCGCATGTGCGTGTAGACGCTATGCTAACCGGAAGTTTGTTAACAAGAATTTGTCAATAGAATTGCCAACACCACATGTACAATGACAGCTGTAACAATGATGCAATCTATTTTTTTAAAAAATGTATCAGCGTGCAGCGTCCCCAAAGGTAGCCTATTTTTATACTTGGAGTAGATAAAGGGTTGAGACAAAGAAATGAACGAAATAAAGAAAAGTGAAAGCGAAGTTTGGCTCGGCCAGCTCGAATCAGTGGAAATTCTACGCCTAACTGGAAGTCTAAATCAATGATTCGGAAAACGTGGCTAACTGGAAGTGATAATCTAACTGAACTGCTGTTTAAAAACTTGGGTTGGTTGTACTCTTAGATTTAACCCAAATGAATAGTAGACCACTTTTTCAACGATGGCTCACTCTCTTAGGCCCGGCTCAAACGTCGAACTTCACATGTGCCGAATCTAATGCAAATGAGCAAGAACAATAGATTTTGCTCATTTGCATTAGATTCGGAACATTTGAAGTTCGACGTTTGAACCGGGCCTTAGTAGCGACGCGAAATTGCTTCACTGTGGACTGTAAACAAAATATAAAACAAATCCGCAAAAATTGAGATCCTGGATATTGTGCAGCAGGAAAAACGTCAACGGGACACAGAATCACGACAAGAATAATCAGATTATCACAGCTTCTGGTATTTATTGTTAACTACCTACCAAAACACTTTTACTTACAATATTTTTCGCTATGTTAATGATTTTATAAAATATATTGCAACAATTTCTTTATTAACGCTTTAATTATCTTTACAGAAAGCTAACAACTGCAGACAGCGGACAATTGAAGCAAAATTGTGGTTAAAAATTCCCCGGTTAACTGAACTGGAAAATAGAGAAATAACTCACAGGAAATGACTCAGCGATTGTACACCAATAAAGTTACGGTTATGTTAAGGAAGACATCTTCTCTGTCATGTGTAATGCTACATTGTAATCACATGTGTAATAATTGAACATTTCCAGACCAGGCACTGGACCAGGCACTTGATCTAGTCTTTATTTTGTACTTTTAGCTCAAAGTTTGATATGCGAACCGATTTCGTTCGGAAATCGACCTCACAAAAAAATGTGTTCGATTTCGTTCGATGACCGAATTAAATCGAACTCAATCTAACGATGTAGTTCGATTTGACATTTCGTTCAATTTAGTTCGATGGAAATTTCGTTCGATTTCATTCGATGTGATACCCCGTGAAATACCTGTCGAGGCGGACATACCAACCGAGGCACCGCAAATCACAAGCTGAT
This sequence comes from Cladopsammia gracilis, assembly GCA_022457155.1. Lineage (NCBI taxonomy): Eukaryota > Metazoa > Cnidaria > Anthozoa > Scleractinia > Dendrophylliidae > Cladopsammia > Cladopsammia gracilis. The sequence continues at coordinate 624,102 of JAJGOT010000382.1, forward strand.
TAAATCATTCAAGAAAAGAAATGTTGATTGGCATTGTTTCGTGGTCATTATCATCAATTGAACCAAAGGACCACCAAGAACAAATTTTAACCGTGATACTCATGCACGCTGTACGTAGTAATATAATTCAGACCCAAACCTATCAATTATCCTTGAATATTCGAAGGCAAATACAGCCTAGGCCTCTGATGGGGCCATTTTGGGCATGATTGGAAACTTTATTTACTTCTACATGTAAAGCTACTTTAGACCCTTGGTACATTTCAGCTTTGTCCAGTAGTAAGCCACACATATATTTTGGCGCTATAAGGCCATTCCTACCATAATATTTTCTGCTCTAAAACAGTTCCAGCTTAGAGGGTAAACCGCACATATAAAAATAATCTAAAAATAGGATTGTATTTCACTCACCAAAATACAATCAGATTACAAAATTAACAGTGTAAAAAGTCATTCTTACATATTTGGTAGCCTGTGACATGCTGTGAACCGCCTGCTCTTCTCTTGTACACAGGCTAATTTCTAAACCTACTTCATGTTACAGCTAGTATCATCAAATGAACTAAAGCCGTGTTCACATTAGGCCTCGATTATGATCGAATTATAATCGAATTCAATTTGGAATGGGTTCACATCAACTAATTACAGTCCCTGATTATAATTGGATTATAATTACTTCAAACAACCTCCTCCTACAGTGATTGAACAAAATGGCGGACACGTGGTGGTACGAGGAGACGAAACTTCTAATCGCCTTATGGAGCGAAGAGGCAATGCAGAATGAGTTAAATATTATACACAACAAGAAACTCGTACTCGTAAGCCAAGGAATGACTGATGGAGGGTACTCAAAAAATACACAACAGTGCCGCGTTAAGTTAACAACCTGAAGCAAAAACATTTGCGACGGCGGATTTGTCTTCTTCTAGTATCGGCAGTTTTCCTAAAAATCGCCTGAAAATCAAGCATGGTGGTGATAATCATGGCAGCTACGCGATATGATAGGGCGCCATTTTGTTTTTTAACTTCAGATTGCGAGGTTACCCTGCCTAGTTTATTTGTATTTTCGCAGATGTGAACCGAAACTAACTGAATAAAATTGAATGGAGTATGATAGCCTGAATCATACTTCTGTTGAATATAATTAAGGTTTAGTGTGAACACGGCTTAAGTTCACGTGTATAGGCCACTTCGAAAAATACCATAATACTCTTTAAAGTGCATGTTTGGGTGGTGCTTGATGTAAGCCTGATTTTTCCAATTTCTTTTGTTTTCAGCACGAACTGCACGTGCTATGCTTCAACTTCTTGGCAATTTGCATATGGTGCACATTTGTATACAAACACACAATGCTACGTCCTAGCGTTCCTACATGTACTCTGAATTCCATTGTATTATTCTAACAAAGGAGACTTGAATAATTACACCCCGGTGAGGCTTATCCTGCACATAAAAGATTATTATGGTATTTTTCGAAATGGGCTAATCCTCCACTGTTTGTTGCCAGGCTAAACCTGATGAGTTAAAACGAAAAGACGCGCTGGGTAATTAGCCCTTCTAAGACATCAAATCTTCCACATTCTCGTAAAGTTTATGGTCATAGTCTTTCATGTTGATAAGTCTCTGCCAGAAATAAAAGTACAATAATTATACGTTATTTTACCAATTGTGTTTTTTCCTTGCAAAATTGTAAGAAAAATAATAAAAAAACCCTTTTGTATCACAGGCTTACCATCCGCTTTCGCGAGCTTCAAATCGCCAAAATACACATCAATTTTAAGAGCCCTAAATCTGGCCTTTAGCTTTAGAGCGATATGTTTATTATAAATGCACAGCACACCACACAAACAGTGGATGGTAATCCTGTGGTTGCATTTAGAACCGTTTCGGTAAATCTTTAAGTCATCGTCAACCGTGGTATAGAGTTGGTTAAATTTAGTTCCTCTTTTAATAATTTCTTTGAATTAACTACTGTTATTAACTGGATTAAGCTATATGACATACCAATTTAAAAATGATTTTCTCTTTTCTTCTCTTCTCTTTTGGTTCTGCACGGCCAAAAAAGAAACAACAGAGGTATTGTTTGATGCCGGCTGTAGGGTAAGTGAACCAAAATCGCTTAGGTTTCAACGAAAAGAGCAACAACAGGTAACGTTTGCTTAATTTTATAAGGTAATATATGTATTATAAAGAACGTTTGTTGGTTTGAATTTCGAATACAAAGTCCATGTATTATGCGTGGATGTCCTGTAAGATGCAAATCCTTTCAAACTAAAAATGAAAACTCAAGTCGTTCGAGGCAACAACTTGATGTGTTCAACTCTTAACCGTGGATCAGCTTCAATCAAGTTGTTCACTTCTAAACCTGATGCAAAAACAAATCCATGCAGATACTAAACGGGTCTTAATTGTACCAATCATTTATGGCAACTTACCCATCATCTCTTTGACCTGAGAAGTTGAAAGGAAAAGAAAACAGAATCAGCTCATAATTGTATTTTGTAATGAAAAGAAAAACAACCCTGACAGAATCCGCGTCCGGTATAGTACATTTTTGTAATACTGAAACTGATTCCCCTTGGAACACAAAAATAATTTCATCTTAAACCACACTTCACAGAAATCTAAAAATTAAATTTTAGTTAATTCAAAGAATAGTAAAATGATAACAATCAAGGATGGATTTCATCCTGTATGAAAAGACAGTAGAAGGTGAACACGGTACGTTTACTAAATCAAAATGGTTTCCGTAAATTAAAATGACTAGGGATATACTATTCTTAGAAAACAGAACAGGCAATAGCCCGTTATTGTCCTGCATTTCAGAGTGATCGGCTGAACTGTAACAACGAACATAAATTTAACATTTAGCATTTTAGCGTGCAATGTATGGGTGACATTGCTAATTGATTTACGATTGCTTATAAATTGCAAACACAACTGCGAGTCATTTCTTTACTTGACATTGTTAATGATGCTAAGTTGCACATTCTGGGATTAAACCGTTGAGTTGAGCACATGGCCACTTCGAGCAGTTGTTTATGATCTCCGTGGCTTCCCTTCTCTTGTTAATACACTTCATTTTGGCGAAAAAAAGAAACGAATTACGAGAGCTTTACACGGAGCAATTAAGGCATTATTTCGAAGCAAATGGGATTGAACGCAGGCGACAAGGCCAAACAGCGGGCGATTTTATTGCTTGTGTGTTGAAGCAAGGTCTACAAGTTGATGAGTGATCTTTTTGCACCAGTGAATCGAAACCGGGTAAATAGTCTTACCAGGAGCTAGTTATAAGCTAATTCAGGATCATTTTGCTTCGATACCGTCAGACATAGCGCAAAGGTTTAAGTTCAACAATCGTTTAAGGAACGAAGGAGAAGCAGTGGCAGATTTTGCGGTGGTCCTCAGCAATTTGGCCGAACATTATGAGTACAATGATACGCTCGAAACTATGATCAGGGACAGGATTTGGGGAGCAAGGGTGGTGTGGTGGTTAGAACACTCGCCTCCCACCAATGTGGTCAGGGTTCGATTCCCGGCCACGGTGTCATATGTGGATTGAGTTTGTTGTTGGTTCTCTCCTTGCTCCGGGAACTCCGGTTTTCCTCTCTCCTCAAAAACCAACACTTGCAAATTGCAGTTAGATCTGGAAGGTGTCCCCAATTAGTACTCGCGTGCTAAATATCTTTGGCACTTAAATGAAATGATTTATTTTATTTTATTTATTTTTGTGTGTGTGTTTGGAATAAAGTACGAGAAAATACAGCGACGTCTTCTTCATTGGGAACCATGAGACCAAAGTTCTTTGTTTACTGGCACAGCCATCTTTGACCAATGGTGGTGGCTTGTTGTTTTTGCTTTTTAAACGAATAATCAATATCACTCTTTTGCATAGAGCCATATGACCTTCTTCCCGATGTCCTTTTTCAAAATGATCAGTATTTACAGACTCGTCTGTTATAAGGAGTTCCTTGTGCATCAAGATGCGACTATAGTTGCTCTGTATCCATGTAATCTATGCGGCTTTTGGGTGCATCTGACGCTTTTAGGAATACGTACTGTAAGCAGCACGTGCATACTTTGTTTTTACTTCGTTTCTTCTTCGTTTAGAGAAAGAGTGGGGGTTGCATGTTTAGCTGTTCATCAAGTCACCATGCAAGCGTGTGGACCAAATGACCGGAATAAATGTGCTGACGAACGACGGCCAACATTCAAACCTTCATGTTTTCGGTGTGGAGGAAGTCACAGTGCACAAAGATGCAGGTTTAAGGAACAGAACTGTTTTTATTGCAAACAAAGACGCCGCTTTGGACGAAGTTAGCCACCTTGTGAGAGGCAAGTTTTAATTTTCCAACCAAATAGAAGAGAGCAAGGAGGACAATCTGGTCAGCTTAGGTTAGGTGACGTACCCCAGACAACGTATGTTGCTCAGGTTTATGATGATGATATGGGTGATGACGAAGATGTTTATGACCAACTGTTTTTTGTGAGCTCAAGTAAAGGCTGTAACCCTTATTGTGTGACAATGGTACTTAATGGCACTTATCGAACCATTGTAATTGATTCGAGGGCATCTAAGACATTGATCGATGAACAAACTCTCAACAACAACTTAGGTAGTACGTTGAAACTGAATGATGCAAACACAGAACTCCATACCTATACAGGGAAGTTTATGCCCACCTTGGGAAAGTGTGAATTAGAAGTAAACTAGAACTTTACCAGTTGTGGTACTCAAGGGAGAGGGTCTCTGTCTGATAGGTCGAGACTGGCTTCAGCATATTTCCTTAAATTGGAGTGAAATGGATAAGGACATGAATGAAATCTTGAAGACACACTCCTCAAGCACACTCCTTGTTTCAGGAAGGTCGTGGGAGAGTAGAAGAGGTGAAGCCGAAAATCTACATAGATCCTGCAGAAAAACTAAGATGCTTTAAAGCAAGGCCTGTAACTTAAAGTGCCACTACGACGAAAATTTTTGTATTTCTTTTCCGTTTTTTTAACGCAAGTGTATCTAATAGGTTTAGACAAATGCGAATTGTTATAAATTAGATTGATATATTCTTACACAGCCGAGAAAATAATAGCTGGCCGAAAACCCACGAAAATCACGTAAAGTCCGTCCGCCATTACTCCGTTCATAAATCCGAGCCCACGTTCTACTGGTTTGCGATCTGGTACACGTGAATTCATTTGTGACGTCAATGACTCCACGCGGTTCCTTCCGGGTCATAGACAACAAAGCCAAAAGGCACGTGTTGAGTCATTGACGTCACAAAATCTTTGGGCCAACTCGATCCAAGTCTCATGGTTCGGTCCCGGTCATTTTTTAATTGAGTAATGGCGACAAGCCGAATTCGAAATGTAAAGTGAAAATAATGGCACTTCCCGTACGAGTTTTGACTTGAAACTTCGCAAGGTACGTAACGAGTACTTTTATTTTCAAAATATAAAGAGAACAGAAAATGTATATTTTTGATCATAGTGGCACTTTAAGCCCTACGAGAAAACAATGAGCTGGAATTGGACCGCCTAGTGGAAGAATTCTCAGTTGAATTCTCAGAATGGGACATGCCCATCGTTCCCATTGTCAAAACGGATGGTCCCATCAGAATTTGTGGGATCACAAACAAACAATCAAGCCGCTAAGTTAGACAACTACCCTATTTCCAAAATAGAAGATTTATATGCATCCTTAAGAGAGATAATGGAATTCACATAATAAGACTTAACCAAGCTTACCAACAGTTAGAGTTACACGAGGCGTCCAAAAACTATACAACCATCAACAACCACAAGAGCCTTTTCACATACAATCGTCTCCTATATGGCAATTCATCTACCCAGGTATTTTTCAACGCATCATTGGAAACGTTCTACAAGGAATACCGCAAGTAGTGGTCCGGATTGATGACATTCTTGTGACAGGCACGACAAGAAGTTTTGGTCCGATTAGACAGGGCTGGGTTTACCTTAAGCTGAAGAAGTGTGTGTTTCTACGATCCAAGGTGACTTATTTGGTACATCACATAAACAAAGACGGCATACAGCCTGTCGAAATCAAAGTAAGGGCCATCCTAGAAGCCCCGCTCTTACTTATGTCAAGGAACTTCAAGCATTTCTGGGGATGTTAAATTACCGTGCTTGTTATTTGCCAAACTTGTCAACTGTTTTGACCCCTTTACATGAACTCCTTGCGAAGGACGGCCAATGGACTTGGACAAAAAGACATGTTGACACTTTCAATCAAGCCAAGGGTATGTTAAACTTTTCAGATCTTCTTGACCACTACGATCTCAGCAAGGAACTTGTGGTGTGTTTTGATGCATCACTTTAAGGTGGCTGAACACAGTTTCACTGTACCTATGCGTCATTCATTGTCATTTTAAAACTACTGATGCCTGGGCGTCCAAAATTGGCGAGACATACGATTAAGCAACAAGCTATATATTTTGATATTTTTGTTGAGCTTTTAGGGTGTTGCCATGGCAACACGGTGGATTGTAAATCAGCCTGCAATATTTGGTTTCGCTTATTTTCAGAAAATCTAGTAGTTAGATTTTCTCCATCATTTGTCTCCAGTAAACTCGTAAAAATATTCGCATGTTAACACTGGTCTCATGTAATTTAACAAAGGGATCTTTCGTAATTTGTGGTTTAATATGTTTGCGTTTTGTAAAAATCTCCTCTGTTAGATTTCAAATTTCTGATGGCAGATGAGTTCGGCATATTCGGAACTATTATTGTGCCAAATTTCGTGAAATTCTAACGAGTGGTTCCGTAGAAATCAGCACATTTCTGAGGAAAGTCGCTAAAATATCCAGTCACATTTTTTGGTCAACTGCGCATGCGTTGCATTTGACTGGGTTCTCGATTTAAACACAAAAATGACCAAAAAAGGCAGTGTATTTCTTCAATGGTTCTATAAATTATCTATTGATTCAACAAACATTTTTACGAACAACAAATTGTTTGATTTTAAGACGAAAAACAACACTTTCGCGATCCACGCTGAGCAAAATAAAATGATCGCTGAATAGGCGCCACGTTTGTTTTTCTCAAAACTCTGCACGTGCTGACTTACGTAAGCAGCTGAAATTGAAGAGCGCGTGCAAACTGTGTTCAGCCACCTTAAGGACTGGAAGAGTCCTCTCCGATGTCGTAAATGGAAAGCAAAGACCTATCTCTTATACCTTAAGAATACATATACATACATAAATATAACTTAAGAACACTGTCATCAGCGGAGTGAAACTATGTCCTTTGACTAAAAAGGGAGTTGCTGTGATTTTTGGCATTAAACAATTTCACCAGTATATGTATGGACAGAAATTTATACTGATCTCAAGCCACTCTTAGATCTGTTCAAGGCAGACAAAACTGTTCCCGTAATGACGTTCCGGAGAATCCAGAAATGGGCTTTACTGTTAGCAGTCTATGACTGTGAAAATCTTTACCGATTGGGATTTAAAAACGACAATGCCAGGGGCGGATCCAGGATTTTTCTTAGGAGGGGGTGCACCTCTAGGGCATGACGTAACTGAAGGGTGACGTAAACAAATTTTAAAAGCGAACAACGCAGACTAGTTCATCTCAGGGGGGGTCGCATCCCCTGCACACTCCCCCTAGATCCGCCCCTGAATGCTGATGACCTAAGTGGTGGATACAGTACCAGAGGCCCCTATCCCTGTTGAAACGATACTGTTGATGGAGCGGCTAGAAGTTATGGCTGTGAGTGCGGATCACATTGCAGATTGGACTGCTACAGACCATTTGTTTCACCAAGTCCTCAGAAAATTTCAGCACGGCTGGGGTGACAAATGTCCGGATAGAAATCTGAGAACACGCAGTGGAAGTATCTTGTGGGGAAACAGGGTGCTGATACCTGCACAGGGTCAGCAACAGCTTTTGGAAGACCTGCATGCTACTCTTCAACAAGTGGTGACATGGTGATATCATGTCCAAAAATGGAATTGTACATGTTAACCCTCGGTTTAAGATTAGCACACGCCGTTTTCAGTAGCTGTTCATCTATCCCCGAGACACATTTTGGTAAAGTTTAGCGATAACCGGTTGCTATAGTAACGAGATATGACGTCATAAGTAACATGTGGTCAAGCCATTTTTGAATAAAAATGCGTGTTTTTTATCTTTTTTTAGTGAAAAAACATAAAATGCTACCAAAAGCATCAAAATGTTTAATTGTATGTTAGTTTGCAACTCTAGCAAACAATATATTTTTCCGCATTTATTCATCGCAGGCGGGAGGGGGCGTCTTATACCCCCACCTTGTACCACGGTGGGGGTATAAGACTGCGTGTACGTCCGAGGGTTAAAATAGCACCCACGCAGAAATGCGTCGTCTCATAGCTTGGCAGAGCGATCTGTCCGCATATTCAAAGAAGATATTAAAAGGTTGGATGGATCTGGAGGCACAGTGCTAATCAAATTTAGCAGGTTCTTGTTGGCCTGAAGGTCAACGCCCCAAACAATGACTGGGATTTTCCCCGCAGAGCTACGACTTAACCGCCGCTTGCAAACCCGACTAGATTTCATTCGTTTGCAATACCAACAACTTTCACCAATGAACATCATGACAATAAGAAGAAATAGCGACAATAGATAGATAGATAGATAGATAGATAGATAACTTTATTTATACACGGTAATTCCATCAGCTTAAATTATCATAATCAGCTAACTACCTAACTTCCCAACCACAAATAAGAGGTACAATATAAGAATAAAAACTGCTTCTCATGGAGGCCGTGTTCAAAAATATATTTAAAACTTTACTTTGCAAGGGAAGAACTTTAGTCCGGGTCCTAAGTGGAAGAATGCCCAAGTTGAAAACAGAACGGGCCCACTTTCATATACGATCAAGTAAAGATGGGGTGGTAACTCGCTAGTATGTGGATCAAATCCTTAAACCACATGGTATGCAGATAATATAGGATGACGCAATACCCGATTCAGCAATTCACGCTAAGCAGACTCCGTCAGCACCTGCTGCAGAAGAGCAAGTAGAAAACGCACCCACTAAAGAAGTTAGCAAAGATTTTGAGGAGCCAACCACAAGGCCTCTAGCAGATCCCCAACTGTCTACACTGATGTTGTCTGAAAGGCCTCAGCGCACGAGGGGAGCCCCCTGAAAGATCATGTGACTGTCTAAACATTTGAAAGTTGAATTTTTAAGAATCACTGTCCCGTCGAAGTAACAAAATTTTGCTGACCTTATTTCCATGTTATATCGCTAAATGCCACAGAATGTACAACTTAATTGGATAAAAAGATTATATAGAGCAAAACAGAAGCAGTAGGTTTGGAGATAAAGTGCAGGCCCCGGTTCCTGGAAAGCCGATTAAATTATCCCTCGATTAGCGGTTAATCCACGATTAAATTTCTTATTCCTAGAATAACTAATCGCGGGAAAAAAAGGCGTTCCTGAAAACGGATTTAACCCTCGATTAACTATCCCCCGATTAGATTCAGAATAAACCGGTTTGACCAGTTATTCACATGCAGGCGCGCGCGAAAATGACAATTAATGCGCGGGAAAAAGGCTTGCACTAAGCTTGCAAGCTCTTGTTTTCCATTCTGACTCAAATAGTCTTGTCACAAATTCTACAAATTAAACCTTGATATTGGTTGTTTTAGTCGAAGATAAGAAACGTAATCTCTTGCAATTTGGTCAAAGGAAACGAATGAAAATCAATGATTCAGTTCAAAGCGATATTGACTCGGTGAAGGAAAATTAAAACTGATAAGGCTGTAAACCGAATCGCTGAGTTCATTCGATTATTTCAATTATCAAATTTAATAGCTAGAATTGTTACCCATGTAACCTTTTGATTCAATCTGAATAATAAAGCAGTAATTTCCGAGAAAAAGCTTTCATAGTTTTATACCAACATCGAAGCTTTGATTGTGTATAGAGTTCACGCTAAAAATCGAAACTTGCCCATTTCATCTTCTATTTGACATCAATTTAAGCTTAAGCTTAAAAAGAATATATCTTATTTTTGCGATCTTTTCCCACCCTTTTCTACTGCAAGTGCATGTTGCAAAAATATTTATTTAATTCAAGAATTCTTGGATAGAATCCCCAAACCGGTAAAACGATGTAAAGAGTTTATAATATGACATTTTAAAATTGACGCTATTGCGAACGCTAGAAGAATATTTCAGGGCGTGTTGTTTTATTTTGCTTTTCAAAAATATAACTGAATTCTAAGCTTCATATATTCTGCTTCGTGAAAGCCATGCTAAATACAAAAACTACATATCTTGAATTTTATCGTTCAAAAAAGTTAGCATGATTGCTGTAAGCTTAGCAAGAGCTTTATTATGTTGAAAAATTGTCGAGACCGCAAGATTTGCGTGTTTGCGAGTGTTTGTCCGCCCTGACTCGATCATCTTTCACTACAAATTACATTTTTCTGCCAAAAACTCGGTTTATTCTCTCCGGAATCTGTAAGAACAGCAAGTTCATCTATCATTAAGAGACAGTCTCTCTAAAACCGTTCCACTCGATCTCGGAGTCAGAAATAGTTTTGCTTCATATTAATACCATCAATACTACTATCAATCCTTACTACTAAAGTGCAGTTGGAATAAGCAGAAAGTTTATTTTACTCCAGTTGTGAGCATTCCAATGCTAGTGTACCGTAAACGACTAAAATATGCAAATTTTCAGTGCCGTGATACAGGTTTTTTTGATGATCGTTTTAAAATACTTCGGGCCACCAACACCTTAACATTTGCACTTATTAAACAGATTGTTACCTCTTTTAATCGCTTCTGTATCATTTAGGTCTTTTTTGATCATAATCGCTGAGAAATGCAAGACACGCGAACTGGACGAAATAGCGACTTTTAAACTTCCCAAAATTCTCACATGTGGCACCTAGGCAAGACCTAAATACTCGTTCTAGGCAAAGACTAAGAACTATTTTGTAGAATTATGCAATACAATTGTGGCACAATGCGATACTAAGTAATGAGTTTGAACTAAAGTTCGCCATTATCTGTTGAAGTTCTCTTGCGTGACACAAATGTCTATTCTAGACTGCTGTCTTGTTGTCGAATTCTGGTCACTTCATTTATCGATATTTCCGCTAAATTTAAGTAAAATTAAAATAGATACAATGTAGGTCTTTACACGATAAATCACTTTTCTCGTGTTTGCTATATAAACACAAGTTTTTTTGAAGTTTTTTTTAAAACAAAACTCCCCGTGGCTTTGTAATCCTGCTTCTAAGCAGTCAAAGGACCACGTTGCAGGGCCTGAATTTCTTGAATGTTTGCTTTTATATTCCCTGAAGAAGTCAGGTTTATACTTATAATCCCAGTTGTACAGTCAGCCTTCCTTTAGTAGTTCCTAAGATTCCCCGTTTTAAAGCCAACTCAGAGAAAATCGGGCTATCGGAAACGAGAGAGACTTGACGGACATTAAAGAAAAAGGAAGAATTGGAATGGACCTGAGATGAGCAAAAGCTTTTTTTCTCGCTCGCTCTTCCTCGGTGCTCTGGGCACAAAATTAGTGACACGTTCTTTTACGCACTTCAACTTCGCCACATGTACAGTCCTTGATTTTTCCTTCCCTTCAACTTAAGAAATGACCAATTACTATTGTGTTCGGATAGGTGATCTGGCAGGAGAGAGAGGGAGGGGTATTTCGAGCGCGCGCAAAACGCTTTTTTGTTTCATTTTCGTAGTTGATTGTTTTTTTTTCTTGATTGATCAGTGCTGACTTTGCAAACCTACCTGATTGTTTTTTAAAAACGCTCGTCGGGAAAGGAAACGTTTGGCACTTTTCGAACCCGAAAATCTATTTTATGTGCAGACTGTTTTAATACCATGGGCAACAGCGATTCAATTCTTGTTGATTTTGAAAGTTAAGCAATAAAACCCTACGTTTATGAAAAGCTTGCACTGGTTTAGGGGCAAAAATCTTCACCGCCACTTGAAAAAAGCACAATTTAAATAGTGCTTTTTGGCTCGAAAAGCGTTCGGAAATCACTCAGCAATGCACACCTGGATTTTATGTGTACTAAGGACTCATCGTCACTTTAAAACGCGTGAAACGTTTTTATAGCGTTTGAGACGTGGATAGGCTGACTTAGTTTCTATATGAAACGTGATCTCTACCCCCCACCCCCCTTCCGCTCCATACTCCCCCTCCCAGCATGTGTAGTTCATGAAATGAAAGGCTGTTTGAGATCGAGGAGCGACGGGTTTCTTTTCACGTTTGCCTTCGCGGACAAGATGCTTCATCGAGCAAGGAGCAGGTGAAAATCAAGATATTGAAGCCTTATTCGGGAATCTGATCTCTGCATTTTATTTTTGTCCCACGTCGGAATCGGACGCAACTTCCATAGTTTTGACGTCAATGATCTTTGTGACTATTGTAAGAGTGGAAAAATAGATTTCTTCAATGTTTCAAACTCAAAACAATCCTCCGTCATTTTGAAGTATTTTTCTAGCAAAGGATGGAAAGGCGGACCTGATAAGGCTTCTATAGAAGTAATTAAGAAATAACCCTCAACCAAACATCAAATACCAGATTGCTGTGCTGGGAACTGTAAATACAAAAGGCATGGCACTATAATACAGACTATTTTGGCACAATTCCCAATTCCCAATTCCCTAAAGAAGATCCTGTTACCCAAAAAAACACGCGAAGGAATGTGTTACGCTCATAAGTCAAGTGTAAACGCCTGCACTGAATTCATATGTTACCTAGGCAAGCAAAGACCAATACCTTACCTGACTGTCGTACATACGGGGGGGGGATGGTGGCGTCGTGCTATTTTTTCAGCATATTCTGTCTTTTGTGGCTGTTTGTTGATTCTTCAAACACATTATGGCAAGGTTTGGTTAGCATCGGTTGCTTTGGTAACGGGATATGATGCCATAAGTAACGTGAGATAAAAAATATAACATGCTACCAAAAAGCAGTAAAATGTTTAATTATATCATATTTTAAAATTCTAGCATAAAATATGTTCAATTTCCGCACTGTTTCGATGAATTTGAATTTTGAGTAAATCTAAGATGTCGGCCAAAATAAATGACATCACAACTCCCCTGAAGGACCATACCTCATAATGTTTTATCACAGGCCAACTATTAATGTGCGGTTATCGGGAGGCGAACTGAAGAGAGGAGGCCAAGTGTAGTATTCAACGATGTTTAATAAAAGACGAATATTACGGGATCAAGGCCTTAGGTCAACTGAAGTTATTGCAAAAAACACTAGGTTATATTACACGATCGAGCGTTAAGGTTGAAATCTTTTCAAGATATCGTAACACCCAAAAACCCAAGAGGGGAGGGGTGGAAAGTGTTGCAACCCACCCTCCCCTATTGTGCCACGGTGGATGTATTAGTTTCCTTGGGTGTACGTCCGAGGGTTAAACTTCGTTTGTAGTCAGGTTGGCGCCCTCAGCAGGCATTTCTAGAATAAAGGATTATGAGGAAACTAAAGAAAGAAAAGGATGCAGTTGAGCACCAAGGAAGAGAGGCCGAGAAAACAGCGAAGAAAGACCTTTTATGCGCCCTCACGCTCCCCAGGTCACTTCCAATTCTGCCTTTTTGTTTATTTTCCAGTCTCTCTCGTTTCCGATAGCTCAATTTTCTCTGCATCTGCCTGTCTGCCACAAAGAGGTGGTGTTAAAGGCAACGTGCCACCGGTCGGGGCATAGTCAGAAGCAATTTGTCTTTAAAACGGGGTATCTTAGTAGGGTCTTTTAGGGTAATTATTAACTGAATATCTTAATAAAGGCAAAAATTCAAGAGATTCAGGCCATGCAACGTCGTCCTCTGGCCCCTTAGGAACAGGATCACAAAGCCACATGATATTTTGTTTTAGAGAAGTGGTCATAACCAAATTCACTAAAATTCAATAGATTCAGGCCATGCAGCGTCGTCCTCTGGCTCCTTAGGAACAGGATCACAAAGCCACAGGGTATTCTGTTTTAGAGAAGTGGTCAATCAAATTCACTATAGTTTACTCCGCACCCCTTTTCAGGGGTGCGGAGGTTATACAAAACTGACCGCCTATCTGATAAGCCTAATGGAAAAAATTACCAGGTTGAAAATAAGATTAGACTCAGTGCAATATCCTGTTTGCATGAAACATTACACAAAGGTTTGCATATTTTTGGTCAGTTCCTTCTTCTAATAGAGTGGGGGATATCGGAAAGGGAGGGGGAGATCCTGATTACCTGTCAGAATACAATGGTTTTATAGTTATTTCCTGGAAAGAGAAGGTAAAACCAAGGACTGTAAATGTGGCGAGGTTGAAGTGCGTATAAGAACGTGTGTATGATTTCGTGCCCAGACTTTTCAAAAAGCATGCATATTTTAATTTGTCTTTTAATTTATGAAAAATGCAGAAAATGCGATGCAGTGTAACGCAACTTTGAAAACATTACACAAGCCATTGCTTTTCGTTCGCAAGAGCGAATCGTTCATCGTTTCTCCTCCAGAACTCAGTCCAGAATTATGTGCAAAGCTATGTCCTTCTAGTATCTAATGTTTAGGAGGCATACTACTGTTTTTGAAACCGCCAAGTCATTTGTCCGGAAAAGTTATTTATAGAACACTGGTCAGGAGTATGCAAAGTGAGTGGCAAATATTTTCATCGAGATTTTCACCTAGCTCTCGGGTTAAGTACCGCAAGAATTGAAGTGAATAAGAATTTGACAACAAGACAGCAGTCTAGAATAGACATTTTTGTCACGCAAGAGAACTTCAACAGATAATGGCGAACTTTAGTTCAAACTCATTACTTAGTATCGCATTGTGCCACAATTTTATTGGATAATTCTACAAAATAGTTCTTAGTCTTTGCCTAGAACGAGTATTTAGGTCTTGCCTAGGTGCCACATGTGATAATTTTGGGAAGTTTAAAAGTCGCTATTTCGTCCATTTTGTGTGTCTTAGTTTAACAAGAGGCTACAAGCAGCCTCTACTCATGCGCATGCGTAAGAGAGTTTTATGATATACTTTAAACATGATAAGAAGATGTCCGACATGGAGAAGAGTTACTCCTTTCACTCAGTCATCGTTCCTGCAAACCACGTTGTTTACTATTGAATATTTTGTAAATGAAGGCTGTACCACAATGAAGCCAGTGATTCTTCTGAGTCTTATATATACCTAACGTGAACATTAGTAATGTAAGTAGGGTTGTAGGAGACGCTGTCGTGACACTTTAGTAACGCTGTTTTACCGGAAGTGGGAGTAATCGGAAGTCACTAAACAGGAAGTGTAAATGGCAAAGCTATGAACCGTAAGAGCATAATTTAAAATATGCGTGCATAAATTTGCATGCAAAATCGTGACACAAAATAGAAAAAAAAAGAAAAACGCATGAGTAATAAGAGGCTCCAAGCAGCCTTTACTCATGCGCATACGTAAGAAAATTTTATGATATATTTTAAACATGATAAGAAGATGTCCGACATGGAGAAGAGTTACTCCTTTCATTCAGTCATCGTTCCTGCAAACCACGTTGTTTACTATTGAATGTTGTGGACATGAAGGCTGTACCACAATGAAGCCAGTGATTCTTCTAAGTCTTATATATACCAAACGTGAACATAGTAATGTATGTACGGTTGTAGGAGATTCTGTCGTGACACCTAAGTAACGCTCTTTTACCGGAAGTGAGAATAGCCGGAAGTCACTAAACAGGAAGTGTAAATGGCAAATACGTCAACCGGAAGTGCACAATTTAAAATATGCGTGCATAAATTTGCATGCAAAATCGTGACACAAAAAAAAGTAAAAATAATAACAAGAAAAACGGAGCCGAAACCTTACCTCATGCCGCTTCGCGCATGAGTAATAAGTAAATTGAAGGCTCATTGAACATTTGCATTTCTCAGCGATTACGATTAGAAAAGACCTAAATGATACATAAGCGATTAAAAGAGGTAATAAATAATCTGTGTAATAAGTGTAAATGTTAAGGTGTTGGTGGCCCGAAGTATTTTTAAACGATCATCAAAAAACCTGTATCACGGCACTGAAAATTTGCATATTTTAGTCGTTTACGGTACACTAGCATTGAAATGCTCACAACTAGAGTAAAATAATTTTTCTGCTCATTCCAACTGCATTTTAGTAGTAAGGATAGATAGTAGTATTGATGGTAATAATATGAGGCAAAACTATTTCTGACTCCGAGATCGAGTGGAACGGTAATATATATATATATATATATATATATATATATATATATATATATATATATATACATAGCCCAAGCCTAACAGCGTCGCACTTTGAACAAGCTTAACTAAGGTGAAACTTAACTAAGGTGAAAGGTTGGAAATCAAAAATTGCAAAAATACACAAACATATTTGCATAAGGCGATGCGAGTGAAGATAGAACTGTACTATAAAATCAAAGTCTTGTTTTGTTTACATAAAATCGCTTTTCAATCTATCTAATGAATGAACAAGCACAAAAATGGACAACACAATCTTCTTTCGAAAAAATTTATTCAAATCTCCATTAGTTTACGTTTAAAAGCAAAACGCGTACCATTTAATTATAGCTCATCGAGTTCAAGCTTTCTTCGATGAAATTCAAGAGATCGATACAACTGAATTTAAGCACGTTTTAAAATCAATTCTCCAAAACTAACAATAACACTAATAAAAAGTCACTCACAGATTGATATCAATATAAATTCTCATCGAAAACTGTAATCTGTTTTACCTTTAAGTCCCTCGCTTGCTCCGAAATTCAAATCTCCGCTTCTGGTTCTGAAATCCGTAGAAAACAAACATCTCCCGCATTGATAAAAAAGTAATACATGAAGTTCCTCGAAGCAAGATTTTATCCCCGAAAGCTCTTCTTTTTCCACTAAAGCGGCTTCTGAGTGTACCTTAATTAGTATCCCTGTCTTGAGTAGCAAACCGCTAAAAAATGCAGGAAAATAACGACTTTAATTCTCCGCTAGACACAACAAAACAACTAAAGTGTTTACCGAGCTCACGGCTGTGTGGCCGCGCGAAAAACAAAGCCTTGCTTTCAAGATCCCGCATGTTGTTCCAACACGGCGGGCGGGCACACACGCGCCCGCGAAACATTCCGCTAGCCATGACCATGAAAAATGACGGCATAGGTTCTATGAGTATGGAGCTGCGCACCCAGGCCTTCGGCCTGGCAAGTGCTCCGCTATTACGGAGACCGCCTCTTTAAGTCGCCAAGAGGTACTATTTCTAGTATAAGGTGCTTTCTATATTTCATGGACCAACTTAATGAACAGTTTACTCCGCCATTTTGTTTGTTTTGACAAAATTTATTCGACGATTAGTGAGTTAATCGACCTCGCTAGGTGGATTAAATTTAATCCTTATTTTATCCATAGGTTAGCGCTAATCGCGCTTTCAGGAACAGAATCTAATAGAAGGATAAATTTTATCCCTCGGTTAGGCGGATTTAATCGTGGATTAGCGCTAATCGGGGCGGTACGCAGCTCTTACAAGGTCTTCTCTGATTAGCTGAGAAAACAATAGAACAAACAACACAACAATGGCCCTAAATCTAAAAACAATAGAGCTGCGTGGTATACAGGTCCAATGAAATTAGAGGTTCTAAAGAGCTGCGTGGCTACTGCGCTAATCGGCTTTTCAGGAACCGGGGCCAGGATTGCAAGGACGGAAGTGGATTAATTTCGTGACAGGTAGTCAATAAATTAAAATTGCCATTCATGTGGAATTTTGAATTTTTAGAAGTCATTTTGTCTCTTTAGTAAATATTTCTAGACTTTCATCACTTTTGACGATTTTCCTTCCATTTCAAGACAATACAGTAAGCTCCTGGCCAAAAACATTTAAAATGAATGAAACGTTAAAAAAGAAATGTAAAATGCTACCAAAGCATCAAAAGGTTTAATTGTATGTCATTTTGCAACTCCACCAAAAAATATTTTCAATTTCCGCATTTTCCCGATAAATTTGAATAAGTCATTTTCGTATTTAAAATTACCGCTGAATTCAAACACCAATGACACATTGATACAGGGTTAGACTTGACCTGATGTAAAATATTCACAAATACCGGCAGAAGGTGCGTGAAATTTGAAAATTAAAGAAAAGACAGAGCTCTAAACAGGTCATCTTCTCACTTAAATTTGTGAATATTTTACATCAGGTCGAGTCTAACCCTGTAAAAATGCGCCTTCAATACTTTCATTCAGCGACCACAGCGAATTCAAAACCGGTCTATTGCTACCAAAATCCAAGATGCGACCATTTTGGATGACGTCATAGACCCCGAGCAGCGCTACAACCGATAATATTTACGTTATCTTGTAGAGCACAGGGTTAATCTTTTAATAGATGTTAATAGATGTTAAGGGCATCATGACATAACAGAACAATCCGTTGTGTTTTTTTATGAAGATTTTTTAACCTCAATGGAGGAGAAGACGTAATGTATGCGTGACATTGCTAATTATGTTAAGTTGCATATTCTGGAATTAAACAGTTGAGTTGAGCTAATAGCCACCTTCGAGCAGTCACTTCACTTCTTTTCACTTGTTAATACACTTCAAATATTAGATTTCCTTTCCTGTTTTTCGTGCAAACGTTAGAGGCTTACCTTGTCTTTTAAGCAGAATGATTAAACAGTTAAAGCCACAACAATGACCAAAAGAACAGTAGATAGTCCTGTAGAGGTATAAGAATGTCATTGCTGCATTAGAGACCAATGAATGAAGGACTAGCATAATTTAGCCAGGATACTACAGCCCTGTGGATACGTTTTTAAGTAAACATTGCCGCATTATAATACGAGTGACGTATGGCTTAACATTTGCACTATAAATTGCTGAATAAAAATTCTCACTATGATTTAGTTAAGCCAAACATTTAAATTATTAATTTATTTCTTATGTCAACCTCGCTCACAAACATTTTATTCCGCGGAGAGCCGCAAATATGAAAGGGGCTGCATCATACCGGGCAGCAGCCTTATCTAAGCGGAAAACGCTATATCATGGTGTAGTATAATAGCACACTGCAAGGATCACAAATTTCTTATTTTCATCTTTTCATATTTATGGTATAGTATGCCCCATGTTTCAGAGTCTGTCAGACCTGAGTTATTATTTGCGTCAGTTTTAATGGATGGTGCTTTTGTCCCAGTCGTTGTTTCTGGTGCAAGGGTTGACAGGATTCTCCTTATTAGGCGGTAACCGGTAAAATTTACCGCTTGAAGCAGTACTTATTACTGCCTGTAACCGCTTGGAGGTTTTGAAAATTCAACAAGTTGTTAAAAAAATACGCAATTTGTTCCACCCATGTAGTCGTGATCGTACGAAAATAAACGAAAAAAAGTGTAAACAGCTATTATCTATGTGAGTACTTTATTTAATTGCTCGCTGGTACAGTTCCTTTCGAAGCAAGAGAAATTGTTCGCGGGCCTTTAGCTACATGTGACCCGTACGCGTGTCGCCGCTCAGTTTCCACGATGAAGCGGTAGCAGTCAATGCTTTCTTTTCTTTCGTGGACAACAAGAGGACACGAAGCCAAGCAGGTAAGAATACCATAAGAACTAAACATTAAGCTTACTATATAAACCTTTAAGCTTTAAAAGCGAGGAGAAAATTGTTGATTTCCTGAAAAGTTCGGCTTGTGTTGCTGAATTGACCGTAGCGGCAAAACAGTCTTCGTTCGTGAATTTCTTCGTCGTGAGGTATTTAAAAATGTGTTCCGGTGAATTGTTTGAAATGATGCTCGAAAATAATAGCCTTCAAGAACGCGAATGTTTAGAATTCAAGACAATGAAAGTATAAACAGAGCAGGAACGAAATAAGACCGCTGACTTTTTTATTGTACCTTCATGTAAGCCACAGCAAAGGTATCACCGGAAATCGCCGCCCTTATTTATATCATTTTTCTTAGGCTACGTATTTAAGTAATGCCCCACATAGAACTATAGTAAACTTCATTGTCCTGCGGCATTGGCTCTTTCCCACAGAATATCTTTGGTTTCAAGAACAGAGGAGGGGCTGATGGTTCATAATTTTATTTCATTATAAAAATAAAGAAAATCCATTTGCGTCAAATAAATTTTAGGAAATGTTCATGCTTAATTAATCAGAATAGCAGAAGACAATAGCTAATAATTTCGCCTCTTTGATGAAGTTCCCCAAATACAATATCTTTAAAAACTTGCATGTTTTGCGATTGGGTCTCAAATACTTGAAACCTTAAAACAAATTAGACAAAATGCACCTTGACTCCTTAACTTTTTGGCAGTTTTTGAGTCTAGGCCAATGAGATCACTAGTTGTAACAATCAGAAAAAATTGACATTCCATTGTGCATTGCCGTTCAGCGCTATCCTCCTTATACGGATCATTACTTAAGCTCAGAATAACACGTCAGTCGATTTGCATTAAATAGGTCTCAAAATGCAGGAAATGGGGATCAGAGAATCTAGCTCTTAAAAATTTCCGGGGGGGGGGGGGGGGCATGCCCCTCGATCCCCCTAGGAAAGTGTGCCTCCAGCACACAATTTTCCCTTTACCGCTTAGCAAAAATCCCCTACCTGCTGACCTGCTGACCTGCTGACCGGTTGTGCTTGAAGGATAACCTGAAAGATAATAGAAATTCAGCAATAACAATTACATTAATCGTATCAGTAGCAAAATTCAAGATTGTGATTGGTCATCCTTAGATGAAAAACTTTACAACAGTAAAAATCTAAAAATTACAATTCAAATATAAAATATTAATTCGCTACACATGTACAAATCAAACTAACTAGGATATTTAGGAGATATATACAACCATTGCGCCTATCTATGTTCTACTGTAAATAGTACAAACAACCAAGGACCAAGATTGGTCTCATGGGGGACCCCTGCCGGTATGTCTCTCCATTCAGACCTGCAATCATTCTCTAGCTTAACTCTCTGTTTACGGTTCTTAGGAAAGTCAATAATCCAGAGGGTGATGCCATATGGGAAATTCAAGAATTGTATGATCGATAAGGTCGAAGGTTTTTTAGGTAGTCAAACAAAACAACTCTCACAGTAGAGCCTGTCCCCATTCTCGACCCCAGAGCTCTTCTCTTTTGCGCATGACCGAGGGAGAGAAGAGCTCTGGGGAAGCCTGTGTCAGGGTTAGCTGCGATTGGTTTTCGGGTGAAACAATGCAAATGAATCCGATTGGTTTATTTTTGTACGCGCCAAAACTGAAACAAACGGCGCAATTTTTCCTGGGCACACGGGACCTGAAGGGCAAGTTCTGGCTCGGCGCAAAACGTTTGCAAAACAAACATGAACGAATCGAGCGAAACCTCGAAAAAGCCGTGCAAGTTGCAAATGTTAAAATCTGTCGCTGTAATTCACGTCTTCTAAACTATTATGATCGAAGCGATCTTTTCGGGAAGACATCGGAAAGAGAAAATCTTCTGCAAGCGCTAAACGAAATCGGGAAGATCAAGATCGAAGTATCAAGACGGAAGACGTCCTTCCGACCGCGAGCAAGATACGAAGGAAGTACTTCAGAAAAATAACTGGACTGGCAAAGGGCATATGTGATTTCAGAAACCTTTGTTTTTAATCAAGGGAAAATCGTGACGTCGCACTGTTGTATCGGTGTTAATCAGTCCCCTAGCCAATGTTAACTGCGTTTATAACTTTTGCTAGCGTTTGTCATCAAGAAAACTGCAAATGAAGCTGGCTAACGGTTACTGGAGGACGCCGAAGACCAATAGCAACAGCCCCAAAATGACGAAGAGGAAAGAAGAGGACGACTGTCCTGTGACTCCCACCCCTGCTAAAAGAGAATGCGATTTTGTTGCCTATTAGCTCATTTGTATAAACATAGCTTTTTGGATCTGAAACAGTGAGAATTCAAGGAAATCTCTTGAAAAATTCCAGAAGGCAGGCTGAGTATGTGCACATGCAGGAAACCACAGGGGAAGTTTGTGTGTATCACCTTTTTTGAGACTTTAGATGTGAAAACACAATGACATTTAATAGTCAGACCTTTATACGGATTGAGACACACAGATTTTTAAACCTCATTAGCCAGGAATTAAAACAAACGACTTGAAATCTTGCATGAAATACTCTGAGTGTGTCTTGATATGGGAAAATGAAAGAAGAGGTTGTATCTGTTGCTGTTTGCAATTCAGGGCTGAAAAGAGAATGACAATTTGACCTATTTCTTATTAGCTCATTTGCATATAAACATAGCTTTTTGGACATGAAATAGTGTAAATTCAAGGAAGTCACTTAAAAACTTCAAAACAGTAGCCTGAGCATGTGCCCAAGTAGGAAACCACAGGGGAAGTTTGTGTGTGTCACCTTTGAGACTTAAAGATGTGAAAACACAATGACATTTTTAGTCAGACCTTTATATATGGGTTGTGGGATCAACACACAGACCTTTTTGAACCTCATAAGCCAGGAATTAAAGCAAATAACTTGAAATCTTACATGGAACACTCTGAGTATGTCTAGTTAATGGAAGTGAAAGGGGATGTCTGTATCTGTTGCTATTTGCAATTTTGGTCTGAAAAGAGAATGACATTTTGACTAATTCAGTTCTTGTTACCTCTTGTATAAACATAGCTTTTTGGACCTGAAACAGTGCAAATTCAAGGAAATCACTTGAAAACTTCCAGAAAGCAGACTAAGCATGTGCATATGTAGGAAACCACAGGGGAAGTTTGTGTGTGTCACCTTTGTGACTTTAGATGTGAAAACACAATGACATTTTTAGTCAGACCTTTTAATATGGGTTGGGATCGACGCACAGACCTTTTTGGATCTCATAAGATACGCCAGGAATTAAAGCAAAGGACTTGAAATCTTGCATAGAACACTCTGAGTATGTCTAGACGATGGAAACGAAAGGGCAAGTCTGTTCGGAATTCAGGGTTTAAAAGAGAATAACGTTTTGATGTCTTCCTTCTTGGCCAATTTGCATAAACATAGATTTTTGGACCTGAAACACTAGGAATTCAGCAATTAATCACTTGAAATCTTGCAGACAACACTATATGTGAAGGCAATCAATCAGTCAATCAATCACTGAGTCCCTATTTGCCTTGTTTCAATACTAATTACAAGAATTACATAACAGATACTTTACACGATCAAAGATATATCTAAAACTGCATAGGGATTTTGTATCATGATTTTTTATGGATGTTTTGTCCATTTCAATTTTATTATATAATGTACAGTTATTATTTCTTTGAGGAGAAAATAAATTTTAATCTTAGATTTTGTATGTCATTTTGATATTGCTTTGTATATGTATATTACTGAGTATTTAATACAATTGGTATGTAATTGGGGTTTGCGTATGTTTGAGGATAAGATAAGATAATATAAGATAATATAATTTATTTAACGTCGATAAAATAGTGGTAACATATCATTGAAGAAACGAAACATAAACAGTGCAATGGCTTCATTGTTTTTATATGTCATCTAGAGGTAAATTATATTGACCACTCGTTAAAAAGTGGAAACGAAACCATAAGTCTGTGTCGGTCACCGTTCTGAATTGAGGTCTAAATTGAAGAGGATGAGACTTTCACCTGTATAAATTAACCGCATTTCGACGTCTGAGTTGCCAACTCTGGCTTATTCGTAACACAGGAGGTCCGTTTCAGTGAATCAACAAAGTCGAAAACATCACTAGCTGATAAAAGATTAAGGACTTGCCAAATCCTGTGGGTAAAACACCTAAAACATCCTTTTCTACAGACCACAGCTTCAATAATTGCCTTCTGTTCATTTTTCGAAAGAAAATCGTAGTCTTTCCTAGCTTTTGCCAGTTTCCATGGCTCGCCGCCATTTTGTTTTTCGACTGCTGGGCATGCGCCCTGTAGACTTTATAGCCAGATTTTGGCTAAACGTGCGTGGAGTTTCCCAGAGCTCTTCGGTCGCGCGGCTCCAGACCGAGAGCTCTGGGGTCGAGAATGAGCCTGTCCCGTCAGTGTGTTTGGACAATGAATGAACCATATCAATGAGCGCATGTGTTGTCAAGGACTTCGGAATAGCCCCAAATTGGTTGACGCCAATCCTCTTCAGCATACATGTAGCAGGCGTTACATACTCTTTAACAATAAATTTTTCAGCAATCTTTGAAAGAAAGTTAGAAAGATAGGGCGAAAGTGCTTATCAACGTCTTTATTCGGCTTTTGTTTAGGGGTGGTACGCAGCTCTTACAAGGTCTTCTCTGATTGGCTGAGAAAACAACAGAACAAATAACACAACAATGGACCCTAGCCCTGAAAACAATAGACCTGCGTGATACCCAGGTTCAATGAAATTAGAGGTTCTAAAGAGCTCTGTTGCTACTGTTTGCTTAGGGATAGAAATTATATCTGCCGTTTCCCAGGATGAAAGGAGGCGACCCTCGCTGAAAGAACAAATAAGAATGTCTTTCACGAGGTCTGTCAGCAGTTCCTCGTTTTCTGGTAGTAACCACGCTGGGATGCCATCCGTTAACAAAGTGATTAAGCCTTATACAGTCGCCGAAGTGTCAAATTGTTTGTTAGGCCCTTTATGGTATCGTGGATATAAACTGAGAATATCAACGCTGATCAATAATTTAATGGTAAACGCGAAACAAATTTGATTAAAGCCTGTTTTTCACTTTAGCAACATAACCATCAGCATATAAGCGGACGCATTTACAGCGCTTATGTGCAGTGAAAACGGGCCCGATATAAGCATTAGCCATTTCAAGCAGAAGAAACTATTATCTTTTTGGCCAATAATAGCACTCGTTTTAGGTCCCTCGCGTTTTCGCGTGCTATGGATTTCTTTGTCTTATTCTAAATCCTTCTTCCACAACGAGAAAGTGAAAAGCTTGGTGAAGTAGCAAAGCCCGCTGTCGTTGCAGCAGGAAAAATAAAAGCCAAATAAGAAAAGCAATTTTGAGCTTTCGAGGTTGCATGATGTAAAATAAATGTTAACACCTTTGCCGCACCCATTCACATGCTTGAATATACTTGGCGCGTAGTTTGATTGACGGCTCTGTCACTTGAAGTATACTTAGAATTTTAAATATGAACGCTTATCGATGTAAGTAAACAAACGTGATCTAAAGTACAGTATACTTGAGGTCTTTGCGTCCTTGAGGTCTACTTACTACGCTAGTATGAACCCACCTAACGTACATGTTCTGGTATTATGGATTTGTGGATTGAAATGATATAACTTAATATTATTGCTCAGGTTCCACAAATAAACTTGGCCTTTTTTACCACCTGCAAATTACGTACATGTATCTATGCTACAGTTGTTGCAGTTCACTGGAATAGTCTACTAAGATAAAAAGGGGGCCTTATTAAAGATGCGCAAGCGTATTTGAGGAGAGGGGGGGGGGGGGGGGGGGGTGGTGGACTTATAGGGGATTTACAGTAAGACTATTTTACCTTTGAATGTGTCTACTCGTGGCAGAATGTTTACTCACATTTTACGCTAACAACTGCAAGACGTGTAGCAGTACCATAGCCATTACTGGCAGTACAGGTGTATAATCCAATATCAGTCCAGTGCACGTTAACCAGATGTAGCCTGTAACCAGAGACACTGTAGTCTTTGGCTTTGACACCCTCTTTTGTCCACAGGATTCTGGGTTGCGGATCACCAGAAGCATTGCATGTTAGTGTAACATCCGTCCCAACAGTAACTAGAGAATGCCTTTGAGGGTCCACAGTTATTCTTGGTGGTACTGAAAGATAATAAACCAATTTTACATGTACAATACAGAATTATTGTGTAAAGTGTATTGTACCGGCCAAGCTTGGCCAGATACTGCATGTAAATATAAATGACATAATTATGTACATGTAGTGTACCAATCAATGTTGAGCTTGTTGAGAGAATGGGTGGGACATTTGCCTTTTCTGAAGAACTGTTACATGTAATCAAACTCCCCACCCTGAAGTCCAAAATATCGGTCAGATTAGATCTCATTTACCATAATTATACCTTTAAAAAAGAAGAAAAAATAGTAATTTCTAATAAATAAATAACAGCCATCAACCCTTGCATATTTATCCTCATCCTGGGTTCACAACTCAAACCCCTCTTTGAAGTGTCTTCTTTAAAGGGGCAGTATCACCATATTGATTTTAATATCACTTTGAAAAGCCAAAAGAGATACTGTATTTGTATAAAAGGAAATCTAAAAAATAATGGTCTTATCTTATCATTTAACATAGATTGTAACTTGAAAAATTAGACTAATATATTTCAAGTTCATCCCATGTTTTAAAAAATACATGTATAATACATGTATAATATTAAAAATGGCTGTGGTTCGACCACAATTTGCTTTTTATCTTCTTTTTTAGGTTCAAAGAACAGTGCACAGTGTACTTCTCAATAATTTCAGTATTGACCAAAAAAACGCCAAATCCTCATGGCAAAGCCCCTTTAAGCTTGGTTCCCACTAGTGACGTAAGCGATGTAAGCGGAATCGTAAGAACCTTACGATCTAGTGGAAATCAAAACGACGGAAAGCGGAATCGGAAGAAAAAGGAAACCTTCTGATCCTTCCGATTCCGATTCCGTCGCTCTTCCGATTGCGATTACGACTCGGTTTTTGTATTTCCACTAGAACGTAAGGCTCCTTACGCTTCCGACTCCGACTCCGCTTCCGATTAATTCGCTAGTGGGAACCAGCCCTTAAAACTCTCATTAATCAATTTTATTTTATTTGTATTCGACTGTAATCCCCCATGAAGATAGAGACAGATTTCCAACATCAGTGGTTTCACTACTAAGGTGACAACTGCCAGATCTCTATGATCATTTGGCCAATTTCCATACATTTTGTGCCCCAGCATTCCTTGACGAGGAGGACGAACACCGGACTTCCTCAAATGGTTGAAAATCGAGCCTACACATTCTTTGAACCCAAGTAGCTATCCACTTTGTCATCATTTCAGTAATGTATGCTTATGAACCTCTACGCTGTAATACCTACTTCGAAAGGTTTATGGATTGTGCATAAAATTGTCATATGGTACCATTCAATATTCAGTAAATTTCGGAACACCCCGGAACACACCCGGAACATCCCCGCAACACCCCGGAACACCCCCGGAACACCACCGGAACACCCCGGAACACCCCGGAACACCGTCGGGACCGAACCGGAACACCCTGAAATCAACTAAAAATAAAAATAAATTAAAGGCTCCTTTGAAAAAGATTCTGCACACCTTTGGACCCTCCCCTCTCCAAGGCGTTTTGCTCCATGGACCCCCAACCCACTGCGTCCAAATCCCGCACCAATAAATGACTTTTATTCGGGATTCGTATCATCTCACATTTTAAGAAACCATGCAAAATTGTCCGGTGAAACTTATGCCACAAAATGTTCTTTACGCGAACCGTAGTCTCTTACGCAGCCTTTATTTGTGTTGTCACGCAACGCCCTCCTGCACAAAAAAAAAACGAGAAGTTCAAGCAAGTAACGATGGACGATAATCCTGATAATCCTAGTGATCTGATCGGTTTAACAAGTGAAGATATAGTATACATGTAGAAGCAAAGACCGATACAACGTACACTGTAGGTAGTAATTTAGAGATGTACTATATTTCGGCTGGCCAAGCCAACCTTCTTCTTCGTCATTGTACCTGAAGAAAGCTGGTTTGGCCAGCCGAAATAATATAGTCTTTGCTTCTATACTACAAAAAACGGCTGCGTAAGAGACTTCGCGAACCCTGGACGATGCGTAAAAAAACATTGGGGTTTGTGTCTGGATTTTTTTTAACGATTTATGTTTTCGAAAAAAATGCAAATTCCAAACAAATGTCCAAAATGGACCTCTGGCGAGAGGTTTCGCCTTGAGGCTGTGCAAGAGTTTTTTTTCGAGATTTTCCATACTTTTCTTTAACTTTAATTTAAAAAAAAAATATTGAACCGTGTCAGTGTGAAAACTTACCGCAACATTTCGTTACACGTTAGCATTTCTTATTCTCGGGTTGGCTCTTAAGAGCCTTTGATACTTTTTGGAATTCCCAGATTTTCGAAAACATAATTCGTTAAAAAAAAAACAGACACAAATCCCAGTGTTTTTTAACGCATCGTCCAGGGTTCGCGTAGTCTCCTGCGCAACCGTTAGGGACGGACCATTATTGTTCTGGAAGGGGGGTATGTCAAATTTTCCTCTGCAAACATTTTTTTTTATACATGCGCCTCTGCAATTAATTTTTTTTTTCAAAACAACCTTCCTGCAAACAATTTTTTTCATTGTGATCTTGTAAGGTTCCAAAAAATATTAAGGTACTTTTTCCAAAAGTCACTATGCCAGGCCGAAGGCCTGGCTGCGCAGCCCCATACTCATAGAACCTTTTCATGGTCATGGCTAGCGGAATGTTTCAGTTAGTTTTAAAATGTGAGGTGATGTGAATCCCGAATAAAAGTCATTTATTGGAAGGGCCCTTGCAGTTTATTGTATGTTTGTTATTTTTTTTTTTGCCTGATTAGGTCTCTTGCAGACCTACTCATACCGTTAGCGGAGGAGCATTTAATTTTCGTGGGGGGGGGGGGGGGGGAGGGTGGGGTTGGGCAGTTACCAAAAAAAATTCCTGAAGAAATTTAAGAGAGAAAAAAATCATATACAAGAAAGCACGTAAAAAATTCTTGCAAATAGCGATTCTGAAAAAAAAAATTATACTCAGAGGAAATCCCCCCCTTCGCCCCCACAAAAATTAAATGGCCCGTCCCTTATCGGACGCAGTGGGTTCGGGGGGTCCGTGGAGCAAAACGCCTAGGAGAGGGGAGGGTCCATAGGTGTGCAGAATCTTTTTCAAAGGAGCCTTTTTAATTTTTATTTTTAGTGGGTTCCAGGGTGTTCCAGTAAGTTTCCGACGGTGTTCCGGGAGTGTTCCGGGGTGTTCCGGGGGTGTTCCGGGGGTGTTCCGGGGGTGTGCCGGGGTGTTCCGGGTAGGTTCCCGGGGTGTTCCGTGGTGTTCCGAGTCGATTCCTCGTTTTACAGACACCCCTTTGTTTATGCTAAATGCAACTTGATGCCTTGAAGCTCCGCATGATTTTACGCATAATATAAACAATAAATCTAAAAAAAAAAATCAATTTCCCATTTTGAATTTCCCATTTCAATTTCCCATTCCCCATTCCCCATTCTTCGTTTTAGTAACATTCCAACGAACTCATGATCAATTCTTTTCATCTCGCGTAAAATGTTTTATTGTCACGCAATCACCCCACGAGTGCAGATTCACTTTCATTCAATATGCTGCCAGAACAATTGAACTGTAATTTAGTTGTCGACAGAATGCACTTCATGTTAATTGGCAACTGAAATAACAAGATAACAGCGAGATATTTATCTTGCCCGGTTCAACGCTGTCGATCAAACAGGAAAAAAATATAAACAGGGTTTAAAATAGCAGCCGGCACTTCGATCACTTTTCACTGAAAAAAAAAAAAGAGTCGCGAAAATGTTTCATAGTTATTCATAGTGCTAGACAGAACGGACTTCCCGTGTTTGCGAGTGTAGAAGCGCTCAGAGTTGCATATTTTACACTTTAGCAAACACCTGAAGAGAGCGCCACTCAGGAATCGCAACAAAACACGTTAATTTAGATGAGGATTCCGAGGCTGATATTATTTTAGCAGTTCAAAGCATGCGATGTGTCCAACAATCTGTTTTTTAACATTATTTGAAGGTTTCTAGGAAGATAGTGAAATTTTATTCCAGGGAGAATTTGGTCAATACTCTTGTCAAATGTGTACAACATCTGCTAATACTTTTAAAACTGCAACAGTAAATAAACACCATGCGCGGGAACACCATACTTCTGAGTATCGTTGTGTGACCATCACGCGACACGAACGATAGCGTGTGTGGTAAGGGACGGTCCATTATTTTTCTGGAGGGGGGCGATAAGAAATATTGAAAAAAATGTTTGTAGTGTCTGAAAAATAAATTGTGGGCAAACTTGAGACGATAAAAAATGTTTCGTTTTGGAAAAAAATGACTGCAAAGACACATATTAAAAAAATTGTTTGCAGAAGAAAATTACTCATCTCCCTCCCCCCCCCCCCCCCCCCCCAACCCCAAACCTCCAGTAAAATATTAATTTGGCGCGAATTGTGGACGAAGAAGACCACCTTGCACGTCGCAAGGTTTCTAGGAAAAAGTGGAATTTTATTCCAGGGAGAATTTGGTCAAGTGCTAGGCGACGATGGCAGTACTTACAAGCATGCGACACATGTAAATGTATGCAATAACCGTTGATTCGAGTCATCTAAATCAAGAAAATTTATTTTGTTGTTTCGATGCTTACCGGAGTTTAGTATGTTCTCGAGAAAAAGGAAAAATGCTAAATATAGTTTGTTTAAATTTATTAAGGAAATCACCCAACGCGAGAAAGTGTAGTCACACATTCGTTGCCCATAAGAAATAACAGTGCACAGTGTACATTTTGATATACGTATTTACTTAATTACTTCTTTACAATGTAAAACAAGAACAACTGCTACTGCAACAACAGAGTGTGATAATGTAATTATCACATCATTCTTACGCTTCCGTTTTTCGGAAAGCTCTGATACCTCAAAATTTGAGGCTGTCATACCTTGATCTAAATTTAAATTTACAAGCTACCAGCTCATGCTCACGAACAAAAAACACTGGCGGCGTAACAGCAACGTGTAACAAATACTAAAATAGTCTAATTAAAATAATGAATGAAAAGGGTTCGAATCATTTTCATGTCGCAGAAATTTTCTCCATTTTCAGTCTTTTTCTACATCAATTTTTTTTACCACGATTTTCTCAGTCCTATAGACCACCTATCATCCCAACTTGTTTTTCCTGGTGTTTTCATTGCAATACAACCTATGATATTTATGTGAAAGCTATGGACGTAAAAATTAGAATGACTTAAACAACTACGTGTAACTTTAGGTGGTTGCTGCAGGGGCGGATCCAGGATTTTTCTTAGCAGGGGTGCACCTCTAAGGAATGACGTAACTGATGGGTGACTTAAACAAATTTTAAAAGGGAACAACGCAGACTAGGCCATCTTAGGGGGTGGGTGGGGGGGGGGGGGTGCGTATCCCCTGCACCCCTCCCTCAGATCCGCCTCTGTGCTGACAGTTTCTAGCGGGATATCGAATTTTGAACCAAGCAGGGAAACGGAAAACGGGAATTGATTTGAATAATAGGAAGTTCAATTGAACTGTTTAACCGTTCTACAGTTATCCCCACAATTGGCCCAACACTACTTCGTTTACTGACGATTTTCCCATGCAAATGAAAAAGAAAGCAAAACAACAACAACGAAGTCATCCCTCAGCACTAACTTAGGGTTCACAGTCAAGCTCTTTTTTTTCTGAAGATCAAAATGTGATGATTTTAAAGGTGACTGCACCTCCGCTGGGATCTCCAGAAGGGAGGGTTGGTAGTAAGGAAAACGGGTTTTTATGCAGGATTTCTTGATGCAGTAAAATTTGGTAGTGTGGTGTGCTGATGGATGCTTGCGACCAGGGTCGTTGGGGTCTGGGTACAACCACTTTTCCTCGTGCGACAGAGCAATATCAAAAGGTATAATTTGTTGCCTTCGAGGAAACTCGATGCGGCATTGCCTGCATTCCTTCGCATTAGGCGTATCATCAAGAAAGCAGAGGACGAAAGGGTTGTTGTTGTGGTGAATCTGTGTGTAATATGAAGTGCCCAAGGTCCGAGTTACGTGCATTTCTGGACATAAGTGGGCAGGTCGGTAGGGGTTCTTATGGCTACCAACCTTCTTTCCATGAGCATCTTTTTGTGGCTCAACGAGTCCACTTTTAGATGGAGCTCGCCGTCTTGGAGATTTCTTGAGATGTTGTAAATGCTCTTTTAGTATGCCTGCTATCTCTGCAACGCAGATGCTGTGTTTGCAGAGGTTGTTATATTTATAGCACGGACAGGAACAATTCACGTGATCGCCGAAGACTGCACATTCATACATGCCTCTTTTACAATTGTTAGCAGCCACCAAAAGCTTCCTTTTCGCATTAGCTGTAATGGACGGCATTGGCTGGACGGCATTTTTTGCGTTCAGTAGTGCTTCAGCGTCTTTAACAATTGTGACAACCAGACCGTCTGTCCAGTAGTTTAAAGACTGCAAAATTGTCGTCACGTACAGTGAAAATTCTCTACATTCGGACGCCTCCCCATTTGGTACATGGTTGACCCTAATGGCCTTTCCCTTCATGGCATCGTCAATGAACATTTTGTTGAACTCATTCACGTAGGCCTTTTGCTGCTCTTCATTCTTTTCAACCCACTCATCCACTGAAACGCTCAGGTGAGCTGCGATGTCGGCCAACACGTACTCGTTGCGCAGCCCACAAACGGCCAACTTTAGTTCCTCTTGCTGAAGCCTATCGACTTCTTCCCACACGTTCTTGGTGAACTGTAATTTTGTCAGGTTTACCTTGTTCTTGTCGTTCTTTTCCATTGCTTCTTTTTGACGGGTTGACTTGTCGTTGATACTCTCTGATTGATTAGTATAGCTTTTCACAGGTTTCCCTGACATGTTGATAGGCATGCCCGCTTTTCTTCTTGCTGATGCACTCATACTCTTCTTAATCATTTTCTTATGGGAATTAAAGTAGCTCCAAAATTTATACGCTTCTTTCCCGGTCAGTTTCAGCTCTTCTGCGTTTGTTGGCTCCTTCGCTGCCAACATACGGGCCTTTAGGTCTGTCTTGTCCTCTGCATCTAATATGCCTTCTTGGCTTGGCGTTCCAAACACTCTGTCAACAAAGGGTTTCTGTTCATTTGGTTTACGAATTCCCATCTTACAAAGCTTGTCGCGACAATTTTGTCGGAAGTGCCGAAAACATTTTAAGCCTGTGGCACGCCGCATAACCTCACCAAGAGCACTGTACAAAGACTTTTCGCCATCTGTAATGAAACCCTTTCCTTATTGGCGAGATGCGGGGTGGAGTTGGCTACTGCTTGTACAATCTTCTTATATACACATTTCTGTTTGCTGTAGTGTATTGCCGTTGGGCCGAGAAAGGAAGGAGCCATACCAGTCCGTTTGCACTTCAGAAACAAATGCTTATACGTGAAAGGAGTGACCTCGAACTTTCCGAAATTAAATGTTGGGTCTACACTCAGCGGGTGACACAGTTGATCCGAGGTACAGAACTTCGATAAGTCTGTCGTCATGTGCGGCTTAGCCAGCACCCAGAGGTCCTCTGGCACATCGTGATGCCCAAGTACTATGCGGTCTTCGCTGTTCTTTGCGTACTGTAACAACACATCGATCTCATCCACCTTTCTCGTTTTCCTTTTGGGGTCATAGACCTGTTTTCTGGATCTTGGTAGGTCTCCGGGTTCTCTGCTACTTAGGACACCTCCTTCAGATACTGACACATTTCTCAGCGCAACGGCTGATGAATTAGACCTCAGTTCATCTCTAATGGCTTGTAGGTACTTTTCTTGGTGGGATAAAATGGCTTTCCCTTTCCCTTGCTGTTTCCGTGAGATGGCACTTCATAACAAAAGTCGTTACAACATTCCTTTGCAATGGTGTACTGCAGCAAACAAACTGAATTTGGAATCTCCCCGTCTCGACCTCGTAGCAAAAATATGGAACGACACAGCCCTGCTTTATTGCGCATTGAATTGATGTAAACGTGGTATGTTTTCTCGCTCACCAAGTCGATCTTCTTTTTCTCCAGGATGTCCACATAATTTTCCTCGTCAACCTCTACCGTCCACGTACAAATGCGCAACTTGCGCAAAAAAACACCATTCGTATCACTTTTCACATCTTGCCAACACTTCAGATTTGCAACATCAATGAAGAAAGACACGTTATGCCTTGGAAAATGTTCACATGCAAACATTTTTTCCTTTGCTGCAACTGCTGCAAACATTTATTTTGTTTCCAACTGCCATACTTCCAGCAAACAATTTTTTATTTATATATTGCTTGCATACAATTTATTTCAGTGTTTATAGCGTCTGCAAACAATTTATTTCAAAATTTTCAACCCCCCCCGTCCAAAAAATAATGGTCCGTCCCTAACGGTTGTACCAATTGTCATGTGAAACTTCGCAAGACTGTACCTGATCAGAGTCTTTCTCTTAAGAAAGATCAACGTGAATTCGATTTGTTTGCATCGCGTGGCTTTCAGCCTGAAAAAAAAATGTACCCATGTTAAGGAAATTTAATATGCTGAACGCACCTAATTTTACATTTAGAATTCTTTCCAGGACTGACACGTTATTTTACCTGTTCCAAACTTTTGTCGCTCTTTTCCATAGCCAAATACAAGAGACTTCCACGCAGCTTGGGTGTGATCTCTTCCCACTATCAGGGAACCAGTGTGTGTGTCGATTAAAAATGCTTTCCCGCTAGCACAGCCAGTGGTGAGAATATATGGCACGCTGGAAAACATCGCAGTGAAGGCATTCTGCCCGAGGTCACATAGTCTCTCGTGGAGCCTTTTTCTGGACGTAGAACTGTAAATGAAATCGGGAAATGGGAGCTCTTCGAAGAAATCATAACAAGAGTTCCTTCGACAAAATCGAGTATGCTTCCGACCCATCATAATACATGGTCACATCGCCCTGGCGATTAATTGCTTCTGGCAAAACCCAAATAATTTCTTCGACTAGAGAGGCAACAACAAAGTTGTTTCCGTCAAATTCATGGATAACTCTATCGGCGATTTTCACTGACAGAAAGGCGCAGGCATTGGCAACAATGAACCCAGGAGATGGAGCCTGATTATGTACTGACAGGATGTTTGCCATGTGATGGTCTACCTGCTCGATAGCTGTGCTCTGTGTAACCTTTAATTTCACAACATCACAGGTTTTAGAGACGTCGTATCTACTATCTAACACCTCCTCGATATCACGAACGGAAAACCTCTTGTCGGAATCAAAAGTAGTACAAACGATGTAGGCTTTCTCTAGGCAAGACCAAACTGTTGCACGTCATGCGCTGTACTTGCTGTCTGACGCAGGGGATTCTTTGTTGCGCAGACGATCACTAACAAATGTTTGTACATCTTCTTGCTTTTGGATATTTTCTTGAGCAGATCTTATCTCCAACAAATACGGACACTTTAGGTTTGGATTGGTCATTGTAAAGAACGTCATACCAAGTGACCAGATGTCAGAAATCATTACATTATCTAGGGATGCTTGAAACTTGGTGTCATCTTGAACCAAGATTTTGGGAGACATGAAAACGGCAGTTCCTCGATCTACTTTTTGATTTCTGGAGGCAAAAACAGTGTTTGTTTGTATGTTAGCTGAACGACTTTCCCCAAAATCTGTCAGTTTGCAGACTATAGGGCGCGAGTTAAAATGAGCTGTCATCTGAGTTTCGTTTAATGAAGAGTAATGATGATTGCTTACCAAAATATTTGCTGGCTTCAAATCTCGATGGGCAACGCCATTAGCGTGCAGGTAGCTCAGTCCCCGGGCAACATCTCTAGCAGCAAACACAACCAGATCTTGGAAACTTTCAAAACTGTACTCTACATCTACGTGCAGCACTCACTCGCGAAGCGCTTTCCTCGCCAAAGGGAACGAAACTGAAATACAAATATCCCATCATCAGGGCGCACACTTTGTAGCAAACCGCTTTTAATTAATTTCACCACGTTAGAATGATGCAAACTGTGCAACATAGCGACTTCTTTCAGATGCTCAGGGCAGTAAAACGTAACGGAAACAGTAAATTTGCATACAGATTTTGATAATTTCATAAATTTATTTATTGGGTCAATTACCATCATTTTCGAATTACATTAACGAAAAAAAGCAAGGTGATTTGCTATTATTTATAGCTGATTAGATCCTCAATTTGGATCCGGTGCTTCTGTTTTGTTACGTTGGTCCTTGCCTTCCAAATTGCAATCGAATTACATACCATATAAGTAGTTCTATTGTTCAATCGGCAAACTCTGAGCACGTAACAACGCTGAAAAACTCATAAAAGGACATTGCCTTTTACCGTGAAATATTGGCCTATCCCGATTGTGCTCGTAAATTGCTGAAAAGTTGCTCACTGGAGTGCCAAAAAGGTGCTAAAAAATTGCCAAAAATCCAAAAAGTTGCTACCAAAATTACAAAAGTTGCTGCCTAACTTTCCGGACGTTTTTATATAAACGTTAATTAAAAGCTTTATTTTTTGTTCTACACAATAATTGCTAACATCGGTCAAGAAAAATAGCTTTAAATTTAGCTATAAAGAGTTGCTCGCAAATATGGGCGAAATTTAAGGATACTCTTAAGTCTAACGGAACAAAGCACATGGTTCATTTGACGTCTTGCCGAACGATATGAGGGAACTTGAACGAAACTAGCTCTACTGATTGCATTTTCAGAGTCTAAAACCACATAAGAAATCAAAATGTTGCACTCTCTTTGCATTGTTATGTTGAAGCATGACAGCTTCTATGATTTGTACAATGTTCATTACGAAATAAGAAAACGTGTTATTAAGATTGACATTTTTCGAGGCGTGTCGCTGATTACTGTTTGCATTAAGAGAGACAAAACGAGACAAAACCGTAAGAGCGAACTGATTTTCAGTCAGAGGATACTATCTGTAAGTTAGGGAGTTTTGTTGGTCCAATTAAACCTGTTTACAACAACGTGATAGATACATGGTAACGGAAAAAAACCCAGTTGATTAACATATTGTTCGGAATTTAGTTGTAACACACTATTAATACCTGGACTACACAAAACTGATATCGATGTCATGAGAAAAGAGTAAACAATAAGGGCGGCTTCTCACCATCCATTTCCGTTCATAAAAAATAAAGAAACAAAGACGGCCTTTTTTGTGCGTCATTTTAGCCGATTATCCATTATAACATTGGATGAGGATCACAATAGGCCTGCGAAAGGTTGTCAAGTGACAGGTTATGTGTTTAAAAGGTTGATAAACCTTCAAGAAATTCGCATGAATTGAGGTTTTCCACAAAATTGTTGACTTTTTCGTGCTTGATATGTGCTCTAAACCTACATTTTGCTCAAATCACCAAATCGTTCGTGACCTTGATAAATGCTCTTTGTGATCCATTATTTAATCGGCAACCTCTGAGCACGTAACAACGCTGAAAAACTCATAAAACAAAACATTGCCTTCCCCGCGAAATGTCGCTAAATCGTTCGTGACCTTGATGAGTGCTCTTTGTGATCCATTGTTCAAACGGCAAACTCCTTAGCTGCCGACTGAGTACCGCGTAACGCGTAGGCAACACACTTGAATTATTTAACGACTGCGTACCGCGTACCGTGTAGCAAGAAAAAATATTGCCCTGCCCTCTTGGATTATTTAACGGCTGCGTACCGCGTACCGCGTAGGCAAGAAAATATGTTGTCTTGTCATGTCTTCATACTGCCACTGTGTACCGCGTACAGACTTTTTTCCTGAGGCACTCGAAATGGCAGGGTATTCTGCAGTTACTCCGGTCCATTGTTCAGTCGGCAAACTCTGAGCACGTAACAACGCTGAAAACCTCATAAAAAAAAACATTGTCTTCCCCGTGGAATGTCATTAAATCGTTCGTGACCTTGATGAATGCTTCCAGCAACAAATAAGTGTCAATTTGGCATGATACATTGGCAAGTATCGAAGAAGCGAAGAGAAGCGAGCATGTGCCATGGACGGATATGGACGGCGAAAGATGCATCCAGATCCAGGCGCATCTAAGTTATGAAAACACCGCTGGACGTACGCTTGCTCAAAATCATCGTGACAAACATAAAAATTGAGACTGCAGCAGCATAACATAAAGCGCAGGGAACCCAAGCAGCCACAGGCAAACCAAAGATTAGTGTGCTGCTCGACTGGGGGCTCGCAGCAATAGACCTCTTTAGCTTGTACATTTGTTTTCCCATTGTAGGTCATGTGATGTTCTCAGGGGAATTCGTTCTTTGATTTTTCATAAATTATGGATACATATGCACGTGAAGAAAACAAAATTTAAAAGAAACAGTTCTCTAGGGTAAGATCACATGACCTACATTGGGAAAATAAAATGTACAAGCTAAAGAGGTCTATAAACGGGTTTTGTTGGGATTGGCGCTCTCTTCAGGTGTTTGCTCAAGCGTAAAATATGCAACTCTGAGCGCTTCTACACTCGCAAACACGGGAAAACCGTTCTGTCTAGCACTATGAATAACTATGAATGAATACAAAACTGACTTAAATTGACTAAAATTTTCGCGACTCTTTTTTTTTTTTTTTAATTTTTTTTCAGTGAAAAGTAACCGAAGTGCCGGCTGCTATTTTAAACCATGTTTATAGTTTTTCCCTGTTTGATCGACAACGATGAACCGGGCAAGATAAAAATCTCGCTGTTATCTTGTTTTTTCAGTTGCCAATTAACAGGAAGTGCATTCTGTCGACGACTAAATTACAGTTCAATTGTTCTGGCAGTATATTGAATCAAAGTATATCTGCACTCGTGGGGTGATTGCGTGACAATAAAACATTTTACGCGAGGTGAAAAGAATTGATCATGAGTGAAGTTTATTTCTTTTGTAATTTCGTGGGGTTAGAGTTTTCCGCCGGGTCTGAGGTCTGAGTTTTCCGCACACCCCCTTGGAGAACGGAATTGGAAAAATTTCCGTATTACCCCATACATAAGTTATGTATACTGTTCTTAAATCTAAAACAAAAGCCAAAACAATAGAACTCCAAAACCAAAACAATAGCACATACATGCATAATTAATGTATGGGGTTATACGGAAATCTTACCGTTAGAAAAGTAAACGGACGACTGGCGATGGAGCAACAGCGATCGATGCGAAACATATCGCAAAATAACCCGATCATAAAGGAAGTTGCAACTAGACTGAATAATGACAAACGCTTGCAGGTTTGAGATAGCTTTAACGTTGATATTTTGAGGTCGTGCATGTAGAACAACGCTACTGAATGAATGGTTGTGTCACTGTACTGGGGAAACTAGCAAACAAATAATTAAAGGTTGGTTAAAAGAAACTTGCCAACGATAAAAGAGCGGCTGATTACTAACCTTTCACGACTACGTGTACTTTGTTAATTTTGTTTAAAGGGACGCTATTTCTATTGTAATGTATCAGGATGGAGTATTCGTATTCCTGGTCGTTGGTCACTCTTTTTATCGTCAACTTGTTATTTAGTTTTGCATCGTAGTTGTTCCTATATGGCTCAAAAACAGTAAAAGGACCGTTCGGAAGTCTTGATGCAAGATTGACTAGATTGCCACCGCCTGGTTCGCTCCTTCTAAAAAAGACTGATGTAACAGTTTCGCCTGCATCAAGAGTGAATTCCCAGTCGAGCACTCTGTCTGTGTTGTTCACTCCAACTACAACGACATATGGTTTTTCAGGTTGTTTTGAAAACCTGATGATAGCCTCTGAAATCACACAAGAGGACATAAACAAAATCATTAAAGTTTACTTGACAATAAAAAGCCATATATATATTATTTCTGATCATCAGAAACTTACTCAATTAAAAAAAATGATCAAAGTTCCCTCTGGGCTATCTCCTGTAAGTTTTTCCCATCATGCAATGCTGTCATATTATGTCCGAATATTGTTTTTGATGTTGCAATTGAACATTTAGGTTAGAGTGCGTGGTTTCTTGAGTTCAATTTCTCTTTTGACAATTTTGTTTGCATGTAATTGGTAATGGTTATGCAGTCCTGTTGTATTGTGTCTGGAGCAAATTTCAGTACTTTCAACTCGTCTGGATTTTCACCTGGTTTATTATGAAGAACCTCGTACAAACATTGTGTTACTGTTGCCTTCCCCGCGACTTAAAAAGTGTCAATTGCTTCTCTTCGTTTTTAACAGAGAGTAACATATGGTAAAAAAAAAACTCCATTTGTTCTCTGTTCAAAGAATGAACAAGTTCTTTATAACTTTTATCATCCATACGATTAATTACCAGCTTTTCATTATCAACAACAATAACAACAACAACAAAAATCTTTATTAGTTATCACTTTGCTGTAGAAAAAAATTCCAGCATTACTTAAAAGATTGTTCCCTTGGTGATTGTTATCTAAACATGGGTTAAAACAACCAAACAGTTCATTGTATTGTGTTTCTTCACTTATATCCTGCTCATCGTTATGTTGTGTAGACGGAGCAACAGTATCTATCTGATCACGTTCCTTATTTTCAGGATCTCCCATGGCTTTTTCTTAAGAGTTCTCCTTTCTTTCCTTTCAAATATAACATGTTTTGCCTGCTGAAATCTTATTTTTACATGGGATAAGCATCAAGAGCTCTCTAATCTTCAGCATCCTTTTTATCTCGTTAATGCGCATGCGCAAAACGAGATATAGGTATCATGTACAAAAAAAGGGACAAAAGTTGTTAACAAAGGTTTCTTTGTTTAACTTTGTGGACTTTTGTCCGGAGGACTAGTTCTTTATACAAGCTATATTATGGCATTGAGGATAAATTTGTGTGTTTCCTGTCAATCATTTTTCGTAAAGCCATTAGACCTCGTTTAGAAAGGTAAAAAAGGTCAAGTGTATGTTCTTGGGAAACGCAGTTTTAGACATTCACGGTGTATTTTTATAATGAATGGAGACGTTTTGAGGAAGTTAAATGGCACTGGAAAGTTTGTGTTTTCATATGAGCGATAATATAATAAATTGAGGAATAAGCAATTAAGGAAAATAACGAAATATAATATCCAATTTATTCAACAATTTTAAGAGATTTGACAGATTGTAAAGTATAAATAGGTGATGTCATGTTTAATTCTCGCGGAGATTGCAGAGTGAATGTTTGTGTTTAGTTAAATATACGTATTGGATTCGTTTAGCAGTAAAATTTTGTTCCTAATGATTGTTTTTTTGTGTATTGATAGTTTGTGGAGATTTTTGAGGAAAACAGTTATTAGTAATTTCAGTTTTGAATGGGTATTAAATGTTGAGGTGTCATGATTATGCAATAGTATGCAAGAGAGGTGAAATTTTGCCGACTGAGCTAATGAAGTATCAATCTTTCGGTTTGATTATGCAAGAGTATCGATTTGGCTTTTGTTCTATTTTGGAATGCTGAATCATTGCCATTACGGTTGATTATTCAATAGCATGCAAAAGACGTAATAATTTTGCTGATTTATTTAACAAAAGTTTATCAAGCAAGCATTTTAAGAAGCATTTTATAAGCGATTTCAGCGTTTTGATTTTTTCAAAAGAGATATTGACACTATTTGGGAGCTAATTGAAAACATAAGCTTACCGCAATATTGCGTTACGTGTTAGTATTTCTTATTCACGGGTTGGCTGTGGCGTAATACAATCAAGTTGAAGTTTCCCCTCAGTCAAATAAAGACTATTTTGAACAAATACGCTACACTAACATGAAAATTTTTTTATAGTCACACTCGAGACACTTTTGTTACTTACGACTTTTATTGATTTGCTGGCTCCTAAAAGGGCTCTTGCCCTTATGCCGGCTATAATAAACACAAGCAACAAGTCGCATTACTTCCGTCAAAAAACTAATACTGCACTACATTCACCTACATATATTCATAGAAATATACATATATTTGCCTCAATCAAACAGTGGGCTGGCATAAACGTAGCAGTCGCTAGACTGTCAAAAATGTCAACGAAGGTTTTAGCGAGCTCCACGCAGTTATAAAGCGTAGCGAATACAATCTTAAATTACAGCCTTTACTGAGACAAACTTACGATACGATCAAAAACAGATCACTGGATTCACCCCTCTCATAAAATAGAAGTCTGTATACGGGTGAACATTTCAAGTTCGTTTACCAACAGGTTGCAACTGAACAGAATGAAAATTCTAAAAACTGACAGGAATCTTCTGCGACACCTCCTTTCAACAACCTCGACGGGCTTTTTTCAATTTCGTTCCTATTACAAAGTTATCGTCTCTTTCGTTGAAAAATACGTAAACATTGGGAACATCAAACTTTAAGAGGGTATAAAGGAAAAGTAACACACATCTGAACAGCGCCACCATTTTGGACGGTAATCTATCCGTTCCGATGTTAATCGCGTAACTCTTTCCGGTCCTAGATTTCTGTTCGTGAAATAACGACACTTTTGGGTCGTTCTGATCGTTTTGGTGCTGTCTCTGCTGCTGGTGGTGGTGGTGTTGTTCGTAGTGGTTCAGGTTCCTGTTCCTCGGGTCCGTTGGTTGGTTCAGCAGGTTCAACTTGTGCAGTATCCTGGTGGTCTGCGGTTCCGTCGGAAACCGAGGGATATACGTGTCTAATCTGTGGGGGTTCCATCTCTTCCTCCCTTGCTTTCACGGTCCTTAAGGGTTTAAGCTTTGATGCATCTCTGCAGATCATTTTTTCATCTTTGATTCTCTTTGCGTTGATCTGAGATCCCTTTACTTGTGTGATGATGTAGCCATACGGTTCGTAGGGTGTTTGTCCTTTGCGCTTATTCTCTCTTTTGACAATGACGGCATCTCCTATTTTCAGTGTATGCGTTTTCGTGTTGTGTCGCTTGTCATGGTACTCTTTGCATTTCTGCTTGTACGTTCGGTCACGCTCTCGAACTTGCTCGTCCTTGCTGTGGATCTCTGTTGGAAAGTGGTCTAACTTTGTTCTCACATTCCGATTCATAAGTAGTTAATATGGTGTCATCTTTGTCGCAGGATGTGGTGTACTTCTGTACGCTTGTAGTATATCGTAGATTGCCTCGTGAGGGTCTATGTGGTCGTGTCTAGCGATGGTAATGGCTTTGTTTACCATCTTGTTAACCCCTCAACCTGTCCTTGTGCCTTTGGGTGGATTGGTGTGACGCGTTTGTGCTGGAATCCTTATTCCTGTGCGAATTCAGCAAATGCGTGTGACTGGAAGGGCGGTCCGTTATCAGTCTGCAGGGTTTGCGGTACCCCATAAGTTGCGAAGATCTTCTTCAGTTTCTTTCGGGTTGGTTCAAATGAAGTGCTTGTGACAAACTCTGCTTCTGGATATCTGGATAGGATACTGGTCGGTCACTACCAGGGCGTATTCTCCGTTTGGGAATGGTCCGCAGAAGTCGACTTCAACGGCTGTCCATGACCTTTCTGGAAGTTCGGTCATTTTTGCTGGTTCGGTGTGGTGTGTAACAGTGGAGATCTGACATTTGAAGCACTTCTTTACGGCGTTTTCAATCTGCAGGCTCATTCCTGGCCACCAGTACTTGTGTCTTATCATCTCTTTCGTCTTTGACAATCCAAGGTGTCCTTGGCTGTGCGCTAGTCGTATTATCTTCTCTCTCAGATTCTGTGGGGGTACGATCTTGTCGAGTCGCAAGATGATATATTCTGCCTCATAAAGTTCGGCTTGGAGATCTGTGTACGGTTGTAGTACTGGGTCCTTCGTGTCCCATGTTCCTGCTTGAATTACTTCTTTCAAGAGTTGCAGTTCTTTGTCTTGGGCTGTTTCGGCTGCGATTTGTTTGAGGATGATTGCGTGATCTGCTCGGATAACTGCCTTGACGTGTTTCTCTACTCCCGTTCTGGTGGTATCTGGAAGCGGGTGTCTTGACATATAATCTGTGACGTTCTCTTTTCCGGGGATGTGGATCATGGTGGAATCCAGATTTTGCATTTTCATGATCAGCCGCTCAATCCTCGGTGGTAGCTTTGCTTGTGGATTGTTGAACAGTGGAAGTAACGGTTTGTGATCGGTCGCAATTTGGAAATGTTTACCGCCCAGCAAGTACATCTGAAGTCTCGATGTTGCAAATTCGACGGCTAGGGTCTCCCGCTCTATTTGTGAGTATCCGCTCTCCGTATCTGTCAGCGTACGTCTTACGTAATGGACTGGTTGGTATCCATATGTAGTCTTTTGGAAGAGTCCACCCCCCCCCCCCCCCCAGTCCTGTCGGGCTTCCGTCGCAGATGACCAGCGTGTCTCGCTCGGGAAAATATGGTACTAGCACGGGTGCTGCGGCTCACATCGATTTGAGAAGTTTGCGATGTATCTTAAAAGGTAGGCCAGCATCTGTAAGAATGAGACAAGTTCTTCTTTGGTCTTCGGTGGGGCGCAGGACTGTATCGCTGTAATCTTGTCTGGGCTTGGTTTAAGTCCGTCTGCGGTAAATAGGTGTCCATGGAAGTTCAGTGTAGTCTTCTTCTCTCTTCTTAATGTCAGATTGTGGTCTTTGATTCTCTGTAGTAGCATTCTGAGGTTTGCGTTGTGATCCTCCCAGTCTCGTCCGCGATCATGATGTCATCTCTGTTGCTATGGTTAGGCTGCTGGAGATTTAACGACTCCAAACCTTTTGGCTTAAAGTGGACCAAGGAACCTGTGAGAGCACTAGGAACGTTTATTTCTTATAATATGAAAGAAAATAACAAGAAAAACGTAGAAATGAAAATAGATAATATGACTACAAAACTTGATATTTGGCGGGCACGCAATCTTTCT
The DNA here is from genome assembly GCA_022457155.1 of Cladopsammia gracilis. NCBI lineage: Eukaryota > Metazoa > Cnidaria > Anthozoa > Scleractinia > Dendrophylliidae > Cladopsammia > Cladopsammia gracilis. The sequence continues at coordinate 668,534 of JAJGOT010000382.1, forward strand.
CTACTTGGAAAGTGTCTCATTGTGAAATGTTTGGGCATTGCACACCTGGTATACTCCGCTTCGATGCTGGTCATTCCTAATACCTATATTCCTATAATTAAAAACTCTTTTTTCAATTTTATTTGGAACAAAAAACAGGATAAAATTAAAAGAGATGTCATGGACCAAAATTATAGCAATGGTGGCTTGCATGCTCCCAATGTTGAAGTTTTATTCAAATCATTACTCTTAGCATGGATCTCTAGATTTGTGGTCACAGACCCATATTTTTCAGAAACTTGGAAATCAATTCCAAACTATTTCTTTGGAAAATGTTTAGAAGAATCAGATGTTCCACATTTCTACAGACACATATTGGCGAATTTTCTTGAATTAAGGACATTGTACGGACTATACGACGAGTCAGATGTGTTTTTGTTTAACAACAAGCACATTCCAATTGATGGAAACCCAATATTTTACTCTAAATGGTTAGAAAAGGGAATTGTTTAAATACAGGACATCTTAGACCACAGAGAAAAACTGTTATCCTTCCATGAATTCCAGAAAAAATATGGCGTTAAATGTAACTTCTTGAATTACTTACAAGTTCTTTCAGCGATTCCCAAATACTCACTCGAGAAAGCGAGAAATCTACTCTGATTGACAAACGTAATATACTGAATAGCACTATCCATCAGCTTTCTCCTACTATTACTATAGACCTTGCAAAAATGAACTGCAAGGACTACTATTGTTTGTTCATAAATGCAGGTAAAATCGAACCTACGGGTCCAAAGAAATGGCAAAAGGACCTCAATCTAAATAACTTTAATTGGAAACAAGCTTTTACCCAGATAAGCCGAACTTGTAAAGAGAATAAACTAAGAGAATTCAATTTCAAATTATTACATAGGATAATAGTCACCAGAAAGGAGTAACACACCTATGGTATCGAAACAAACAGTAAATGTCTTTACTGCGATGAGCCGGACTCGATATTACACTCCTATTTAGAATGCCAACTTTCTCAGTCTTTTTTGAAAAAGGTGGTAATATGGTTTAACAAAACAAATAATTCTCATGTTTTACCTACTCTGTTCGAAAAGCTGTTTGGAATAATGGAATACAGTAACAATGATCCAAAACTATCCAAACTCAATTATTGCCTTCTCTTCGCCAAATCTTTTTTGTATTGTCAGAAGCTGAATAAAAACGAGTGCGACTTCGATGAGTTTATTAGAAAGTTACAGCGCAAACTTCGTATTGAGTTCAACTGAAAATGATCTCTTAGAAGGAGAAGATGCTTCAATCTCTGCAGATCAATATCAACGTCTTATTTATTAACTAATGTTTGTAGTCAGTGTAATCTAATGTCAATGCTTCTTGGGTATACCCCGGCCCATTATTATCATCATTATGTAATATGTGCTTGCACCAACTTTCATGTAATCTTCTATCTTTTTCTTTTTTGTGTGTGTTTGTATGTGTGTATGTATCCTTCTATTCACTGTAATTTTCTGTGATTGAAGTAATAAAGTTGTAATTATTAAAAAGAAAATCTCTGTTGTTAAGAACTCGTGGGATGCCAGAGATTACTTTGGCTATCTCTGCGTCGAACAAGTCTTGGCTGTTCAATCCTCCGAATGCCAGACGCTTGTATCGGTAGTTTCCCCAGGGTATGGAGAAGGTCATGATTCGCCGTGACTCGTCATCGAGGGAAAATTGATGATATCCATGATTGAGATCTAGCTTGCTAAATGTCGTACAGTCCTTAAATTCTCGGATAAAAGCTTCTGTGATAGGTGCTTGCACTTGTCTGGTGCGTAGCATGGATTTGTTAACAACTCTGAGGTCTAGGCATGCTCGGATGTCTTTTGGGCTTTTCGGCTTCGGTTGTACAACAAGTGATAGCTTCATGTTCTGGGACTGCTTCGATAATATCGTTGTCTTTAAACTCTTTCAAGCGGTTCTTCAGTGGTTCAACCAGTTGATATGGCACTCTCCGGGGTTTCTGTGCGATTGGAATTGCGTTACCTTTCATTGGGACTGTTATTTTGATTTCTTGTCCATCACGCATGGCTTTTCCTATTCCGGTGAATCGGTCTTTGTACTTGTCGATTATGTCGCGAAGTTCTGCATTGCCGGTTTCCGGTTCTTGGTTGTTGATGCTCTTGACGGTTTTATTCGGGTTTTTCAATCTGCCGGATTCATCAATCATTACCATTCCGAGATCTTGTAAGGTTTCTCGTCCAATGAGCGGTGGGGAGTCGATCTGGCCTTTGACTATGACGATAGTTGTGCTGACAGATCTTGTTTTGTTGGCGATAATTACATCTGCTTCTCCGATGACCGGTAGATCTTCTTTGAGAGATTTCAATTTGATCTTGGAAGGTTTTATCGTCACGTCTGACGCATGATCTTGAATGTGTTCAAATTGGCGTTCGTCCACAATAGTAGCATCAGAGCCCGTGTCCGGTTCGGCTTGCATTTCGACATCGTTAATGTACACTGTACACGGTTTCCCATGTTTGTTTTGTTGGGTTGTGTGATGAATTTTCAAGTGATGTAGATAACAATCATCATCGCTGCTTGAGCTGTCGTCGCTGCTGTGTTGTTGGACGTGTTTTGTGCGTGATGTGTGTTTTTTTTCTAGACCCGCCGGCGGCTACGTGATGGTATTTATCTTGCCTTGGAGTGTTGAAGTTTCGTGAAATCGGTGCTTCGTAGCTGTCGCGGTCTTCTCGTCGTTGATTTCGGTTTCCTTGAAATCGTTCGGCTTTTGACTTCGCGATACATACGCTGGAAAAGTGATTTAACTTTCCACAGTAATCACAGGTGGCTCCCATGGCAGGACATGTTTCGTGTCTTCGATTGTTGCCACATCGCAGACATTGTCGGCTTAAGTGATCGGGTTGCTTGAACGATATTTTTCCGAACCTTCTCTGTTAAGCGCTCAGCGTCGATTTTGTTGCTTATCGCTTTGGCTTGTTGTTCGATCTCTTGAGAATTTTGTCCAAACTCCAGTTATCTCGAATGGCTTTGCTTTCTGTGGTTGAGCATGGTGCGAATCAGATGATCACATATCGCGTCGTTTTCGTGAGTGCCGTACTCGCATTCCTTGGCGATTTCTCTGATTCGGGCGTAGTAATCCGCAAGTCGTTCATGGCTTTGCTGTTTGAGTTCGCTCATTTGAAAACGCGCGAAATCTTTGTTTTTCTTCGGCATGAAGTGGTTGTCGATCTTTCGTATCAAGATCGTGTATACATCGTCGGTCTCTCCTGCTTGTGGGTCTGGTGGAGAGTTCTCGATGTCAACCAAGTCTTCTCCCCCGTAGATTAGAAGGCCATCCTTCTTTGTCTGGGGCTCTGTGATGCCAAAGAAGCGGAATTGTCGCTCGAGGTCTTTCTTGTATTTGCCACATTGTACTGCGGTCTCGTTGTTGTCGGTTTGTTTCACGAACGGTTTTATGGTCAGGTTTCTCTGGATGTAGGAGTTGCCAGTGCCGCCGGTCGCACCAGAAGTAGAGGAATCTGCATTAGTGTCGGGCATCCGTCACTAATGTCGTTCAGGTTTTATCCTCGTCGCCAATGTAGAATTGTATAGAATCAAACTGGTTCTTTATTGTCAATGATCCGAACTGATTACAATTGTCTATTACTCTGGTTATATAGTTATGCGTTGCGTAATTCAGTTGTCAATAAATGTCAATCATGATAACAGATTACGACATGGTCAACCCCGGGGTCAACCCGCGTTCGCGTGCTAGGACAAAATTCTAAACAAAAAGACGAAACAAAATACACACCATGTATCTCACTTGACGTACTTCTTATTAGAAAAGGTAGCTCCATTTCCAACTGAGCCTTTGTAACAGCTTTCCCGTCGATCTTCTCTAATCGGAACAACTTTAAATCAAACGCACCGAGTCCAAACTTTCCGCTTATTGTTTGATTATATGTCCATTGAATTGTGCTTTGTAATGTCAAACGGTATGCGACCTGTGTCGTTCGAATGCCGATCCTTTGTCATCATCTCGATAAAAACTCAGAATAACTTTGACCACGCCACTCGACGCCATTACGGAGATCAAGGTCAACGCTCTACGACCCTGGTACCTTTCGCATATAATATCGGTTAATATGTCACCTGGTCACGAGACAGGTAAATGTCACAAAATAGCTTTCCTGTTAGGAAAAAAAACTATGTTGCTTTTACTAACAACAACAATCGTTAATTTAGTATAATTAATAGAATGTCACTTAACTGTTAACTTTTCATTTATCAGTTAACTACTGTATTTTTGGGCAATTGTCAGTTAACTGTTAACCCCATTAGCACCCTCCTAAATGCACTGGTATTCTGAATTTCACTTTTTTGCAATAGTACGGTGGCCCACAACTGTCACGGCAAGAGCAAAAAGCTCACGGCAAAAGCAAAAGGATCACGTAGACTTTTTGGACGATCTGCTGTTCATACGGTAGTCCAGAATTTTCGTAGAATTTCCATGTAATCTTTTTTATTCTTGCCGATCCAAAATATGATGTCTTTGTTAAGATGCATTAAGCGATTCTAGTGAGCGTTGTTGATTTGATTCAGACTAATTTGCTCAGTCTGTGTACACTACGCGAACAACTAATTTCACACTTGAACTCACGGGTAACTTGTCACACAACCACTCGTTCAAAGACGGACTATTAAATACAAGACTAAAAGTAGGTTGAATAATCGCGAAATAATTTTTCACAAACTCTGTTACATGTAAAAATATAATATCATGGAAAACGTAGGGAAATATTATTATGAAAATTCCTCGAGTATTCGAACTTACAGACTGTGTGTTCCCGCGAGCGGTGTTACTAAGGGAGAAATGAGTTGGCATTTGCACGGTCTGCACTGCTGCACCAGCTGAATAATATATTAACAGACTCCCTTGAAACTTTTAAACAAAGATAGGATATACTGCCTTGAGTCAAATAGGTATTTACATGGAAATTCTACGAAAGACTGGACTCCCGTTCGAAGTATTCGCAGTGGTTTAATATAGAGGAATTCACGCTCTAAGTTGCATCATGGGCAATCAGGGCAAGATGGCGGGAAATTCTAAGATTTGTATTGGAATTCAAAGCCAGCTTATTCTTCCTGAATTCATATATTTGATACTTTCTCTTTGAAAAGTGTAATTTACGAATTCAAAGAAACAATACACTAAATCTGGAGTGCAAAGAAGTCCGTGATCAGTTTTAAGAAAACCTTGATTTCTCCATACATTTTCTTTAATTCACAGTATCAAAATTACAGCAAATGTATGGGAAAATTGAGGTTTTCTAAAAACTGTTCTTGGACTATTATGCACTCCAGATTCAGCTTATTGTGTCTTTGAATTCGTAAGTTACACTTTTCAAAGAGAAAGTGTAAAATATATGAATTCAGGAAGAATTAGCTGGCATTGAATTCCAATACAAATCTTTGAATTTCCCGCCATCTTGCCCTGATTACCCATGATGCAACCTAGAGCGTGAACTCCTCTATTCGTACGGGACTGTAAGCCGGCTGGTTCATTTGTATCAGCTATTCATAGGGGGTTCTTCCAGTCTGTCAGTTCCAATACTGGTGGAATTTTCAGAATAATATTTACCTACCTTATTAATAATATTATATTTTTAACAGAGTTTGTAAGAAATTCATTTCGCGATTATTCAACCTACTTTTAGTCTTGTATTTCTGGTCTTTGAATGAGAGGTTGCGTGACATTTACTGTGAGTTCAGTAAACAAATTCTCACTGGCGAGAAATGAGTCGTTCGCGTAGTGTATTTTTACGTACACAGACTGGGCAAATTAGTCTGAATCAAATCAACAACGCTCACTAGAATCGCTTGGATCGGCAAGAATAAAAAAGATTACATGGAAATTCTATGAAAATCCTGGACTACCGTATGAATAGCAGATTGTCCAAAAAGTCCACGTACGGGTGCGAATATAAAAATAAGCTTCAATTGTCTTTCATATCTCAAATATATATATATATATATATATATATATATTTTTTTTTTTTCAGGCTGTTTACTACTGTGAGACCATTTAGACAACAAGAATTATGATAAAAAATCATAGAGAAAAAAAAGAAAAAAGTCAGTTTCTTAAACTGCTATCTCGACATAGTTCCCAGTCTCCTTAAGATTTCACTCTTGCCGTGAGCTTTTCCTTTTGCCGTGAGCTTTTTGCTCTTGCCGTGAGCTTTTTGCTCTTGCCGTGAGCATTGTGCTCTTGCCGTGAGCTTTTTGCTTTTGCAGTGAGTCTTTTGCTCTTGCCGTGACAGTTGTGGGTCACCGTACTAATTTGCATTAAAAAACAAAACGAAAAAATCTCACGAGATAATAATGCCGTTTGTTACAACATTTCACCCACGACTGAAAAACCTTAAACAAATACTGTTGGAATATGGAGCTTCGTTCAAAACCAACCATTCCTGAAAACTATTTACAATACGCCGCCTAACATATCATACAAGACGGAAATCACTTAACGACATACTCATAACAGCCAAACTTTGAAAGCTAATATAAATGCATCGCAACCGCAAAACCACATAGCGGAGTCGGTGTAGGCCTGTCATTAAACCTCATTTCGATCTAAGGGAAACTAAAAAAGTAACCGCTAGGAGTGGTGTCCTGTTTAGCCGCTCCAGACCCAATATTTTCTATATAAGTGCGTCCATAGCAGACGTGACCGAGAAATGACCACGTGATCACAATTTCCCCGCCATTTTTCACGTCAAAATATCTGATACTTTAGCTAACTACAAAACTTTCCGTTTCATTATGCAAGAGTAGAAACAGCAAAATACCATAAATTTTGACTTTTGTTCTATTTTCGAATACTGCTGGAGAGTTGAAAAAGAAATGGCTGATGGCGCGATGTCTGCTAAACATAGCCCAAATTGTCCTGGCATGGGGACAGGCAGCTCTAGAGAAATGACATGTTGTTACGGTCGCCTTCCATTAGATTCGGCACATGTGAAGTTCATAGTTTGAACCGGGCCTTACTTGAAAGAATATTAAAGATTCAGTCACCATTTGTTGTGTCAATTGATATTTTGATAATTAATATTAATATGTCATCTGCAGTAACTTTATATCTAATAAAACACCACATACTAATTTATAGGACTGTTTTTATCAGATATAAAGTCACTGCACGTGACGTATTATCGATCACTTGATAGGTTTGTGGGCTTTTAATTGTTTTGAAATTGCGGCAAGCTATTGTATTTGATTTAGGAAGTCTTTTATGAAACATGAATGAAAACTGCATCCCAACTCGGAAAAAAATTTCCGAGTTCCAGATGGGATTCGAACCCACGACCCTCCGTGATCTAGTCGGATGCTATACCACTGAGCTGAACGCTTCTTTATGGCAATATTTTGCTTGCCAGCCAAAAACCCTTACGAAGTTACATAAGCCCAGGGCTTATAAGCAGCATTTTACGGTATAGTCTCTGTAAAAAAATAATCACAAAGAAGTATAAAAAGAGACAGGCCAAACACGACTCCCACTAGTCGCAAAATGTATTAAGTAGCCTTTAGAATAGCTTTCCCGAGTATACCTGCGAGATATTTGTCCCGTAAGATTACCATTAGGCAAATATTGGGGTTTCTTTGGCTCAGAGTCGGGTTGTAAGATAAATAAGTTTATGTTATCGCTTTAAAAATGTTAGGATCAGTAAATTTCTTTGTTCGTGATGCTAGTGTTTAAGTCTGTGACGTGCAAGGCTTGTGAAAGAGTGTTTCTTCGTCATCCTCAGATGTATAAGTGTCTAAGATCCAAGAATGAAAATGTCAAAGACGACCACGACAGCTCTAGCAACTATGTTTAGTTCATTTCTGTTCTTGGTATAACTGTTTCTTAACAGTGACATTCAAACAAAAGTTAAGATGAGGGGATGAATACTGAGTAAGTTTACAAGAACGAGATTTCCACCTGAAACAGATTTTGACGATAAGATTGATGATGATCCCAATAATGAAAACAGAGAACAAAGTTGTAAAGAATTTTACTTGAAAGGAGGAATGAAACTTTTTCGCAGAAAGAAAGCTAAATCATTCGTTTAGTTATGTTTAATAATCAAAGGGCTCTTAAAGCCATCTCGTTAATGCGTTGGAACGTGAGGTTAAAAAAGAAGAATCTTGATAGTAAATGTGGTAAAGATGGCGTTGTAGAATCAGACATTATGTAGAAAATGCGAGGCGCAGTAGTCAACTGGATATGGTTCTCGGCAGGATAGAGAAGATTGAGAGAAAGTTTGAAAATTCGTGTTGGTGCAAGTCAATAAAAGTTATGAGTAACAAAGAATCACGAGTGTGAATGTAAATAATTTTGATGTTAGTGAAGTGAAAGTGAAAGACTTTTTCCGCCTTGCTAGCTAATTGACGATGAAAACGTGTTGTTGGGTCAATTTGCACAATGCATTTTCAGTTATTCGTTGTCTATTTTCTGTTGGGATATTTGACAATAGAAAAGACTTCCAAGTGAGTCTTTAAGAAATGAAACATGAATGAAAACTGCATCCCAACTCGGAAAAAAATTTCCGAGTTCCAGATGGGATTCGAACCCACGACCCTCCGTGATCTAGTCGGATGCTCTACCACTGAGCTACTAGAACTCTGTGGTGAGCAAGGGTGAAATGTGGGCTTTGACTGGAACCGCATCACGCGGTCACACAGCCAAATAACTTGAGACACATATGACTCGTAACTGCATCACGCAGTCACATTAAGGCATATCAAGGATGCTACCAACCAACCTCCAATTGAGTCTTTAAGAAATGAAACATGAATGAAAACTGCATCCCAACTCGGAAAAAATTTTCCGAGTTCTAGATGGGATTCTGTGTGACCGCGTGATGCGGTTCCAGTCAAAGCCCACATTTCACCCTTGTTCTCCACAGAGTTCTAGTAGCTCAGTGGTAGAGCATCCGACTAGATCACGGAGGGTCGTGGGTTCGAATCCCATCTGGAACTCGGAAAATTTTTTCCGCGTTGGGATGCAGTTTTCATTCATGTTTCATTTCTTAAAGACTCACTTGGAAGTCTTTTCTATCGTCAATATCCCAACAGAAAATAGACAACGAATAACGGAAAATGCATTGTGCAAATTGACCCAACAACACGTTTTCATCGTCAATTAGCTAGCAAGGCGGAAAAAGTCTTTTACTAGTTCACTTCACTAACATCAAAATTATTTACATTCACACTCGTGATTCTTTGTTACTCATAACTTTTATTGACTTGCACCAACACGAATTTTCAAACTTTCTCTCAATCTTCTCTATCCTGCCAAGAACCATATCCAGTTGACTACTGCGCCTCGCATTTTCTACATAATGTCTGATTCTACAACGCCATCTTTACCACATTTACTATCAAGATTCTTCTTTTTTTAACCTCACGTTCCACCGCATTAACGAGATGGCTTTAAGAGCCCTTTGATTATTTAACATAACTAAATGAATGATTTAGCTTTCATTCTGCGAAAAAGTTTCATTCCTCCTTTCAAGTAAAATTCTTTACAACTTTGTTCTCTGTTTTCATTATTGGGATCATCATCAATCTTATCGTCTAAATCTGTTTCAGGTGGAAATCTAGTTCTTGTAAACTTACTCAGTATTCATCCCCTCATCTTAACTTTTGTTTGAATGTCACTGTCAACAAACAGTTATACCAAGAACAGAAATGAACTAAACATAGTTGCTAGAGCTGTCGTGGTCGTCTTTGACATTTTCATTCTTGGATCTTAGACACTAATACATCTCAGGATGACGAAGAAACACTCTTTCACAAGCCTTGCACGTCACAGACATAAACACTGCATCACGAACAAAGAAATTTACTGATCCTAACATTTTTAAAGCGATAACATAAACTTATTTATCTTATAACCCGACTCTGAGCCAAAGAAACCCCAATAGTTGCCTAATGGTAATCTTACGGGACAAATATCTCGCAGGTATACTCGGGAAAGCTATTGTAAAGGCTACTTAATACATTTTGCGACTAGTGGGAGTCGTGTTTGGCCTGTCTCTTTTTATACTTCTTTGTGATTATTTTTTACAGACTATACCGTAAAATGCTGCTTATAACCCCTGGGCTTATGTAACTTCGTAAGGGTTTTTTGGCTGGCAAGCAAAAATAATGCCATAAAGAAGCGTTCTTTCAGTTAATTTCATTTTGGCGTAAACTTTTGAAAAGAATTTCTGTTAAGGAATTAAGAAAGGAACAAGAGGCTACCATTGTAGCCTACACTCATGCGCTTGCGTAAGACAATTTTATGGTTTATTTTGAGCCGGTCACGCACCCCTTCCTCCCTCAACGAATTTTGCGTGACACACTAAAGAACACACTAAAACACGTTTTCTGTACTCGCTTGGAATATTTAATTTATTGATGCCCGATCAAATACACCCTCGTCTTTTCTTTCCCAAACCGTGTCTTATTTTTGTTACATTTAAAAAGACTACTTTTAAAAGCAATGAAATCAGCAAACGAGCGGGCTATTTTTTCAATTTTAGCGAATTTCAATAACAGAATTACGCGACCGTGCACAAAAACTTTTACTCGGTCTAGAATTACTAGTATGACTAATTTTCGAATAAAATACACCAGTTGCCCTAGAAACTGATTTGGAAATGAAAATTGCCCTAGAAACTGATTTGGAAATGAAAATTGCAAAACATACACATCTTTGCGTATTAGGCGACGCGTGTGAAGTTAGATAATACAATACAATACAATACAATACAATACAATACAATACAATACAATTTTACTCATAACAATAGATATATACATTTTTAAGAACACACTAAACAAGAAACACTACAGTTAGTATAATACTTTATATAAAATATAAATTAACTTTAGAGCCTGGAGGCTAAATTAACCAAGAAGTTTTCAAGTTAGCCTCCAGCCATTTTATTTTAAAACAGGAATAAAGGCCATAGGAAATCAAAGAAAGAGCATTAAAGTTAATTTGATAATTTTATGAAAATAGGAAGAAATTTGAGACAAAATATAAACAACACAGTTATTTTATACATTGTTGTGACAGTAAATAATGCTTTAACTTTTTGGAAAAGGAAAATACCTTTACTTCCTTAAGTTGATGAGGGAGATTTTTCCAAAGATCAATTGCCATGAAAGAGATCATTTGTTTACCGGTATTTGTTCGCACGCGCGATTAATAGAGATTTTGTTTAATTGCATATCTAGTACATAATATCATATGTCATTACCATTGAATTTTAGCATGTTTTATAAATATTTCTCCACAACTAACCAGAACACAAAGAAAAAAGTGAATCACAAATTGATATCAACATAAATTCTCAACAAAAATTGTAATTTCTTTTACAGTAAAGTCCCTCGTCTGAAGGAAGTTCTTTTAAACTCTGCTTCTTCGGTTTTGATCGCCCCGCACTGATAAAAGCGTTTGATTTTCCTCGAAGCAAGATTCAGTTGCTGAAAGCTCTCCTTTTTCTCCACTATAGCGGCTTTGGGTATTCTTTAAAGCTTTCTCTTTCCACTTTGAATATTTTAAATGTGAGTTATTAATCCGATGACACGAAATTACGGTTTTAAAAACCAAGCACATGCCGAGCGCGACAGCCATTTTTGTAGAATATGTTGGTGACCCGAGGACCCGGTCACTAAAATATGCGTGAGAAATTTGCATGCGAAATTGTGACACAAAAAAATAAAAATAATAATAACAAGAGGCTGCAAGCAGCCTATACTCATGCGCATGCATAAGAAAGTTTTATGATATATACTATTGAATGTTTTGTAAATGAAGGCTGTTCCACAATGAAGCCAGTGATTCTTCTACGTCTTATATATACCTAACGTGAACATTAGTTGTGTAAGTAGGATTGTAGGAGACGCTGTCGTGACGCTTCAGTAACGCTGTTTTACAGGAAGTGAATGTAGCCGGAAGTCACTAAACAGGAAGTATAAATGGCAAAGCTATGAACCGGAAGAGCACAATTTAAAATATGCGTGCATAAATTTGCATGCATAATCGTGACACAAAAAAAGGAAAAATAATAAGAAATTTTATAACTCATGCCGCTACGCGCATGAGTAATAAGGAATAAATGGATATAACCGGAGTAATGTTTTGTTACTGATGGGCCTATAACCGAGTGGGCTTTTTTTATTTATTCCATGCATTACTCCATTTACTCCATTACTATGGAATTACTCCATTATTATGGAACGCATGAAGCACAACATTACTTCACGAGAATTACACGCTTGTTGTACAAAATATACGCAGTGTAATCTCGTGTAGGTCTCAATGAATTCAAGATACATTGGTACAACTCTACAAGTGAAGCTGTTTTTCGCGTACAGAGGATATACTATTGGATGCAGTGATCGCAATGCCATGATAAGACAACGGAAGTTCTGTCTAGCTCCAGGTCACTACTCAACAAAAGAATAAACTAAAGAGCTAAAACTACCTGCAAGAAGTCGTGATTCCAATATAGGGACATGACAGGGGCTTATTACTCCTGAACATGATTGCATTTTGATTCTTGGATCTTTAATAGACACTTATCCGTGATCAAGAAACACTTTCTCACAAGTCTTGCACGCCGCAGGCTGTGGACACTTATCACGGCCTATTTACTGATCCTGATATTTCCACCACGGTAACATAATCTTCAGCCGATTGCCATTTATTTTGCAACACGAGTCTGAGTCAAAGAAATCCTAATATATGCCAGGACAGTGTAGAGAATACATAGAGAAATAAAATAATTAATAGTCATGGCTATGGCATGAAATCCTCCGAGATCGATCCTGTCATTAGAGAAATTATGCAAAGATCAATGGGTCAATATTATCGAGTAAAGCGGATTGATAATTTCGACTTGTAACATCCTAACAGTGATCTATAGCAAGGGACAAATACCTCGTAAACCTACTTGGGAAAGCTATTTTAAAGGCTTTTAAATACTTCTTGCGACTAGTGGGAATCATGTTTGGCCTGCCTCTTTTTATACTGCTATATATAAAGAGCTTATGACGCGTAAATAAGCCATTTCACAGCTATAGATTCGAATACCAGATATATTAAAACCATCGATAGGAAAAATCTAAGGACTATCCGTACCACAATTATCTCTTTAAGCAGAGACTAACACTGGAAAATTTGGACCATTTACAGACTTCATAAAATGTCTATAAATCTTGAATTTACAGACTTGGTACTTTCACCTGTTAAAAACAAAATCTCTGTAAAATCTTTTGACATACATTTTATATAGCTGTCTTGTTCTTAAAAAACGTTTGTGAAATGTTTATAAATTCTAGGAGCTGTAATGAGAGGAATGACTTACAATTTACAGCCTTTACAAAGTCTGCCAACAATGTTTGTAAATTTGCTGTTTACAAATATTTTATAATAGTCATAATGCCTAGACTTCTAATATAAAATGTCTGTAAATGGCACTGCGTAATTTTAATGTTAATTCAGTTACCAAATCTCTGTAAATTAATGTGGTCCCCAGGCGGAACATCTAATGACAAACGGGGAATTATAAAATCTCTGTAAATTGACACAAACAAACACAATCTTTCTCCGAATCGTCTAAATAGAATTTTTAAAGCTTCATCCAGTATTCACTCACATATTCTAAGAAATTCAAAATACAACCTTTTCGTTCCTAGACCGAGTACTGAAGCAGGCAAACGAAGTTTTCAATATCGCGGTTCTGTTCTCTGGAATAGCTTCCCTTTGAGCGCTAAGATGTAGCCCACTCTTAGCTCTTTTAAATCATGCATTTACTTTCTATCTAATTTAATAATAGTTCATAAAGGATACGTTTTATAGTTTTTAGTGTAATCCCGATAATGAATTTAGTTAGATAATTTAATTTAGTTAAGTAATTAATCTATTGTTGTTTAAGGCTCGACGGAAGAGCATGTATTATGAATTGACGACGCGTAATATAAAAAAGAGTTTACCTAGCTAATGGGCATCATAAAATCTCTGTAAATTGACACAAACGGGGCCCTATAAAATCTCTGTAAATTGAGGCAAACGGGGCATCATAAAATTTCTGTAAATTGACGCAAACGGGGTTATCATGCATTTACTTTCTATCATCATGCATTTACTTTCTATCTAATTTAATGATAGTTCATAAAGGATACTTTTTATAGTTTTTAGTATAATCCCGTATAGATAATGAATTTAGTTAGATAATTTAATTTAGTTAAGTAATTAATCTATTGTTGTTTAAGGCTCGACGGAAGAGCATGTATTATGAATTGACAACGCGTAATATAAAAATAGCTTACCTATCTAATGGGCATCATAAAATCTCTGTAAATTGACACAAACGGGGCACTATAAAATCTCTGTAAATTGGGGCAAACGGGGCATCATAAAATTTCTGTAAATTGACGCAAACGGGGCACTATAAAATCTCTGTAAATTGACGCAAACGGGGCATTATAAAATCTCTGTAAATTGACGCAAAAGAGTAAAACTGACTAATTTGTTTTTAGTAAAGTAGGCATTTTACTCGATATTTTGAGTTAGTTTAATTAAAATTTAACCTAAATATTTAATCCAACGTAGTGAATTAAAACAACTCCTTAGTTTGAGAAAATCAAGTCACTTTTACTCAAACATACGATTAAAAAATTACTCACAGCAGTGAGTCAGTGCTTCTCACTCAAATTCAAAATATGAGTTAATTCTTAAGCCAATAAAGTGAGTTGAAACAACTCTTTAGTTTCTATTCTAACCTCTTGACTAACTTCCAGTGGCGGCAAAGACTTTGCTGTTTGATCGTGGTAACTCTTTGCTTTCTGTCTTTTCAACTTGATTTGACTTCCAACGCCTTCTACGACATGAGGGCGGAGGAGGTTTGTGGCTGTTGGCATGAGAGTCCTGGTTCTTCGGGACATGAGTCTCTGTGCTGGACTTGATCCAATGGTTTCGGTGGGTGTGTTTCTGTATTCCAGCAATGCGAGCCAAGGATCTTTCTCATCTCGGAACGCTTTCTTGAACAGGTTTTTTACAATTTTCACGGCAGATTCTGCTTTCCCATTCGATTTGTGATGATGGGGAGACGAGGTCACATGATTAAACTCCCACTCTTTGGCAAATGAACTGAACTCATGGCTTGTTAGTTGCGGTCCATTGTCAGAAACAAGAACGTCTGGATTCCGTGTCTTGAAAACTGTTCCTTCAGGAATTGTATGATGGTTGGCGAGGTTATGTCATTGAGCTCTTGCACGTCCACAAAGTCTGAGTAGTAGTCAACTAGGACAATGTACTCTTTCCTCTGAAGGGTGAACATGTCTACTGCTAGACGACTCCAGGGACGATCTGGAACTTTCATTGTCTGCATTGGCTCTTTAGGATTTCTTGCTTGAAACTCTGCACAGACAGAACACTTTAAGATTGCTTCCTTTAACTCACTGTTCATTCCTGGCCAAAATACTACATCACGAGCTTTTCTTAAGCATGCTTCGATGCCAAAGTGACTTGCATGGCTTCTGGAGATGATTTCTGGTCTGATTGCCTTAGGAATGATGACACGCTGGTTCTTGATTAAGACACCGTTGTGCAAGGATACTTCCTCTTTGTAGTTCCAGTATTCTCTGATTGGAATAGGAGCCTCACTTCGTTGTTCTGGCCATCCTACCAATACTGTCGTCTTGAGAGTTTACAGTACTGAATCTTGCTCTGTTGCCTTTTGCAACTGTCCTAGCCTTTCACTTGATACTGACAGGGTATCAAACGGGTTTAAGGCTTCAATTTCCAATGCAAACACTTGAAATTCTTCGTCTTGTTCTCCTTGATCAGGAAGATACGCTCTAGAGAGGTGATCTGCTACGGGTACATTTGTGGACCAGGTTTGTACTTCACATCCAAGTTGTAACGTTGTAGTCGGAGCAACATCCGCTGTAGTCTGCAGGGAGCGGCTAACACTGATTTCTTGAAGATCGCCTGAAGTGGCTTATGGTCCGACTCTACTGTGATCTTCTCTCTTCGGGAAATGTATTGACTGAATCTCTGGCAGGCGAATACTATTCCGAGGCATTCCTTTTCAATTTGGGCGTATCTACGTTCCGTGGGTGTGAGCGATTTCGAAGCAAAAGCCACAGGCTGCCCATTTTGAAGAAGTGTAGCCCCTAGATCATTTTCACTGGCGTCACATTGAATGGTGACTTCTTCGTTGCAGTCGTAATGTGTCAGGACATGGTGGTTGACGACTAGCTTCTTCACTTCTTTGAAGGCTGTGTCATGCTGCTTCGCCCACGTGAACTTAGCATCCTTGGTTGTCAGATCCCTCAGGGGACGCACCACATCTGCAAGTCTTGGCAAGAACTTTGACAGGTAATTGACGAAGCCAAGCAGGGTGAGTACCTCTTGCTTGCTCGTTGGCTGTGGCATTTCTTCAACGGCTTTGACTTTATCAGGATCTGGCCTCAGGCCATCTTTACTGACTATGTGACCCATGAACTTCACTTCGTGTTTCTTGAGCTTCATCTTCTTGCTGTTGAGGCGAAGATTAACTTTGCGCGCTCTTTCTAGTAACCAGATAAGATTCCCATCGTGATTTCGGATAGCTTGTTCTTGGGTATCGCCAAATCCCATTACTAAGATGTCTCTGATGACCTCAACACCTTCCAAATCTGCTAGCTTCTCTTGTAGGTTGCTTTCGAACTCTTCAGGAGCCACACGGATGTCAAAAGGCATTCGCAGGTATCTATAACGACCAAAAGGTGTCCAAAATGATGTCATCTTACTACTGGCTTCATCAAGACTGATTTGATAAAAGCCATCTCTAGCATCTAGTGTGCTAAAGACCTTGGCCTTCCATAGCTTTGGCAACAGTTCTTCAAGGGTAGGCATTTGATATTTGGGCCGTTGGATGACCTTGTTCAGCTCTTGAGGATCTAGACAAATCCTAATCTTTTCAGGTTTGGCCACCACCACCATGTTACTAATCCACTCTGTTGGAGCTGTTTCTTTCTTGATTATCCCTTTGTTCTCTAGATCAGCAAGCTTTGCTTTCACTTCGTTTCGTAGAGCTACTGGTATGCGCCTTGAGGTGTGCTGAACAGGCACAGCTGTTGTATCGATTACGAAGCTGCTACAGCCAATGTGCCCGAGTCCTTCAAATACATCTCTGTAATCTTGCAGGATACTCTGTGAAGTTAAGGGAACATTCTTCACACCCAGACTGTGAACTTTGGCTTGGGATCCTAACTTGAGAAGTCCCAACTTTTGGCAGGTTTCAGCGGACAGTAATGGGTTGTTTGAACCATTAACTTGAGCACCTGAGTTTGTGTACCATATGTGACTCTAAGATGGACTACTCCCAGAGGTTTCATAAAGGAGCCATTAAACAGTTTCAGCTTTGTCTTGCTTGTTTCCATGAGTGGATTTCCATCTTGGGCAATGATTGATAGATCTCGGTAGCTTAGAACATTGCAAGTCGCACCAGTATCCAGTTGGCACTTAAGGGGGGTTTCTTGCTTGCTTTGTTCATTGTGAAAATTGAGCGTCGCAAACCATCGGTTACCGCCAGATTCCACAGTCGAAATTTCTTCAATCTTTAATATGGACTCTTCTGAACTTTCACAGTTCTCTTCTAGAAGATGAACTTCACCTTTCTTCTTTGCCATACAGACAGCTGCAAAATGATGCATTTTATTACAGAAACTGCATTGTTGATTGTACGCTGGACAATCTTTTCTTTGTTGTGATATTGTTTACCACAGAATGTGCACTTTCCATGTCCGAAAGATTTCTTCTTTGAAGTTTCTTCTTTTTTCTTTCCTTTTCTGATTTGTTGCCCGGCGGCTTCTTGAAATCCTTCCCTTTTCTTTTGTCAACTAAGTTTATTTCCTCCTTAGTTGGATCACTCTCGGATTTCATGGACTCCAATTGCTTGCTTGTAATTTCGTGAGAACCGGCAATGTCAACTGCTTTGTCGAGTGTTAGAGAATTCTCTCGTAAGAGCTTTCCTTTGGTACCTCTGTCGCTGAGACAAATGACTAATCTATCGCGGTTTAATTCATCTGTAAGCGTTCCAAATTCACACGACGATGCAAATTTCCGTAGACGTGTGACGTAGCTGCAAACAGACTCCCCTGAATTTTGCAAACAAGAATTAAAAACATACCGCTCGTAAACGACGTTGCGTTTCGGTTTGAAGTAGTTTTCCAACGCGGCCATGCATGCTTGAACGTTGTTCCTGTCCTCGGCTGAAATATTGAGGTTCAGGAATGTTTGTAGGCAGTCTTTACCCATTACGGAGCGAATAGATGCTAATCTTATTTTCGAACCTTGTTTATCGAGGCCGGTCGCAACTTCATAGCCCGGTCCTCCCATTGTTGACGAAAAATTCCCAATTACTCACAAGATTTCCTTTGCAGACCATAGGAGCAGGCACAGGGAAATTTGAAGGCATATACGTGGCGGAAACTGCGGCGGGTTGTATGTTTGGACCATTTGTAACGGCAGATTGCGCGCTTAGACCAGACGAAGCTTCGGTTTCTTCGCTGTCCGACATGTTGTGCTTCAGTGCTTGTTTTCGCGGCTACTTTCCACTGAGACTAACGACAACTGCTTCGGAGCGTTTTTCCTTGTCGGTGAAGAAGTTGTGCTGCTAATGTTTGGTGAAAGTTAGGCTGAAATTCTCGCTTTTAACTTCTGACACCATGTTATGAGTTCAAGCTGAAACAAGTGCTTGTAAGAACTATTTTAATTACCAAATATGGGCATACATGAGTGATGCGAAACTATGACGTAAGCTGATGAAATAAATATGCAAATATCGTAACACAATGTTTTTACAAAATATGAAGGATCGCTATGCATACGATTGCTTCCAACGGTCCAACCTACATCCATCGTCAAGTCAAGTTTAACCGCCATGTTGGCTAGTTCTTAATAAAATTCGATTAAATGCTACATTGTACACCAATTCAAGCGCTTCATTCTTGCTGCCCTTGCGATCTCAAAGGTAAGTAAGCTTACGTTAAAAATGTAAACCAGTTTAAATATTATTTTTGGCTACATGTACCTGTACAGAAGATTTGCTACGAATTTCAGGGTTCTGTCTTGGTGACTATACGGGCTCCGGTCTTCACAAGGGATTTCACGTTGTATGTATTTTGTTTAGTCTTTTGTTTTTGTCCGTGTGTATTGGTACACCAGAACAGAACCAATTTCAGCCTGCTCATTTCAATAAATAAGCTTATAAGAAACTAAAACTTGAATTTTAATATTTCCTTCAATCTTGCAATTGTGTTCAAGTGATGTTGATTTTTAACATGAAGTACATGTACAGTTTTATTTTCTTCTTATGCTGGGGCCTTTGGCCGTCCATGCTTAGGAAACCATACTGTAGGCCATAAGACCATTGACGTCTTATGTACACATGCTAAATTGTTGGAGGTAAAACCTTTGGAAAAGGTGAACATTGCTCAGTTAATCAGTACCAAAAATGACAATAGTCAGTTCAAGGACGTATACAAAACATGGACCCAGGTACATGGACCACCTTTAATTTTCGTCAGTTTTAATATATATTTTTTCTGAATTTTTCTGTCATTATAAAGGATGGACTGCGGACTGGGGACAGGGTATAAAACACAGTCTTCAGTTTAAATAAATATGACATAATTTCAACTTCAAGTAGCCACATCAAGGCACAAGTAGAACAAAGAGGACTGGACCCAAGTTACTATAATTATGGGATGTAGACAATCCCGTGTGCTTTTCTGTTGGATTCGTTGTGCATGTGCTGTCAAGAAAATACTGATAGGCCTGATGGAGTATAAACAAACACATGGCAAGCAATAATACTGATGAAAAGACAGTGTCAGAACAAGATAAAGATTGGTTTTGTTTGTTATTATTTCTAGAGGCTTTGTGGATACTCGTGAAGAGCAGTGTTTAAGGTTTGAACGTAGCCTCACCTTCCCCTTCCCTACATTGTACCCCTTCCCTCACCGAGTACTCAAAATGAAAAAACTGCTCTTCGCGAGTATCCACGAAGCACCTAGAAACAATAAAAACAATCCGTATGATGGCTTTGGCATTTACATGTATTTGTTTATACTCCACTAGACTTTCGTTTTATCCAAATCCAAAAGAAAAGCACATGAGATTGTCTGCATCTCATAATACATGTAATAGCACACTGTAGCTTGGGACTTGGCCCTGTCCTTCTTGTTCTACATGCATCAAAGGAAATCTGTGGGGAGAGCACTAAAACTTCACATCATTACTCCTGCCCCAACAGTACCAGCCAAGAATCGGACTGCATACATTGTATAAAATGCAATGTTGACAAAAGGGTAAATAATATGAAGTTAAATAGCAATTGATGTTGAATGTCATATTTACATGTATTAAAACTTAAGACTGTGTTTTATACCCTGTCCTCAGTCCACAGTCCATCCTTTAGACTGACAGAAAAAATTGGGGAAAAACATTGAAATTGACAAAAATTAGGGGTGGTCCATCAAGTGGTCCATGGACCTGGGTCCATGTTTTGTAAACATCCTCTGTTCGGTGTATTTTTTAGTATAATTATAATGCATGTACAGCTGTAGTTCACAAATGTCATATCAGATGGCTCTTTGTAAAGAGAAAGGCCCACCAGAAAAGAAGGCAATTTTAATTTGTTGTTGTAGGTACATGTATGTTGATTGATCATGTAGCTGTTGCACTTGACTTATTTTTTTTTCTTTAGTCTTTGTGAGATACATGGAATGTTTGCTAATGAGGATAAAACAAAAATAGAATCAAGAATAGTTTTAAGCACAACATGCATGTACAGCTGTAGCCATCGTGTGGGTAAATAGCGTCATTGTTATTTTTACTTTGCAATTGACTGTACAGCCTCGTCAAGGCTGTAAGGCTGTGCTCCAAATCTACATTATTGGTGCCAGCTTATAAGGTTTGTGAAAAACTACATGTTTGTACACTTTCTGATCATTTAAGGTCAAAAGCGACATGCTACGGGCCACTGTGTGTTGCTAGTGCACAGCCCAATAATGCAAAATTTTTCCTTTGGGCGACCAGGAAATCTTTGTTTTTGCACCAAACTTATATGCTAAGCACCCCAGATTTCAAGTGTTTGGAGATTTCGGACTCCCAACTATTTCTCTTAGATCACAGCCTTGGTTGTCTAATACAGGTATGTAGTCAAAGTTTATAGCTTTTTTATCTAAATGGTGACTATATCCTTTATTTCTTAGAAAACTGAGTGACAAAACTATAGTACTAAAACATGCAGTAATGAAAAAGATGTAGAATGGTCTGAGCCAGAGGTACGTGTATACTATCTTTCATCTTGCAGCAATGGAACTTGTGTGATTAATTTTATTTTGTCTAACCCCCAGCCTGATACACTGTATTGCAAGTTACAATGCATTGCATCGCCATGGGAATTCCTCTTGATTTCTAACATTCCCATGCATGTAAGAGTGCATGTGAACATCATAGACATCAATATTACTACATGTAACTTCTGCTTATGGACTCCACCTGTCTCTTTGAGGATAGATTCTGTAGTCATGGTCTCATTAGCACACAACTCTTCAGAG
This sequence comes from Cladopsammia gracilis, assembly GCA_022457155.1. Classification (NCBI taxonomy): domain Eukaryota; kingdom Metazoa; phylum Cnidaria; class Anthozoa; order Scleractinia; family Dendrophylliidae; genus Cladopsammia; species Cladopsammia gracilis. The sequence goes on from JAJGOT010000382.1 coordinate 690,164, forward strand.
TAGACTTTCAACTATGCAGGAGTTGTGTGACTCTGTATTGTGTTTATACATGTACAGGAGCATAATTTGCACTGTTCTTGTCTTGCATGTATAATAATGATATATACATGAATATAAAGCATCTGGTTTCAAATGAAACTGTGATAATGAATTGGTTGGGGAGTGAAACAAAATGTTGGTATTATCAGCCTTGTTGATAAAGTAAATTGCCACCATATATAAAAGGATTAAAAAGGTAATGTTTTTTAGTGCTAGCCCTCAAAACGTCAGCCTTCATTTACTGTACATGTACGTTGTGTGTATCAACAATTCAGTTGATCAAACTAATCCACACGTAAACAATGAAACAACTGACATTATTCTTCTAACAATATATTTTTTTCTAATTACAAAACAGAGCAACAGGGTACACTGTAGAAGAAGATGCATGTACATTGTAGTGATGATGATTGCAGTGACACTGTGCATGACAACACGCAAGTAAGAATGTTGTTATGAATTAAACCCTGAATAAAGAAATAAACAAGCAAACACATGCGCAAGCAACCATACTGATGAATAGTGTCAAAACAAGATAAAAATTGATTTTCTTTGTTATTATTTCTAGATCCTTTGTGGATACTCGCGAAGAGCAATATTTATGGTTCGTAGCCTCACCTTCCCCCTTCCCTCCCCCTTCCCTCACTCACTACATTGTACATATTACCAGCAGGAACACTGGGAAACTAACACACTTTAAGAAAAGTGAAACAGGAAAACTCATTCATAATTTTTTGAGAGCTTGAGCATTTGCACGCACTTGTGGATCATCATCAGTTAAGACTGGAAACTTTTTGTCACTGACTTGCTGATATTTAAAGTCCTAGGTCAATCAGTTTTTACTTCCCAAGTTGTTCAAGTGTTCACTTTACCCTTGCAGTGCCTCTTTGCACATTAGGAGTAAATGAGTACTGCCACATTACCAGACAACATGTACACGTATTTGTGATAACGGCATTCCAACCGGAGGAGTAACAGCATATTTACATGTAGAGTTTGCAGAATTCCTCTGGCCTTTGTTTTATTATTTTCGTGATATGATGCTCTGTTTTCTTAACTTAATGATGACCAATATGACTCCCTGTACATAGATTAATTCCTTGTGAAAACACTTACCCTACATGTATACTGTTAGTCAAATATGTTATTTTTCTGGTTCATAATTTATAGATTGAGGACAGAACCAAGGATAACAAACAACCTGATGCTGTTGAAACAGAATCTAGTAAGTTGACACATTTATAATGGGATTGATACTTGTGGTGATTAGATACAAGGAATTCAACATCATTTTGATGCGTTTGTTGAAAAAGCTGATTTATTGTATTGCAAGGTTACCCGTTACTAGGCAGGGATGACAACAATGAGTAGGAGAAAAGACAGGCTGTGAAACAAGAGCGGTGGCTCTTCAAGGCTTTGCTCTGAGAAAGATTGCAGGAAACCGAAAGCTCTGAACCTGTGTAAAACCAGGGTGCCCAGCATTTAGTTTTATGCAAAAACTTAGATTTTCTAGTTGCCTCAGGGCAAAAGTAAGTTACCAGGAAACACCAGGCACTGCTAGAGCAAAGCCCTGCTATTGTATATCACAAAACCTTAAGTTTTCGACCTACACTGTGTACAGTGTAGGACATGGCCAAATTAATTTTTCCAAAATTTTGAAAAGCTAGTGTGAGACTAGTTGGTTTGATGGAGTTCTCAGACTCATTGTTTAAATTATAAAAAAAAAATACATTCTGACTTGCACGCATTATTTTGTTTCCTTTCAGATTTCAGCATTCTATGCACAATTACTGCATTGTTTTTTTTTTCTGAAGGTCAAGAAACTTAGTGATGTAAAGTAATGAATTCCATAAAGGAGCTGACCAAATTGGGCATGACTTTTCCAAAAGGGTCAAACATATTCCAAAGAAGCTTTAGTCATTTAGTATAAAAGATTACATAGAAAATTTATACATGTATGTCAAATACAATCCACATATGGAAACATTATTGAAAGGAAGTTTATAATACATGTTAGGCCAAGGCAAATATTAATGTTACAGTTTATTACATGTATATGTGTTTATTCATTTATAATCCAACCCAGATAAGTAAATATTATGTGAGAATTTAGTGAAAAAATGCTATACAAATGATGACTTTAATGTCTTATTTAAGGAGGCTCGTACCCATTTCTCAAGTCCACACCCTTTCAATTTTAATGGGCCATATCTTTTGTTGTAGCGCATAAAAAGACAAGCCACTTTGCATGCAAACGCACAATACATTGAACGTTATGGGAGTATAGGATTTGTTTACATCCGTGCTTCCATGGCAACGGAATGGTGATCCTCCGAAATTAACAAGTTGCGGAGTTTCTCTAGATCGAGGGAAATTTATGTAAAACCCACTAGTGGACTAACTGATTTGACCATGGGCTTCAACTGGACAAAGTTTAAAAGAAATGTATGAGAGCGTTTTTGAAATTTTTGGGGATGTAGTTTTGGAGATTATAAATACAGTGAAAAAACATACTATCGACATAATTGGCTAATATCTAAAGAAAACGATGCGCGATGGGAATGCAGTTTCATCTCATAGTAGTTTCACTCCATTTATAATTGTGTGTGAAAAAGTGAGGGGCTTGCTTTGGCCGATTGCAAGAAAGAAGGATTTGATTAGCGTACGTTCAGCTTCTCTTGTTGCCATTTTTGTATGTAATTTGGTCTACGCCTACAAATGTGATGATAATTTGGAAACCGCGAGATAATTTTTTTTTAAAATTTGACAATCTCGAGGTTAATCATCAACTTATATGGCCTGCAAGTTTCAAGGACATTGAAGACATGCAAGGCAATAAAATAGGGCCTCCAATGTACCAATTTTTTCCCGCAGATTTTGTGTTTACAAGTGAGCGTCCTCATTATTCACGAGTATTGTTTTCAAGTTTCATATGCACGTGCAAAATTTTAGCAAAAAATTTATTTGCATCGAACAGAATGCTCGATTGTTTTCCGAAGAATTCTCCGTAACATGCTAATGGTTGGCTTTAGAATTGTTCAGTATAACATTAGGCACTCGATGTCGCGTTATCACGCTGTAATGCAGCCATACCGAGGGTCTCTTTAAAATTGCATGACAAGAACATATCCCAATTTGGAAATTTATAAACGAAATGCAGAAACACTGCTTCTGATGTTGTTTTCATCAGTACTGTTGTCATTGATATTCGTAACGCAAGCCAGTTATTAGCATGTTTCGGAAAATTCTTCGGAAAGCAATCGTGCGTTCTGTTCGATGCAAATAAATTTTTTGCTAAGGTTTTGCACGTGCATATGAAACTTGAAAACAATACTCGTGAATAATGAGAACGCTCACTTGTAAACACAAAATCTGCGGGAAAAAATTGGTACATTGGAGGCCCTTTTTATTGCCTTGCATGTCTTCAATGTCCTTGAAACTTGCAGGCCATATAAGTTGATGATTAATCTCGAGATTGTCAATTTTTTAAAAAAATTATCTCGCGGTTTCCAAATTATCATCACATTTGTAGGCGTAGACCAAATTACATACAAAAATGGCAACAAGAGAAGCTGAACGCACGCTAATCAAATCCTTCTTTCTCGCAATCGGCCAAAGCAAGCCCCTCACTTTTTCACACACCATTTCAAATGGAGTCAAACTACTATGAGATGAAACTGCATTCCCATCGCGCATTGTTTTCTTTAGATATTAGCCAATTATGTCGATAGCATGTTTTTTCACTGTATTTATAATCTCCAAAACTTCATCCCCAAAAATTTCAAAAACGCTCTCATACATTTCTTTTAAACTTTGTCCAGTTGAAGCCCATGGTCAAATCAGTTAGTCCACTAGTGGGTTTTACATAAATTTCCCTCGATCTAGAGAAACTCCGCAACTTGTTAATTTCGGAGGATCACCATTCCGTTGCCATGGAAGCACGGATGTAAACAAATCCTATACTTCCATAATGTTCCGTGTATTGTGTGTTTGCATGCAAAGTGGCTTGTCTGTTTATGCGCTACAACAAAAGATACGGCCCATTAAAATTGAAAGGGTGTGGACTTGAGAAATGGGGTACAAGCCTCCTTAATCTTTTTATAGAATTATTTCCCATGTACAACCTGTATCAGACCATTATGTGTGTTGTATTTTAGATTTTATTTGACAGCATTTAGGTTTTATTTGTCAAAACTTTTATACATTTTAATTAAATTATAGACATTTAGAGAACAAAATTATTATAGAGAATTATTAGATGTACCTTCTAAAACAATCATTATTTGGAGCCGTAGATAAGATTTTTGTGCAGTTTTTCTCCCTGAGATTGTCTTTAATTGGTTTCTTTGGGCATACCACTTTTAGAGGAAATATATAGCTTATATCAAGATTTAACAGATTGAAATATATCTCAATGAACACCTTCATGTAACTTTGTTGAAATTTGATTGTACTGGTATAACGAAACTTGAGCTATGCCACACACTGGGCACCCGTCAGACACCATTTTGAAACGTAAGCATAGCAGGGAGTTATGGGTATGTGGATTGAGTGGATTGAGGGTCGAGTGCTTCTAAAGTAATGAAATATACATTACCACAGAGAGCCAGTGCTCACTTAAGTGCCCGATAATTAATTCTCAGGCACCAAGTGTGAACTGAGCCTTACTGAAGACCTTTTACATGTAATTTCACTTAATACAGGTATAACTCTGGTGTTTGAAATCGTACATTTTAAAACAGTTGCATTCCGCTGCCATTAGTTTTATTTGAACTTCAGAGTTAGGGCCTGGCCGCAC